>OY288269.1:12515404-12859717 GCA_958450335.1 Hibiscus tridactylites | reverse complement strand
TCCAAGCTGTAAACAGTTGTTAGGCAGTTAGTTTGTTAATATCAGGCTGTTATAGCCGTTGTAATTCCTGATGATTAGCTTATCATCTCTTAATGATTCTGTATAAATACCCTTATCATATATGAATGAATTACATCCTTTTGGTCTTCTATCTTCTTGAATCTCTCTCCTTTTCTACAACCATTGATAATTCTTCATGGTATCAGAGGTTGCAAACATGACAGATTCTTCTTCCTCCTCGAAACCTTTTACAAACAAAACCATATCCATCCGCCTTGATGACACCAACTACTTGTTGTGGCGTCAGCATGTGCTCTTTGCAATTGAAAGCTTGGCCTTGCTGGATCATGTTGATGGCACATTAACTGTTCCTCCCAAGAACATTCGTGCAGAAGGAGGTAACACTGTAATCAACCCTGAGTTTGTTTCCTATATAAGCAGCAAGATTCTGCTTTATGTTCTTGGTTACTGTCCTCTGTTAGTTCTTCTATCTTGCCCTCTCTAGTCAGTTGTAAAACTGCTTTAGAGATTTGGGACAAGATTCAGCAATCTTTTTCTGTTTCTTCCACTACGCGAGTTATGCATCTTCATTGTTCTTTAAGAAGTTTGCGGAAGAGGGATCAAACCATGAAAGAGTATCTTGGCCAAGTTCAATCCATTTGTGATAGCTTGGCAGCATGTGGAAATCCTCTCTCGGAAACTATGCACATATCTGCTATTCTTTCTGGTCTTCCTCCTGATTACGAGCCTGTTGTTGCTGTGATTACTTCGAGTCAGCAACCTTACAAACTCGATGGTGTGTGTTCTGTTCTTCTGGACACAGAAGCTAGGCAGCAAGATTTTGCTTCTCAGAGTTTCTTGGTTAATATGGCTCAAGGACCTGGGTTTGGGCCTCGGTCTTTTATGGCCCAAAACTCATATGGTCAATATTCACAGGCTTTTGACAATGGGAGAAATGGTTTTGATCAAGGGTTAGGACGGGGACAGGTTCGACCTCCGATTCCTGATCCGCGTCAAGGTTCTGGTCAAGGTCAAGGTCTTCCGTCATATCGTGGTGGTTCGACTGGTGGTTTTCGTGGTCGTGGTGGACGTGGCTTTCCTGGGCGGGCCGCGTATTCAGTGTCAGATTTGCGGCAAATTAGGTCATTTGGCGCTTCGGTGTTATTTTCTCTTCGACTAGTCATACGATGGTCAATTTCATGGTGGCTTCTTAGCGAATTACTGCAATTTGGATGAGTCTGAGGATCAGTCTGGATTGCAAGATTTTTCTTCTAGTTCGGACACTGTAATTCACAATGGTGCATCTGATTCGTCTGGTGCTGTGGCTTCCGTCGCGGCGGTGTCTGATGAATTTGGGCTCCCTTCTTACAACGATGCTGCTTGGTATCCAGACTCTGGGGCTACTGCGCATCTTACCCCTGATGCAGGTAATGTTTTCGACCCTATTTCTTCCCCTGGGTTAGGTAAGGTTTCTGTAGCAAATGGTATGGGGGTTCCTATTGCTAATGTAGGTTGTTCTGTCATTAATTCTGTTTCTAGGCCATTAGTTTTAAATAATTTATTGCATGTGCCTAATATCAGAAAGAATTTATTATCAGTTTCACGTTTAACTAAAGATAACAATGTTTCAGTGGAGTTTTTCCCTAATTTTTGTCTGGTGAAGGATCTGGCAACTCAGGAACTGATAATGCAAGGCATGGAAAGTGATGGTTTGTACAAACTATCTTCTGCTGTGCCTGGTTTGGTCAATTCTAACTCTCAGAATTGCTTTTATTCTAATGAGTGTACTGCTGATGCTAAGTTGCCTCTAGGATCTGTTGGTTCTGTTGAGAAACGTAATGTTGCTATGCATCATAGTTTAGAGATATGGCACAGAAGATTAGGGCATCCATCTCCTGCTGTTCTTGATATTGTTGCTAAACAATGTAATCTTTCTTTTCTTGGGAATAAAGACACCTTTTTCTGTGAAGCTTGCAAATTAGGAAAAAGTTGCAAATTGAAATTTAATCCTTCTGTTTCTACTTATCAAGAACCTTTGCAATGTATTCAAGTAGATCTGTGGGGCCCTGCTCCTTTAATTTCGAACAGTTGTAGATATTACATGAGCTTTGTTGATGTTTATTCCAGATTCACATGAAACTATTTTCTTTCTAACAAATCTCAAGTTCATAATGTGGTTATTTCTTTCATAAGACTTGTTGAGAAACAATTAAATCACAAAGTAAAAATTCTTTAAACTGATTGTGGCACATAATTCAAACCTTTAGTTTCTTTTTTTGAACAACAAGGGATTGAATTTTGAAATACCTACCCTTATACTTCTGAGCAGAATGGAATTGTAGAAAGGAAGCATAGGCATATTGTAGAGCTTGGTTTAACTTTAATGGCTCAAGCTTCTGTTCCTCTGAGTCAGTGGTCTAATGCTTTCTTTTCATCTGTCTTTCTTATAAATGGATTGCCTTCTAAGGTTCTGAATGGTGTTTCTCCTCATGAAAAGCTGTTTGCTAAAGCTCCAGATTATTCCTTTCTCAAAGTTTTCGGATGTTTATGCTATCCTCTTACTCGGCCATATAATAAGAATAAACTTCAATTCAGATCTGTTCCTTGCACTTTCATAGGCTACTGTTCTAATCAGCGTGGCTATAAATGTCTGAGTAGTGATGGAAAAGTATATGTGTCTCGTCATGTTCAGTTCAATGAGAAAATCTTTCCTTTTAAGGAAAAAGCTTCTAAGGACAATTCTACTAATTCTTCCAAAGATGATCCTCCTCCTGTTTTTAAGTTTTCTGGCTCTACTAAGAAACTCAGTTCTTTTCCTTCAAACTCTACTCCCAGTTCTTCTTTCAGTTCTGGTCAAAATGCATCTCTTAACTCCTCTCAGCTTGGTGCTTCTTCAACTCAAAATGTCTCTCAGTCTTCTAAGACAGCTTCTTCTGGTCAAATTGGTTTCAATCATGTACCTGTTGATGATGATCCTCCTGGTGCTGGTGATAATGGTCCTGTTTCTGATGATGGTGATCATCTTGATGATGAGATTGGTTCTTCTACAAATTCTGCAGCTATTTCTACAAGTTCTGCAGCTGTTTCTGTTGGTTTACATGAACCTGATGAAGTTCATGATTCTGTTGATGTCTGTAGTCCTGGTTCTGCAGTTCATAATCATGAAGAGAGTCCAGTTCTTGTCCCTGATCAACCTCAACCTTCTGCTAAGGTGACATCTTCTCATTCTATGGTTACTAGGTCCAAGTTAGGTATATTCAAACCCAAAGCATATCATACTGATGTTGCATTGTCTGATCCTAAGAATATTCATCAAGCCATGGTTGTAAATGAATGGAAAGATGCAGTTGAAAAAGAGCTTCATGCTTTGATTAAAAAAGGAACATGGCAGTTAGTTAAGTTGCCTGCTGATAGGGTTCCAATAGGCTGTAAATGGCTCTTCAAAGTTAAGAAGAATGCTGATGGAAGTGTTGCTAGGTATAAAGCTAGACTAGTTGCTAAGGGGTTTTCTCAGCAAGCTGGTTTTGATTATGGTGAAACTTTTAGTCCTGTGGTAAAATCAGTTTCTGTTAGAGTCTTGCTTAGTTTAGCCCTTATTAATGGTTGGATTTTGAGGCAAATTGATATAGACAATGCCTTCTTGAATGGTGATTTAACTGAAGAAGTTTACATGGACCAACCTCCTGGTTTTGAGCAGTTTGATGAGGATGGGAATAAATTGGTGTGTCTTTTAAAGAAGTCCTTGTATGGGCTCAAACAAGCTCCAAGGGCTTGGTTTGAAAAATTCAGAGCTCATTTGGTGAACAATTTGCAGTTTACTGCTCCCTTAGCAGATTCTTCTTTATATTTTAGAGATTTTAATGGAAGCAAGATTTATGTCATGGTTTATGTGGATGATGTTGTTATTACTGGGAATATATCAAGTGATGTTGAAGATGTGATCAAGGAGATTAATACAACTTTTTCTCTTAAAGATCTTGGTACATTGGATTATTTTCTGGGTATGACTGTTCAACCTGTTAATCATGGATTTGTTCTTAGTCAAAAGAAACACATACTAGAGTTACTTGATAAAACAACAATGGTTGAGGCTACACCAGCTCCCACACCCATGGTGATTTCCCCTTCCTTGTCTGCTAAGGATGGGAGTCCTTGTTCTGATGAAGAAGCTACTTTGTTTAGACAAGTTGTTGGATCACTGCAGCATGTCTGTTCTACCAGACCAGACATTCAATTTGCAGTTAACAGGGTAAGTCAGTTCATGCAATCCCCTCTTGATAAGCATTGGAAGGCTGTAAAAAGAATTGTTAGGTATCTTAAGGGTACTATAGGACATGGGTTATTCTTTAAAACCAAGTCTGCTACTTCTTCTATTATGGCATACACTGATTCTGATTGGGGGTCTAGTCCTGATGATCAGAGGTCTACAGCAGGGTATTGTGTCTATCTAGGAGGTAACTTGGTTGCTTGGAGTTCTAAAAAGCAAGGAGTGGTTTCAAGATCTTCCACTGAAGCTGAGTTCAGAGGCATAGCTAATACAATGTGTGAGATTTTGTGGATAAAATCTTTGTTAGCTGAGCTAGGCATTTCTCTTACTTCTCCTTCTGTAATCTGGTGCGATAATACCAGTGCCATAGCTCATTCTGCAAATCCAGTACATCACGCCAAACTGAAGCATGTAGAGCTTGATTTGAGTTTTGTTCGAGAAAAAATACTTGATGGATCGTTTCAGATAAACTATGTTCCAGCCTTGAATCAGATTGCAGATGTTCTTACAAAGCCTCTGTCTGTTTCTTTCTTTGTTCATCTTCGACAACAACTCAATGTGTTTTCAGCTGAAGAATTACAACTTTCCTCTATGTAACTTTGTTTAGGCTCATGTTGTTCAAAAAAGAAGAAGAAAGGAGAAATAGGAAGTATGTTAGAGCTATGATGTATTTGTTGAAATCCAAGCTGTAAACAGTTGTTAGGCAGTTAGTTTGTTAATATCAGGCTGTTATAGCCGTTGTAATTCCTGATGATTAGCTTATCATCTCTTAATGATTCTGTATAAATACCCTTATCATATATGAATGAATTACATCCTTTTGGTCTTCTATCTTCTTGAATCTCTCTTCTTTTCTACATACATTGATAATTCTTCAAAAGAAAAAAGCATTCACATTTTTTGTTACTAATCTTTTAAAAAATACTAAAGTGATGAAAGAAAAGAGAGAGAAAAAATCAATGAGTACTATCAACAGAAAATAAGATGTTTATTTTTAAAAAACTTTAATTTAAATGATTTTATTTGTAAAGTATTTATACATTGTCAAAAAATTAAGAATATATATAAATAAATATTATTTTATAGTAGCTTTAAAATTATTTAAAAAGAAAGAAAGTAAGAAAGAGCGAAAAGGAAAATATATTTGGTTTTGGTTTACAAATTACAACATTGCTTTCTTTCCCTTTATATTTGGAAACTCATCGTACGTGTCAAACCCACGCTCCACAACACAAGCGCGTCGCCGTTGCTTTTATATTTGGTTTTGGTTTACAACATTGCTTATTTGCTTTCTTTCCCTTTCGCCATACCACCTCCTTCCCTTTCCTTCCATTTTCCTCATTCTAATATAAATCCTATTTATATTACATATGTTTTAATGTAATGATTGAGCCACATTTTAATATTATTTTCATATAAAAACAGTTTATATACCAATAAATCTATCATAATCCAACGTTTCATATAGTTGTTGAATTGTTAAAGACCCGTATTCAAACTCTAAAAATTTCAAAATATATATATATATATATTTTTAAAATCAATTATTTTTTGTTGTCATCTCTGTTCGTAGAGCTTTGTTTTAACTAATCTAAACCGATCAGCGTCGCACACTTAATTTTAGTGAGTGTGTCTCCCATCAAAAGTTTTTGCATACATAAAGCCTCAAAATCGAAACCTGCTTAAGCGATATCAAATTACTAATCACTTAAACTAATATCGTTAAAAATATTTTAATTATTAATCCTCGTTTTATAATTTTTTTTAATTTCAATATGGAGTAACTCATAATTTTATTGATCTCCCGTCCACCACACCATGGTAGTCTCCCTCAAAACACACGCGCCCAAAAATGTCCCCCAATGTTTGATAAAGTAGTCTGCCCTTATTTTTTCGAGTAATTTAACCTTCAACGCTTCATTTAAGGTGAAAATTGACCATTTGTAAATGAAAATTGTCAATTAATTGTCAGTAAATGGTTTGAAATGGCAGGGGTAAACCTATATGGTTATATGATAGCGCACGCTAACATAACAATATCATATAGACAAATATGTTGATTTGAAAAAAATGTTACATCAGTCAAAAAATGATTTTATAAAATTATATAAAATACAAAATATTTTTTTGCTGACTTATTATTCTGTCAAATCATTTCAATCAGTTTATAAAATATAAAATAAATTTTTTCTGTTGACTTATCGTTATGTTGATTGATAGTTTTCATCCGCAGATGGGTCATTTTGACCCAAAATGAAACGTTGAGGGTTGAATTGCTCCAAAAAAGAATAGGGGCCAAAGTGAATATTCGGTCAAATATTGGGAGTGTTTTTTGTCTTTATGCCTTTCTTTAATCGATCCCACCTTTTAAGTAGGGATGGACATTTGATCAAGTCGAGTCGAGTCAAAATTTTTTTGAGTTAGTCAAGTTGAATATTCTTATTCTATAACTCAAATTTTATTTGAATTTTTTTAGAGTAGAGTCGTGTCAAGTCGAATTGTTCTAGTTTTTGGTCAGGTTTCTGTTCAAATTTAATTGTAAATATTTATAATTAGGGATGGCTATGGGTCGGGTTCTTGGTTGATTCGTACGCGACCCAAAAATGTAGCACATGATGCACATCCACTAAACATGAATTTTAGAGTAAAAGTTCGAGTCCGACCAGACCCGACATAAATAAATTTTTTATTCAATAAAATAGGGAGTTAATTGAAGAATGCAAATAGAGATGAAGCATTATAATAATCATCCCATTTTTATTAGTCAAAATAAAGAGATAATTGAAAAAAATATAAAAAGAGAGGCGTTATAACAATTATAACTAAATATTTAAAATAAAATTAAACTATCATTTTGGGTCGGATATTTTTCACCTTAAACTCAAACACGACCCAACTCGACACTATTCTAAAAGAATCCGATTCGTACCCGAAATTTCTTTAAAAACTCGACCTATAATGTTGGTCGAGTTAGAACCCGTCAGGTATGCGTCAAATGGTCACCCCTATTTATAATGTTATGTTACTAATTAGTTATAATTAAAACGATTTTCTATAAAAATATATAATAATTAATTACAATTTAAACGATTTTCTATAACTATAATATATATATATATATTTCAAGTAGAATTAAAAGATTCAATTTAAACTTAAGAATTGATCCACTAATTACTAAAATTTAAAATAATTCTAATTTTCATTTTATATCTTAAATTTTATTTAAATTTGTTTGAATCAAATCGAGTTTATAAAATAACATATTGAGTTAAGTATTTTTAAATTAGTATAATTCTATTGTTTTGGATTTAAGTATAATTTTGTCCCCTACTTTTAAGTATAAAGCAAGCAAAGAGCACAGGCAACCATTTTCTCTTCCACACCAAAACAAAACCACCTTTCTTTTTCTGTCTTCCTCCCCCACCATGACTGACAGAGTATACCCTTCATCCAAACAACCCGCCACCACCACCTCCGCCCCCGCAAACCCTTCCTTCCCCGCCACCAAAGCTCAACGCTACGGAGCCACCCTCCCTCTGTACCGCCCCCAAACCAAACGCCACCGTCGCTCATGCTATTGTTCTTGTTGTCTCTGGACCACCGTAGCCATCCTCGTAATTCTCCTCCTCGCCGCCATAGCAAGCGCCATCGTATACGTCCTCTACCGTCCCCACCGCCCTACTTTCACAGTCTCCTCCCTCAAAGTCTCGACCCTCAATATAACATCGTCTTCAAAACTCATCACCAACATCAACCTCAGCGTAGCAGCCAAAAACCCGAACAGAAAACTCGTCTACACTTACGACCCCATCACCGTATCGCTCACCACCGCCGACGGCGTCGATATAGGGGACGGCTCGTTTAGGTCCTTCGTGCATGGCACTAAGAACACGACCCATTTGAAAACCGCCATAACTAGCGGCCGCAACAGCCGAGAACTCGACGATGCTTCCGCCGAGAAGTTAAAAACCGGTTTGAAGAGCAAGAAGGGTCTGGCATTGAAGATAAAGCTGGAGACGAAAGTGAAAGCAAAGATGGGAGGTTTGAAGACGCCAAAGGTTGGGATTAGGGTTGTTTGTGAAGGGATTAAAGCTACTGCTCCAAAGGGGAAATCTGCAACCACTGCCTCAACTTCTAATGCAAAGTGTAAGGTTGATTTTAGGCTCAAGATCTGGAAATGGACTTTCTGAAGAAGATGAAGAAAAAGGTTTTATATTTATTTTTCCTTTAATTTTGTGTTAATATTATTTTTGGGTGATTATATGTTTTTGTAAATTTTGTGATTTGATTGTAATGATAGGATATATAGAAAACAGTGTAATAATTATTTATCAATAAATATCGGTTGAATTGATAAAAATGTATGCGACAACCAAAAAATATTTGTTTGAAAGGAAGAAAAAAATATATAAACTCAAATACTAAAAATAATCCGAGAAAATTTTAATAGGTCGGTCGTGTAAATTTTAGTTTATATATGTCTTTTAATTTTAGGGTTAGAGGTTTGAATTGTAGTGTTTAGAATTTAAAATTAGTATTTAGAATTTAAGGTTTATGGTTTAGTGTTTGAGGTTTATTTTTTTAAGGTTTAGGTTTAGTAATTTAAATTAGGGTTTATAGTATTAATATGCAGGCTAAATTTTACACAATCTATGTATTAAAATTAAACCCAAATAATATTACGTGTTATATTTTGATACATAAGCTGTGTAAAAAAATTAAATATAAATCTCAAACACTAGCACCTTAAAACTTAAACCTTAAATTCTACACCATACACATTAAACCCCTAAACCTTAAACCATAACTTAAAATCCTAAATCTTATAATTAAAAGGTTTGTGTAAATTAACAAGCTTGCTATTATTAGAGGAGACATTTAAAATAAAATTCACTATTTCTTTACCATAAATATGAAATAAATAACTATTACCATATTCATAAACTTCTTAATAATAACTTTTAGATTAATCTACATTTTGGTTCTCTATTTTCAATAGTATACATTTTAATTTATCCTTTTAGGCTTTATACAACAATTCTGAACTTTACCTTTTTTGCTATTATTGTTTTCACATACAAACAGTGATAGAATCAAGAAGTTTTGATTCGTATGAAGATTAAAGGATAGTGAGGATTTGGTTAGACGAATTGAAGGAGAAGAACAAGTGAATACGGCTTGAAGAAAAAAATAATTTGGGAATTAGGGATTTGATGAACTGATAAAAGAAACGTGCTTTTATTCTTTATTAACCAAAAACTGATTTAATACAATATAATAATCATATATATAATAATAAAGAAACAAATAAAGACTAACCAACTGTAACCTACTAAATTAATAACTAACTAACAACCTAACCAACTAATAATCTTGATACCCCCTCAAGGTGGAGCATACACATCTTGTATGCCCAGCTTGGACATTGAAGCCAGAAAAGTTGAAGGATGAAGCGCCTTTGAGAAGCAATCAGCAAGTTGGTTGTTGCTGGAAACATGAAGAAGCTGAATGACACATTTCTAAACTTTTTCCCGAACAAGATGGCAATCAATCTCGATATGCTTAGTTCGTTCATGAAAAACAGAATTTTCAGCAATTTTAATAGTGGATAAGTTGTCACAAAAAACATTTGCAATAGAAGGTTTAATTTGTAAATCATGTAAAAGGAAATTAATCCACTGCAATTCACAAGTAACCGAGGCCAAAGCTCTATATTCTGCCTCACTTGAAGACCGAGAAACAGTCAGTTGCTTTTTAGATTTCCATGAAATTAAAGCTTTTCTCAGAAAAACACAAAAGCCCGTAGTAGACTTTCTAAAATCGGGACAAGACGCCCAATCAGAATCTGAGAAAGCATTTAAATCAAAAGAATTAGAAGCAGGAAAAAAAATGCCTTGTCCTGGTGACCCTTTTAAATATCGAATAACACGATGAACAGCAGTTAAATGTATATCTGTCGGAGCAGAAACATACTGAGAAAGCTGTTGAACAGCAAATGATATGTCGGGTCGAGTATGAGTAAAATACAATAATTTTCCAACCAACCTTCTATAGCCAGTAATGTCAGTAAGAGGAGTACCATCAGTTTTTGATATTTTTGAATTAGGAGCAATAGGAGTACTAACAGACTTAGATTCTAAAAAACCAGACTCATTTAGCAAATCCAAAGTATATTTCCTTTGAGACAAATTAATACCTTTAGAAGACCTTGCAATCTCAAGCCCAAGAAAAAATTTTAAGTCTCCTAAATCTTTAATCTTAAAAGTGTCATGAAGAAAAGACTTAACAGATTGAATTTCAGACATATTTGGACTAGCAAGGACAATATCATCCACATAAACAGCCAATGCAATGAAATTTTCTTTTTCACCTTTAACAAACAAAGAAATATCAGAAGAAGCTTGTTTAAAACTTTTTTCTAATAAAGAAACAGTCAACCTTTCATTCCATTGTCTACTTGCTTGTTTTAGCCCATATAAACTTTTATTAAGTTTACAAACTAAACCAGATTTAGGACTATTAAAGCCAGGTGGTAACTGCATATAAACATCTTCATCTAAAAAACCATGTAGAAAAGCATTGTTGATGTCCAATTGATGAAGGAACCAATTTTTGGCAGCAGAAACAACAATTAAAGTCCTAATGGTAGTTAGCTTGGCTACAGGACTAAAAGTATCAAGAAAATCAATCCCATGTTGCTGAGTATACCCCTTTGCTACAAGTCTAGCTTTATACCTTTCTAGAGTACCATCAGACCTAAGTTTAGTTTTATATACCCATTTATATCCTATAGTCTGTTTTCCAGAAGGCAAAGAAACAAGATCCCAAGTTTTATTTAGTTCAAGAGCTTTAATTTCCTCATCCATTGCATTTTTCCAGCAGTCATGTAAAATGGCTTGTTTATAATTCTGAGGTTCTTTCAAAATTTCAGCAGCATTGATATATGACTGATGTGTAGAAGAAATTTTATCATAAGAATAGACTTGAGCAATAGTATGAGGAGATGTTCTGTTTTTAGGGAGAGAAACATGATAATCTTTATATTTATGTGGCATGCGAATTTGCCTAGAAGGCCTAGAAGGAATAGAAGAAGGAAGAACAGAACCAGAATTAGACATATCAATAGCAACATGTTCTGTTGGAACAGAATTAGAAAGATTATCAGTGACCTCAATAGCATTAGAATTATCAGAATCAACAGAATGAACAAGCTGGTCATCAGAAAAATGAGCATCAATATGAATAGGCTGATCATCAGAAAAATGATCATCAGCAGTATGAATAGGCTGATTATCAGAAGGATTAGCAGCATGAAGAACATTTGTACCAGAAACATGACCCTTGACATTAAAACTGGTTTTGGAATTTGCTAAGGAATCATCAAGATGACTATTATCACAAGATGGAAAAATTCTTGCAACTTTAGAAGAGGATTCTAATTTTTCATAAGGAAAAACATTTTCTGAAAAAGATACATCTCGAGAAACAAAAACAGTTCGCTTTTCTAAATCAAAAAGTCTATAGCCTTTTATATTCTTAGGAAAACCAAGAAACAAACATCTAACAGCTCTCGGATGTAATTTTGTTTTAGACTTAGGCAATACCAAGGCATAAGCTAGACATCCAAAGACTTTTAAACTATCAAACCTAGGTTGTTTATTAAACAACATTTCAAAAGGGGTTTTTTCTTGAAGAACAGGAGTAGGAGTAATATTAATGAGCAAAACAGAGTGCAAAATGCAATCCACCCAAAAATTTAGAGGCAAATGAGCTTGAATTCTTAAAGATCTAGCAACAGTTAAAATATGCTGATGCTTTCTTTCTACTGTGTTGTTCTGCTGAGGTGTATAAGTACAAGAATTATGGTGAATAATTCCTTTACTAGCATAAAAGGCAGTCATATCAAACTCTTTTGCATTGTCTGTTCTAATGCATTTAATTTTTATGTTAAACTGTGTTTCAATCATATTATAAAAGGTCTCAACTAAAAACCTAACTTCAAACTTATAAGCCATGGGATAAACCCAAACATATCTGCTCCTATCATCCACTATAGTAAGAAAAAAAGAATGACCATAAGTACTTTTCACAGAAAAAGGGCCCCATACATCCATATAAACAAGATCAAACAATGATTCAGAAACAGATTCACTTATTGGAAAAGGTAAACGTTTATGTTTAGACAAGTGACAAACATCACAATCCAGCATATGACCAGCAGGTATAGAGGAATTCAAAACAGAAAAAGCCTTCATCCTTTGAGATGAAGGATGACCTAATCTAGAGTGCCAAAGAACTAAAGAATCAGACACAGCACTATTACAAACAGAACTAAAAACAGGACAAGAAACACCTGAAGCTTCCAGCACATACAGCCCCTGCACCTCTTTAGCTGAACCAATCGTCTTCGAAAGAGGAACATCCTGTATGTAACAAAAGCCAGAATTAAAAATTAAAGAAATGGAAGAAGACTTAGTTAACTTAGAAGCAGATATCAAATTGAAACTAAAACCAGGAATATGTAAAACATTATACAAAATCAAAGAAGAAGAGATTTTAACAGTGCCAATATGAGAGACTTGAACAATTTCATTATTAGGCAACTTAACACATTTACCTTGTATAATCATATAATCAGAAAACAAGTCTAATGAATGAGCAATATGGTCAGTAGCACCAGAGTCAATAACCCAGGAACTTAAAACATTTTTACTAACTAAAGAATCAGAACAATAAAAAGCAGAATTAAGAATAATACATGTATTGTCAGCAGGCTTTTTATCAAAAGAAGCAGTAAGCATATTCACCTTTGCACTATCAGACCCAGAAATACCAGAAATATTGTTCCCAGACTTGTCCCTTTCTTGCAAAAGACCAAGAAGACTGTCAAAATGTTCCTTAGTAAAACTATGGTTACCAGTACCATAACCAACAGAAGAATTAGAACCAGATGCACCACTAACATGATCAGAATTCATAGAATTATCACGGAAAGAACCACGATTATCAGAATTACCAGAAACACAATTTGCCCTAGGAACTTGATTTCTATTCCTATATCCAGGAGGGAACCCGTGTTTACGATAACACTTATCAATTGTATGCCCAGCCAAACCACAGTAAGAACACATAGGCCTCTTATTAACACCACCAGAACCACTATAAAATTTTCTAGAACCTCTAGAATATCTATTATCATTCTTAGAACCAGATTCAGAAGAATTACGGAACCTATCAACCAAAAGAATATTCGATTCACTATGAGCAACAGACACAATAGAACGCTCGTGTTGAAGAACAACAGCAAAAACCTCATTTATCTTAGGAAACAGCTTCATCATAAGCAACTGTGACTTAGGCACAACAAAATTATCATTTAGACCACGCAAAAATCGAATAACAAAATCTTGACGGCGATACTTGACGGCAGAACAATCACAACCAGACAAAGGCCGCAAATTACACAACTCATCCCATATTACTTTTAATTGGGTATGAAAACTAGTAACGGAAAGATTACCTTGCTGTAATGAAAAAAACTCTTGCATCAAATCTGATACACGAACCAGATCCCCTTGATGAAAACGATCATAAAGATCCGTCCACAGATCAGAGGCGTTGTCTACCCAGAGGACACTCTAACCAATCTCCGGCGAAATCGCCCTCTGAAGCCAAGAAAGGACTAAATTGTTACATTTAACCCACGCGCTATGTCTGGAATCACTGGATCGAGGTTCTTTAATACTGCCGTCGACGAAACCGAATTTATTCTTGGAGATGAGGCTCATCTTCATAGATCGAGCCCAAATGTGATAGTTAGAACCGTCGAGGAGGGCGGAGGTAAGAACCAAGGCGGGGTTCTCATTGGGATGAATATAGAAATCATCCGTCGGGTCATCGTTTCGAAAAGAACTCGAATCGTCAGTCGACCGAGAATGAGAAATCGAATCTACTGATACCATGATAGAATCAAGAAGTTTTGATTCGTATGAAGATTAAAGGATAGTGAGGATTTGGTTAGACGAATTGAAGGAGAAGAACAAGTGAATACGGCTTGAAGAAAAAAACAATTTGGGAATTAGGGATTTGATGAACTGATAAAAGAAACGTGCTTTTATTCTTTATTAACCAAAAACTGATTTAATACAATATAATAATCCTATATATAATAATAAAGAAACAAATAAAGACTAACCAGCTGTAACTTACTAAATTAATAACTAACTAACAACCTAACCAACTAATAATCTTGATAAACAGACACAGTAAAAATAATTAGCTATCCATGAAAAAAGCATGGAAAAATGTCAGGTAAAAATAGAAAGTAGGAAAAAAGGGGGGGGGGGGGGGGGGCTTTTTCATAATAAAATGTATGCTTTATTGACTAAAAATGTAATAATTCATTGGTTTTGCTTAAATTCCAAGCTTCGTGTATTTTGAAATATATTATCTATTCAAGTATTTTTACAATTTATAGTGGTTGTCACGTCATTATCCAATATGAGAAATGAGTTGTAAATTTATTTTTCATCTTAATTAATGAATTGAAAGATAAAAAAATAGAATTAATAACTTTGTATTTATTACGGTGGTAAATATAATATAACTATTTATATGACAATAAATAAATTTTCTATAGATATAAATTGTGAAAATAATTAATAAAAAATTGTGGCATGATTTATGGAATATTAGTGTCGGTAGGAGATTCCAAAGGAGTATACAATTATTGAAGTTTTAGGGTCCCATTCTCGCTGGTTTCTAGAGGGTGGGAGATTTCGAATTTAGTTTCAATATTTAATTTGATATTTAAGTGTTTTTTTAGGTCCAATTAGATATTTGAATTTAACCTCAAGGTTCTATTTGGTACTTGGTTTTTATCCAACTAGGTATATGAACTTTATTTCTTTATTCAAATTGGTACATGAACTTGGTTTCATAATTCAAATTGATTCAAATAAATCATTCATTATGAGTATCAATTTTAACCATAAAACCAAATTCACGTACCAATTTGAATTAAGAAACCAAATTTTTGTGTCTAATTGGACAAAAAGAACTTTAAATACCAAACTGAATTTTAAACCCAAATCCAAATACCTAGTTGAACCATAAATACTAAATTAAATATTAAAGCAAGTGTCAAAATAAATATTTACCCTAAATATATTGGTCTTTTAAAAAGTTTCTTCCAAGAATTAGTTTGAGTTTAATATCAAATCCAATTATTGTTGATAATAAAATATTTACAAATTGACATCAATTAATGTAATTAAATTCGGCATATATAGTCAATAATTAATTTATTTTGAACATATAATTTTAGTACAATGTTTATACTAATCCAAAATTTTCTCCACCCGTAAATAAAAATAAATTATACGCTTAAACATGCTCGATCTCTTGTTATTGTTACGTTGTATTAGTGATAATGTCAAATGAGTTAATATCAATCAATTTAATCAATAATCAGGGTCAAACACATAATTTTATGTTAATAGCGAACCTATAAAATGTCAGTGTGCTGAAAATAAATTTTTAACAGAAAATATATTTTCTTAAATTACATACGAATTTTAAAATTCTAAAAGGACGACCGTCCCCTCCAGCCTCTTCGGTCCATCCATGTCAATAATTAATTAAATATATAATTAGAATTGAGATGTTGATAGGTTGTTTACGTAAAGGAAATGTTATCTTTAATAGGAGAATTAGTGGCTACCAATAGGGTCGTAAAAAGTAATGGAATATGGTGAGTCAGATATGGAATTAATTGGTCTTTCTTTTTGTCGACGCAAGCTTATGTGAATATTATGTTTATAACATAGATATAATTATGTGACACTTACTGTCTGAGTAATGACAAGACATATATGTGTAAAATCATTAGTAAAGCTAAACATCTCATGTTCAAAACATCTTCCTCTAGTCTTGGATCAACGATCAATAGGGGTTTAAATCAACATAGTATTTGACAAACTGATGAAAAGAAACTTCTAGGGTTTCTTGATTTACAGAAATGAAAAATGAAAAGGGGAAAGTTTTATTAAACGGTAAAAAGGTAAAAATGAATACAATGAGTCATTAATTTACTAATAACAAATAATATATATATTAATAAAGAACCTAATCAAGAAAATACAGCTGTTTATTAACTAATACTAAAACTAACTTTAAAACTAACTAATATATCTTAACAGCCCCCCTCAAGTTGGAGCATATATGTTTTGGATGCTCAACTTGGAAATAGCTGGAATAAAAGATGAAGGCTGAAGAGGCTTTGTGAAACAATCTGCCAGCTGATGATGAGTGGTAACATGCAACAAATTAATCAAGCCTTGACTGATCTTCTCTCGAATCAAGTGGCAATCGATCTCGATGTGCTTAGTTCGTTCGTGTTGCACAGGGTTCTCTGCAATTTTAATTGCAGAAAGATTGTCACAATACAAATTTGCAGGAGAAGAAACAGGAATTTGAAAATTAGATAACAGATAAGAAAGCCACTGAATTTCACAGGATACAGAAGCCAATGCCCTATACTCAGCTTCACTCGATGATCGAGAGATTGTTTGCTGCTTCTTAGACTTCCAGGAAACTAAAGCTGTACCCAAGAACACACAGAACCCAGTAATAAATTTTCGAGAATCAAGACAAGAAGCCCAATCCGAGTCAGAAAAGGCACTAATTTTAAGTTTATTTTCTGCAGGAAAAAATAAACCTTGCCCTGGAGTACCCTTTAGATATCTAAGGATTCTATGTGCAACTGTAAAATGAATATCAATTGGACAAGAAAGAAACTGTGAAAGCTGTTGCACAGCAAAACATATGTCTGGCCTAGTAGTGGTTAAGTACAATAATTTGCCTATAAGCCTTCGATATTGAGTAATGTCAGACAAAGGAATACCATCATTCTTAGATAGCTTAGGTTTTACAAGCAAAGGAGTGGAAACAGGCTTAGCATGCAAGAAATCAATTTCTTCAAGTAAGTCTAATGTATACTTATGTTGACAAAAATTGATACCCTTACTGGATCTAGCAACTTCTAAACCTAGAAAGTATTTAAGGTCACCTAAGTCCTTTATCTTAAAAACATCATGCAGAAAAGATTTAATATCATTTATAAGTAATTGATTTGGACCAGCTAATATTATGTCATCGACATACACCACTAAAGCAATGAAATCATCATTTGATCCTTTTACAAATAAAGATGAATCTGCAGAAACTTGTAAGAAACCTTTAGAAATTAAAGCTTGAGTTAGCCTAGTATTCCACTGTCTACTAGCCTGTTTAAGCCCATATAAGCTTTTAGTTAATTTGCAAACCATACTAGGATCAGAAACTGTAAAGCCAGGTGGAAGTTCCATGTAAACCTCTTCATCTAAAAAGCCATGAAGAAAAGCATTATTTATGTCCAACTGTTGTAATTTCCAATTTCTAGAGGCAGCCACAGCAAGAAGAACCCTTATGGTAGTGATCTTAGCAACAGGGCTAAAAGTATCTAGAAAATCTGCCCCTGGTTGTTGAGTGTAACCCTTAGCCACAAGCCTAGCCTTATATCTCTCTAGGATACCATCAGCTTTTAGTTTTGTTTTAAAAACCCATTTACACCCTATAGTAGTCTTATCTGGTGGTAATTTAACAAGTTCCCATGTCTTATTAGCTTCTAAGGCCTTTATTTCTTCTTCCATAGCTTTCTTCCAACAATCAAATTTTATAGCTTGTTTATAAGTTCGAGGTTCAGAAAGAATATTAACATTATTAACATAACTATAATAATCAGTAGACAAATTATCATATGAAAAAACATTGTTAAGAGTATGAGGAGATGACCTAGAACCAGGAAGAGTTACATTAAAATCTTTGAACTTCTGAGGAAGCCTAACACTTCTGGATAGCCTTGCTGAAACAGTTTGAGGAACAGATGCAGTAGAAACTGGAGGACAACTCTCTTTGACCATAGAATTAGTATTAACAGAATCACTATCATTAACATTTTCGAGGCTTTGATGTGAATTATCATCAGAATGTAAAACATTATCAGATTGTTGATTAAGATTAATCTGATCAGAATCATATGAAATATTATCATCAACAGAAAGATTATGATCATAGGTTGGATAAACAATCTGAAAAAATTTAGATGGTGTCTCATTTTTAAAATAGAACTGATCTTCTATAAAAGAAACATCTCTTGAAACAAAAATGGTTTTGTTTTCAACATCCAGTAATCTACCTTTGATATTTTTAGGAATTCCCAAAAAAACACACTTAACTGTTCTAGGATGAAATTTAGTTTTTGGTTTTGGCAACACAGAAGCATATGCAACACACCCAAAAACTTTAAGATAGTCAAGTTTAGGAGGTTTACAAAACAGAACTTCAAAAGGTGATTTATTATTCAAAACTGGACTAGGAGTTATATTGATTAACAATGCAGAATGCAAAATACAATCAATCCAAAAAATTAATGGAAGACCAGCTTGAAAACTTAAGGCTCTAGCTACATTTAACAGATGTTGGTGTTTCCTCTCAACAATACTGTTTTGTTGAGGGGTATACACACAAGAACTTTGATGTAATATGCCATGTGTTTTGAAAAAATCATGCATGTCAAACTCTTTAGCATTGTCAGTTCTAAAACATTTAACCCTTTTTAAAAACTGTGTTTCAACATATTTGTAAAACTGAACAACTAAATCCCTAACTTCAGATTTCATTTTCATTGGAAAAACCCAAACATGTCTACTTCTATCATCTACAACAGTAAGAAAATAGCTATGACCATATACACTTTTCACAGGAAATGGCCCCCAGACATCAAGATGCACAAGGTCAAAAACAGAATCAGAGACAGAAGTACTAATAGGAAAAGCAAGGCGTTTTTGCTTAGCAAAATGACATACATCACATTTATTATGAGAAACAACAGGAATTTTATTATTAGATTGCTCAGAAAAACACTTCATCCTTTGTAATGAAGGATGTCCTAATCTACAATGCCGATTTTTTGCAGAAATAGAAACACATACAGTAGAATTATGTTCAGAATTCAAACCAGTAGAAGAAACCTCTAAATGATATAAACCAACAAACTTCTTAGCTGAACCAATCATCTTCCAGGTTTGCATGTCCTGTAAACAACAAAAGTCAGAAGAGAAAAACAATGAAATTGTATTAGATTTAGTTAACTGTGAAACAGAAACTAGATTAAAAGCAAACTTAGGTATATGAAACACATTTTCAAGAACTAGATTGGAATTAATCTTAACAGTTCCTACATGTGTCACAGCAACCAAATCATTATTAGGCAAACGAACATGCTTATTATTAACAATATGATAGCTATCAAAATAATGCAAGGAATTTACTATATGATCTGTAGCACCAGAGTCCAATATCCAAGGTGAAGAATCAAAAGAATTACAATTAAGAAGCATACCTGAGCTCTCAGTCTGAATGTCAAATGCAGAAGATAAGGCATTGACCTTAGAGGATTGCCCAGCATCCAAGACTGAGGCATTAGCCAGATTACGTTCTTGCAGCAGACCAAGAAGGTTTTCATACTGTTCCTTAGTAAACATCATTTGAGAACTAGGACTAGGAACTTCAGAAACATAGTTTTCAACCTGATTGGCTCTACTAGACTGAATTTTAGTTTTATACCCTGGTGGATATCCGTGCTTCTTATAGCACTTTTCGACGGTGTGTCCATAAAGGCCACAAAACACACACAAAGGACGCTTATTATTATTATTGAAACCAGATTTACGAGAAGACTGTCCAGAAAACCGATCAACCCTAGACTCAGAAGGATTTCTTGATTGAGAAAACCTATCGGCCAGAAAAACATTTGACTCGATAGACACAACAGATGCTAAGGACCTTTCATGTTGAATAACAGTTGAGAAAACATCATTGAAAGAGGGAAAAGGTTTCATCATTAATAGTTGAGACTTAGGAACAGAAAAACCCTCATTAAGACCCCTAAGAAAACGAATCAGAAAATCTTGTTTTCTATATTTGACTGCATCACATTCACAAGATTTCAGAGGACGGAAATTACATATCTCATCCCAAATACGTTTCAAATGCGTATGGTAAACGGTAACAGTAGAGTTACCTTGCTGCAAGGAGTAAAACTCCTGAAGAAGATCGGAAATCCGCATCAAATCACCTTGGCTAAACCGATCATACAGATCTTGCCACAACTCCGAAGCAGTGTCAATCCACAAGACACTCTGAGCAATATCCGGAGTCAACGCCCTCTGGAGCCACGAAAGAACCAGGTTATTACACTTAACCCAAGCCGAATACGTCTTGTCCGTCGAAGCAGGCTCCTTAATCGTGCCGTCAACAAAGCCGAACTTGTTATTGGAGATCAGGGACATGCGCATCGAACGCGCCCAGGAATGATAGTTTCCACTATCCAGCAACGCCGAAGTAAGAATCAAGGAAGGATTCTCATTCGGATGGATATAAAATTCACTGGCCGGATCATCGTTCTTGAAGGAACGGCCGTCGGCAGTGGAGGCGGAGGAATCAGCTGATACCATGATAAAAAGAAACTTCTAGGGTTTCTTGATTTACAGAAATGAAGAATGAAAAGGGGAAAGTTTTATTAAACGGTAAAAGGTAAAAATGAATACAATGAGTCATTAATTTACTAATAACAAATAATATATATATTAATAAAGAACCTAATCAAGAAAATACAGCTGTTTATTAACTAATACTAAAACTAACTTTAAAACTAACTAATATATCTTAACACAAACTGTTCGTGAATCATTCATTTACGAAAGTAAATAAACGAGTATAAACATAATTATTATGTTCGTTTAATAAATAAATAAACACAAATAGAAGTATGTTCGGTTCGTTTATGTTCACGAACAAACTCGTTTATAGGATGTATCTAAATACTATTTTTATTGTTGCTAAGGATGTTATATAATAATATAAGTTCATGTTAAAATGTAAGTTTTATTTTTGCTACTTTTGTTTATTTATGTAGTGTTAATTTAGTTAATATTTCTTAATATATAAACGAACATGTTCGCGGACGAATAAATAAACATGTTCGTGAACACTCAAACGAACACGTTCGTAAACACCAAACAAACAAACACGAACACATTTAAAAATAAATAAACGAGCACGAACATAATATTAAAAATTTAAACTAACACAAATCAAACATAATATAATCTTATTGTTACACCCCTAATAAATGAGGGAGGACACGTGTGAAAGGGAATGTATTAGTCAACTTAGACTACTCATCAGCACATCACTCTGACACTTGGCAGTTGGAAATATAATTATGTATTCACGTTTATGAAAAGAAAATTCCTACAGTTTCTATTCACAAAAGTATGGATAATGATCAATTTAATCTTTATATTTTTTGTTGTTTTGATTTTAATATTTTAGTTGATTTTTTATTTTTCGAAAATATATTGTATAAAACATTAAATTTGTAAGATCATTGATATCAATGATATGGAATCTCATATGGTTGTACATATATTTTATGGATTTTTCAAATATATATGTTTTAGTTTTAAATATTTTTATAATTTTAAATTATTTATTGACATGGTGTACACTACAAATTGCTTTTATGGGTTGTTGTGTGTTAGGTGTGGTTCTATTTAACGTCTCTTGACTGCTATATGGTCTTTATGAGTGGTAATTATACTGAGCTCAACCAAGGGCGGAGCCACCCTTTAAATTGGGGTGTCTTATGACACCCCAAATTTTTGAGAAATTTATTTTTTTTATATAATTTATATATAAAAAATTAAAAATATGGACAAATGACACCCCTTTTATGAATAAAATGACACCCCTTTATAAATGATTAATCCTCTTTAGATATCATTGAAAAAATGACACCCCTTAAATATATTTTTAGCTCTGCCTCTGTGCTCAACGGATATTTGTCGAGTTGGATGTTTCGGTTTTATTGGTGTTTTTATTGGTGTGTTTCTTTTTACACTATCATGTTGTACTCTTTTTCTCTATTTAGGATTAAGGAGATTTTTAATGAGACATATAGTAGTGATGACTTGTATGATTTACTCTTCTATAAAATTATACTACTTTACCGATAAAAATATATACATACATGGACTACCCCATGATTTTCTACCGATAAAAAGATTTATTATAAATTTTCTAAATTTATAGGATTGAACCCTTTCGAGAACAAAATTTTTTTACGCCTTTTCAAACCCCTTCGAGAACAAAAATTTTCTACGCATTTTTTATGACCCTATTCGAACCTTCTTATGTTCCGTCTAATCATAACTCGAGGGAGTATAACGATGAGGCTATATTATTACCAAAAGATTTCTCAAATAATATAAGAACACGTTCAAAATATTTGTTACCTTCAATTAATATAAAACACATTAAAAATGAACACGAAAACAATTTATGATCATTATTAAGATGACATAACTAATTGTGTCGATGGCACAAACCTCCTTTCAACTATATCCTCGTTCTGAAACTTCATTCCATTATAATCATGCTCAACACCACCACCATCATCATCATGTACAACTTCTTTGTCACATTGTTTCATAAAACTCTGCTCGATGTTCAACGTCGACAACGCTGTCATCGATTCCTGTATGCCCCACGAATGATCGTAGTTTTCGTGCAACTGATGTTGTTGTTCGTGGTCTTGGTTGTTGTTTTCGTCATCCACCGTGAACAAGTCGTCTTGACCTTCTTGAACATAGTAATAATTCGAGTTATACGAGTTCAATGGATCCTGTGGATTGATTATGTCACACCCTAGGGTCAAATCGCTATGTTGTTGTTGGGCGGCCTGTGCTCGGCACATGGCTAATTGATGGTGAACTAGGTCGAGCTCGGCCTGGCTGTATTCGATTTGTCGTTGGAGTTCTTGTATGATCCTATAACACCCTCCGACAGGGTCGTTGGCACGCGCATCGGACTGGAACATGATCGTGCGCATGGCAATGTCCTTCTCGGGAGGGCTGAGGTTCTTGATGATCTTGGTTATGTTGCTCACGCCGAACAACTTATGCGCGTTCTGGAACTGTCGTTGTCGATCGTGGGGGAAATACGGGGCGAGGATGCAGTCCGGTGCACACTTCCTACGTTGGTATTTACAAGCAGCACAAGCTTGCGTTGTACCGTTACTACCGGTTCTCGAAATGGTCATATTTTTTGGGGGGCTTTCTTTCTTTTTTGTTGTTGATTCGATTGAAAGGATGAGATATCGGATGCGCTGACGCCGGGGAATGTTTATTTCTGGAGGAAAGGAGGCAAAATAAGAGATGGAGAGAAATTAAAGGAATGAAAGACAGGTTGGTATATGAAGGAACAGTTAAACAAATTTCTGTTATTTGTTGGATATTTTTGGGTTGTTTATAATGACAATCTTCTTATTTTATACACCAACTTTGATTTTCGGTTCGATTAGCTCGCTTTAAAGAGGTGACATTCGATATGTTCGGGTTCGAATATCACGACCATTTCGTCTATCTTTAGATTGTCACCTTGGACTTGGAGAGAAAATGACTTGAATGCAATACATGGAAAAAGTTTTATCAACCTTATTTGAACTTTCACTATAAATTTTTATGAACATCCGGTTGCCATTCCCAGGCATTGAGATTCAATGCTATACACAAGCTTCAATGGAACCAAAAAGAGAATGAAAAGGAAATGGTTGCATTTGAACATGATTCTATTCCAATTTTGATAAAAAGAACAAGCTAGACAAGATATTAAGAGTTTTCGAATTGCGAAACAAAGAGATGAATATGATCTGATTCTATGACTGCAGGTTCTCTGGATTCGTTCGATCCTTCGGATTTGAACAGAGAGCACTTGACCTGCAATGCAGCAAAACCGAATAATCATCAGTACGAAAGAATCAAAGAAGAAAGCAAATCTGCAGTTTGAAAGCAGCATCAATTAATATAAGAACAGCATAAGCAAGCAATTCCATCATAGGATAAGTGCAAAGATAAAGAGTTTTCTGTGACAACAGTCCACAGACACTATTGTGGCAGCTTCCCAGAGAGAAAAGTACTCGTCGACATGGTCCGGTTTTCCTGCCCATTACTCGAAATCTTTGTTTCATGTTTGCTTCCGTTGAGCTCATGGTACATAAATACGAGGATTTACGTGGTTTCTTTTTCCTATATCGATTACCGGACAACAACTTCCCCTGCACTAACCCTGATATGCACTCGCTAGAACACTATAACAAATCTTTTAAGAGTAAACACTCTTTTACTTATTTCTTTTACACAAAACACAAAATGTGCCCAAAAGCAATGCACACTTAAAACTATAGCTCATGCAAATTGCATCTTTGAATCAAAGACTGTTTACACTTTACAGTCAGTTCTTAGTCAAATCGATTACGATTTATCGCAAGTCCAAATCGTTTTGTATCCGTTTCTTACCTGTGAACTATGGCTCAGTCTTAACAAGGTCTTCAACAGTGCTTCTATAGTTGGCAATCAAATCCCTAAACCAAATTTACACATCAACACTTGGAAAACTTAGATTGCAGATGAAAATACCAATAAAAAAACCAACTACTTACCTCCTTTGATTTAGCAATTGTCCACTTTCCTCTTGCTTTTGGTATTGTCCTTCAACAGTCTACAAATCCAACATCCAAAAGTTTTAAGTTACAGAAAGAAACACTAAAATACTAGCACATTAGCACATGCTAAGAGTCAATCATCTATGTTATCCGGACTCGGTAGTAGCGGATACCGGTATGCATTACGCTTTCTCGAATAGTCGGGTATCATATTATCCCGATACGGATGTCCGAAATGTGTCACATAACATTCTATAGGAAAAAAAACTGAAAATTGAGACATTTTGCAGACATTATAAAGGGTAATTTACCATGTCTTTGGTATCAAGTGATGCCCCAATGGAGTTTAAAAGCTGCTGGCACTTCTCAAAATGATTGTTGAGTTCATTAATCTTCCCAAAATCCAACCAAGAAAAGAATCAAACAATCTACAGAATGAAAAACTAAAACCAAATTTGAAAATGAATAAATACATAAACCCAAACAAACCAAAGCATCAGAATGTTGGTCCCGAGTTCCATTATCAATTGCATCAGCCAAATTCTCCACCAACTGCATTCCCAGAATAAAAATCAAAACTTTTTTTGAAGAAATTGATTATAAACGTGGTTAAGGATTATGAGGTTGAGGGAATACACGTGAGAGGTGAAAATGAGAAGCTAGTGACTGGTGATTCTGATTCTGATTCTGATTCTGCTGCTGTTGATGTTGTTGTTGTTGTTCTTGATTTGTGGGAGTAGATGCGTTACTGTGGGACGGGACGCTTGGGATCATAGTGGAGTTTCCTCCTCCGGTGTTCGGTTCCATCGGTGTGTTTCCTTCAATGGCTGGCTACGGCTACGGCTAGCTCCCTCCCTTTGCTTAATTAATTTTCCCTTTGCCGCCATTGCCGGCGAACAGTTAAGACATAGATATGGGCCCCCTCTCGCCACAGGCCCTTTAACCATTTTCGTCCAATTACATTCTGCCACGTGGTCTGATGGGATACGCCTCGTACAAAATGATTTTTTTCTCCAAAATATTACTTACTTTCCCAATAACTTATTTTGGGATATTGGTCATACTTGGAAAATTTAACCCGATACCCGAGAACCGAAGTGATTTATTCGAACTGGGACTCGAAATTGACTCGAACACAAAGATTCGAATTTGATCTGAAATTCGAAATAAACTGAACCAAGTTTTAGTGTAATCGAAAATGGACCTGAACCAACCAAACCAAGTGGACCCGAACTGAAACCAACCTGAAATAAAGAAAATATATTAAAATAAATAAATAAAGATGAGATGTGAACTGTTGCACAACTCATAAAAAGCCAAATATACAAGCAATATAAAGTCATATATAGGGTGGAAAAGTCAAACTCAGCCTGAAAACTCGACTAAAACCGATTGATCTCCTATTAACTCGATATTGACTTAACCTGAAATCAACCAGCCCAAAAATAACCGAGTCAAAATCAGTCGAACCAGAAATTAAATGAACCGACATCCTTACCCAATACCCGAACCAAAATCACCTTAGACTCAAAATAAAACCTAAACTGAATTTAAACCGAATGCAGTCAGGCCAAAATTACCCGAACCGAATCACTTATTTGCCACCTCTAGTCATTACCATTGTAGCCGAAGTTAAAGCGTTTTTATTGAATATGCCGGAAAAATTAATTATTAAAAAACACTCATTAAAGATACTAATCGAAATATAATATCCCTATTTAATAAAAAAATATTAATACAAATGACATTCTCTTGATATAAAAATAAGGGTAAAGTATATCGATGGTCACCGAACTTTTAGGGCGGGTTCATTTTGGTCACCGAACTTTTAAAATTTTTATTGGGGTCACTCAACTTTAGTCCACTTTTATTTTGGTTCCTCCCGTTAACTTCCGTCAAAAATGTTGACATGGCACGTTATCTCCTTCTTCAACCTCTTTCTTTTTTTTTTATTTTTTTCTGTTTTTTCCTCTGCAATCAAAGTCGCTTTGTGTTCATATTTGAGAAGTTTGTAGAATGTAATCTTGACAAGATTGTGATTGCTAAAACATTCAGTTGTTGCAGATGACAAAAAGTAGAAGAATAAGCAAAATAAACAGTGCCCAACTTCAAAGATTAAATGAGCTCATTGGCCAATTCATGTGACAATTGTAAGGTTTATAACATAAGTAGCTTGTTTTATAAATAAAGAGTACAAATTGTAAATCTAGGTCCTAAGATGGAAGGAAGCCAATTCCATATATTTTTATCATGAATTCTAAGACTCCTGGTATCTCGTTGCATAATTGTTCTTGTTATTTTATTCTATCTTAGAAACATTTGTTATGAAATTCATGCATGAACTTTTAAAAAAGAACAACAAAAAGAAGAAGCAACAATAAAAAAAGATTTTTATCGAACATATTATGTGCGCTTATCAAATGACCCAAAACAGGACAAAGAACCAAACCATAATCCCTAAAATCATCAAATAAATAGAGTATATAGCAAATTGTCAGATTATTTGGAAGTTTTTATTTTTTAGGCCTTGGTTTTGCTTCATAATTGGTGAAAATAACGTTTTTCTTTATTCATAATAAAGAAGCTTTAGTTACTGAGGAAAAAACATAAGAAAAACAGAGGAAAAATAAAGAGGTTGAAGAAGGAGATAACATGCCACATCAACATTTTTAAATGGAAGTTAACGAGAGGGACCAAAATGAAAGTGGAGTAAAAGTTGAGTGACCCCAATGAAATTTTTAAAAGTTCGGTAACCAAAATGAACTCGCCTTAAAAGTTCGGTGACCATTGGTATACTTTACCCTAAAAATAAAAGGCTTAAGTGACAAATAAGTGCTCAAAGTATACATTTTTTACAGATAGGTGCCTAAAGTATTTTTCGGGCCAAATAGGTGTTTAACGTTTTCAAAGTTACTCAAATAGGTGCCCGTCATTACTGTCCGTTAAAAAAATCGTTAACCAAGAAAAGCATGACACGTGGTATTATTAAACATTTTTTTATTTTAATTTTTAACCAATAAATCAGAATTTTTTAATATCCTAAAGTTTTCAAATAATCCCCAAAATTCCTAAACCCCAAATCCAGCCACTACCACTGGCGTTGGTCACGTTTCTGAACGACCCACACACCGTTCATCGCTCGTTATGCCGCCGTTCATCGTAAATTATTCGAATGAACCCTTTGACGATTTCTGCGTTTAGCACTGTGTCGGTCGATTTTCGACAACGAGGTGATGGGGTAAATGCTCCTGATGGTCCGGCGACAGATGTTGTGGGCGGCGGTGTGACAATCAGCAATGAAATCAAGTCAAATCGAAATTTGGGTTTTGGGTGTTAGGGATTTTAAATTTTGGGGCTAATGTGTGAAATAAAGAAAACATTTTATTTTTATTATTTTTTAAATATAATTTTGAAATTTTATGAAGCTGACACGTGTCATTTAACGGTGAAATTTAACTGATGTTGACGGTAAACACCTATTAAGTAATGTTGAAAACATTAGACACTTATTTAGCTCGAAAAATACTTTAAGTACTTATTTAAAAATATATATAATTTTAAGCACTTATTTACTACTTAAGCCAAGAAAACACTGATGGTAAGGTACACTTTCATTTATGTGGTAAGAAAATCTCGGAAGAATACAAGTCGAATTGGGTACCGAGTGCCGACCAGGCGCATGTATAAGTTTTGTTTTTTATTACTCCATGAATTAATATTAAAAAACTACTCCAATATTCAAACACACGCACTATTATTGATGTCCAACTCGTGCCGATGTTATTTGTGTCTCCACCACATATATGTGCATTTTTAGACAAAAATTCATTTATTTTCCTTTTTCTTCACTATTAATTTTCTTTATTATTATTTTCAAAAAAAAAGAAAATCTTCATTATAATCTCTAAATTATGCTAACTTAATATGCAGTAAAGATGTGTGACATCTGTCGCACCTTCCTCTTATCGTGTCATGTAAACGAAAGTACACCTCGTCAGAAAGAGTGTAATTTTAATAAAATATTCAATAAGTGTTGTTTTTATAATTAATTAAGATAGAAGGTATATTTGGGCTTTTTAAAAAAAATCTGAAATTAGGGCTTGCCTTTGTTGTAGAAATTACAAGGAAAGGGTTGAAGTTTTATGATAATTTCTATGTCCCACTAAAATTGTCTCATGTTAATTTTTGGGTTAAACTGTCAATTTTGACCTCTTATAATTTAAAATTTATTATTAATAAAAATAAAAAATATATATTTTAAAAACCATGAATCAACTAGTTTTTAAATATATATTTTTATAATTTTTAATTAATTAAAATATTAAATAAACTATAATCAAAGTTAAAAAAATGACTAAAAAAATGTCAACATGTAACATTTTTAGTGGGACGGAGAGAGTATTTTGTGTTACATTTGTGTATTCACGTAGTATCTCACGGCTATGTTATTTTGACTGTGTTGTAAAAATAATAGAAATTTTTTGTGTTATTTTTTATACCTTAATATTAAAAAATAAATTTAAGGTTAATGTTAAGATATAAGTTTAGGATTTAAAAAATTTAGAGTATAGTGTATTTTTTAAGGTTTAAAACTATGACTGAAAATTTATTTATTTTTAATATTAAGCATAAAAAAGTGCACCAGAAAAGGCAAAGGCAGAAAAATTTTGACCCGTAAAAACGACCATATCTAGTTCCTAGTATATGCTTCTTACAAAACATCTTTGGATAAATAGATGTTTTGCTGTGTGTAACTAAATACTTTAGCAAGAATAAAGTCTGGTTCTCTCATGATATATAGGACAATGAAGTCTTCCCAATTTTAGGTACCCCAATTAGCAGTGGTCCTATCACCTATGGTCTTGTAGTTAAGCCTTTCAACAAAGATGACCTTACGGATACTCAAGGGTCGAGGTGCTTTAGATGCGAACATAAAGACGGATTTACGACGACGGGTGCCGGTATTCCTGATTCGATAATATTCTTCCAGCTCTGTGGTGGTGCAGCCGCGGCTGCCATGACTGTGGCAGCATCTGCAACTATGATGAGTTCGAAGCATATATAACCGGATATATGCTTCGAAGCAACCTTCGAAGTGATCTTCCTTTTCTTTCTTTCTTTTAGCAGCTTGTAGACCCATAGTTGTCAGCTCCATTGATATATGTTTGAATTGTAATATTGATTTTGAAGATGCTGTCTTAGTGCAGGTAGTTTTTTTTTTGGACAGAACTAGTGCATGTAGTTTTTTTGTTGTTGACAGAATTAGTGCATGTAGTTTGATAGGGTTGGATTTAGAACAATTCATATATGCCAAGTACAAAATGGAATCAATCATATACAACTTTTAAAATAATTATTAAAAATAAAGTAACCTTTAATCTTTGATATAGACAAATTTTCTATCTTGGAAGATATTTGTTTGGATCCAATTAGTCTCTAACGAAATAACTTTTTCTACTTTTAATCCTTTTGACGATAAGAAATTATGATATATGTCATACGACACAATCTCAAAGTATTATAATTAAAATGTCAAAAAAATTAAAATTCACATATTAATGTCGATAAAAAAATCAAGGCTTAGTAACGAAATAAGTGCCTAAACTATACTTGTTGTTCACTTTTGGTGCCTAAATTATTTTTTGCTCAAAACAGGTGCCTAACGTTTGATTCAATAATTATAAGTGTTTGGTCATTAACAAAAGTTAATAAAATATGTTATCCAATCAAAACATGACACATGTCATTTATTATTATTTTATTTAAAAATAATAATTAATTTTTTTTTACAGAATAGTCTCAAATCTCTAACCCAAAATCTTCAAATTGTCGTTGTTGTCGTCGTTGACTGCCTCATCGGAGCCCACCACTACCTCTTACGGATGTTTTCACCAATTTTTCCCAACCACCCATCATCGTTAATCGACGACGTCCTTCAACGTTAGGAAGTCGATTGGCACACATCTCGTCTACTTACGACAATGGGTGGTTGGGGGAAATAGTTTGCGGCATCCGGCGACAGTAGTAGTGAGCTCCGACGAGACATTCAACGGCGGCAACGACGGTAATTTGGGTATTTGGGGTTTTCGGTTAGAGATTTGGGACTATTTTATAAATTTATAAAATTTAGTTTTTTTATTAAAATTAAGTTAAAAATAAAGGAAATTAAAAAAAAATTAACGATAGTTAATGGAAAACACCTAAACTTACCGCAATAAAACGTTAGGAATCTATTTTGAGCAAAAAATTATTTAGGAAAAAAATAAACAACCTATATAGTTTGCACACTTATTTTACTATTGAGCCAAAAAATAATAATCAAATTAAAATATTATCAAATTCATGGACTAAAACTACTTTATCCTAATTATTAGGTACTTTTTTGTGCATCACTTCTATAACCTTTGAATTTGTAGAGTAGGAATCTCTAGTCATTGAATATTTAACTATAGGTTAATAGTTAATACTACGGTACTTATTAGGTCAAGTTGATAAACTAACTCGATATATTTTCAAGTAAGGTTTTGGTTTGAATGATAAAAAATAATTCTACAATACCAACAAGAGTTGGGTGCAAGGTGCAATGTTCTCTCAAGAAAAAAATATAGGTTCGAATCTTAAAAACGATATTGTCAGAAAGAAAAATTACGAATTCCGAACATAAGACATAAAACGAACACGTACTAAAACAAGAATAGCTCTAGAGGAGTTATATTTTCATTTAGAAACATATTCTACTCAATTTTATATATAATCAGAACTTATATAACTATCCGCCTTCAAAACTTTAGACAACTAAACAACTATGTATTACATCTTTTTATAAAAAAAAAATGAATTCTTCTACAATGGTTGATATGAACATTGATGTTCACATGATTCATACATCAATCAACAAAATGTAGAGAAATGTGGAATTTTAGGAAAAAGAAGAGTTGGGGTCCACCATGAATATGAACATTGAGTTTACTTAGAATGGGAAGTCTTTGCCTTCACATTATAAAAGTGATGAAAACTTGTCTCGTTAGTATATAGTAACAACTCAAATAATTGTGTACAAATTTATCAATTTCGTACTGAAATTTAAATGCATATTTATATTTTATAATGTCTTTTCATATGATCAACCGTGTCAATTCGAAACCAAAGTAATAATGTTGTTAATGTGACGAGTCTAGAAATATATTTGAGGGTGGACATATATAAAATTTCAAAATTTCAGGTGAGCACAAATTATAAATATTACAAAGATTTAAAGGTTAATTTATAAAATTAATAAAATTAAATGTAAATATGTAAACTTTAAAAAGTTAAAAGTGGGCACAGGCTCACCCACGTTACATTTGATCCGCCATTGGTTGTTATACTAATAATATTATAATACAATCATATAACAGAATTGGACCTAGCTTACATCACTGACTGTTATTTTCAATGGAAATATTGTATTATAATACCCACATTTTATTTTTTATTTACTTAATAGAATAAAAAAAATCTTATTGTAACTTCAAATAATAATAAAATAATATTTGCACTATTCCTACTATAAAACCGTTTGCGGTCGTTGAATCCACGATTGAGCAATTTCATAACGAAGACACCTAATTAAAGTTATTAAATTGAGGTTAAATTACATTAGTACTAAATGAACTTTTAGGATATTTTCACTTTAACTACTGAACTTTTAATTATTTCATTATAGTCACTAAACTTTTATTTGACTTTTATTATAATCGTTGTAGTTAGGAAATATTGATGTGGCACATTCAAGTCTTTTCCCCCAAACAAAACGCTAAGATTCCAAATTGACATCTACTGCAAAGGTTGAATGATAGGAGAACGGAGCGATCGGCGATCAATCTCAATAGTGGGAAGGTATCACATGGCTATAAAATTAACATAGTTTGATTTCAAGTTAATATGATGGTTAATAGTGACGGATCGAAAATTAGACCTTAATTTGAAATTAAAACCTGAAAATTTTCGATCTACTATTGTTAACTGTCAGATCAAGTTGAAACTGAACTATGCTAATCCTCTTGCCAAACAGATATTATCATCGTTGGAATTGGCCAATGATTGCTCCGGTCATTGGATTTTATCTTTGAAGTGGTTGCAAATTTGGAACATTAGGGTTTTATTTGAGAAAGAAGATTTTAACCATCAGTCAACGGTGATTGTAATAAAAACGAATAAAAAAATTAAATGTATGCAATGGACTAAGGGAAAACATCATAAAAGTCTAATAACTATCCGTGTAGTTTACCTTTAAATTTAAAGGTAGTTTGAGTTCTTTTAAGAGAGTTATAAAATTATATCATTATGAAGTTATTCAAAGGATTATTTTAGTGTTTGCGTTATTTTCATATGTTTAATATAATATAAATCAGTTTTTTATGTATATTTGTATTATGCTTACATAAGGATTCGGAGCCATATAGGATGAATTTACAGAGAAATGCAAGGTTGTATATGGGTGGTAGAGACTAGAGAGGACTTCTGCAACTAATGAGCTTAACGTGGATCTCCTAGACAAGTGGGGAGTTATTATATTTGCATGTTAGGTTTTATATATTTTTCATGTAAAATATACCAACAAAAATGAATTGTAACATGGACTGCATATATATGGAAAATGATTGTAGCAAAGGTAGAAGGAGAGTAAAATTTAAGATAAAAAAGTGTGGTTTTTCTGACTGGGAAGTGTTGATGGAGTTACCAATGTTGATTGTTGAGAAAGGAGGAAGCTTTAATTAAGAGCCCAGAAAATCTCTTGTCAAGCCTTGACCTCCAGAGCCATTCTTGTTCTTGGAGCTCAGAATCCCACTAAAAGCAATATCATCAAATGAGGTGGCGTCAAATCCAGTAGCGGCAGCAGAAGATAGAGAATTCATCATGTCTTGAAGAAGAAGTGAAGGGTGAGCACCTGAGCTTACTGCATGTTCATCTTCACGTGAAGAACACAAGTTGAGACCGAAGACACCACTTGTGTTGTCGTTGTTGTTACTGCCACCAAAACCAGTAGACACGTGATCAGTTTGTTGGTGGGGTACTCCCATGGTACCAGATGACGAGCCAGCCTTGCTGCTCACGGTTGCACCCATCTGAGCTGCTTTCTGAAGCAATGCAGTGGCTGACATGTGCGGGGAAACCACTGTTGATATTTGATGGTAATGATTCAGACTGTTTTCATCAAAACTCGGGAAGAACATGGATGAAGACGGTCCGGAAAGACCAGTCCCTAACATCGGTTGAGTAGCCAGCCATGGCGGAACATTACTGAACCTTTGCTGTATGTCTTGGGGTACTTGTAAATGAGATGTTCCCATGATTGTTCTTGAATTCTCCTCCGCTAATGCATCACAGAAGGCTCTGTGAGTTATGAAACTATCCCTCCTGCAAAAAAAAACAGTCATAAATGGTGTCTGTGACAACTGCAGAAACAACATTTGACTTTGTCTTTTCGGATTGTTTCAAAAAAAGTGTAATAATTCAAGTGCACGCCTCAATAAATGAAGATTTTTACCTTGAGAAGAGTGTACCACAGTCACATCTATATTCCCTAGTGCCACAGGTCTTGGAATGAGCTTTCCAGTCGGATTGAACCGCGTACTTTTTGGAGCATTTCTCACATTTCCACTTCTTCTCGCCGTGTTTCCTTGAGTAATGCTTCTTGATTCCGGTCAGGTCGCCGAGTGCCCTCGACGGCTCGTGATGAACACAGCTTGGTTCCGGACATACATATACCTTCTTCTTCACTTCCTTGCTTGTTCTTTGCTTTAACTTCCATGGCAAGTTATGGCCTCTCCGGTGAAGCTGCAGGTTCTGGTCTCTTTGGAACCCTTTGTTGCAGATGTCACACACGAATCTGTTGGTTGCCATGAGTGTTTTGGGTGAAAAAGCCACCACTTCTGCATCTGGGTCTGGTTTAGGAAACAAAAAAAAAACATGTAGTAAAAAAGGAATTCATGGTGTGTTAAGGGTTTTTGAAGTTTGGAGTTTGGACAGAAACCTGGATTGCCTGGTTGGTTTCTCTTTCTCTTAACCGGCTGAGATTGAGGTGGTTGGTTGGTGGCGCCACCGGCACTGTTCCTTGAAGAAACACTTGCTTCGCCGGATGCAGATGTCAAATTAGACATGTTCTCGTCCAGAACTTGCTGCTGTTGCTGTTGTTGGTGGTGGAATATGTAATCTTTCATTTCATCAAATCTCTCTCCTAAACAACTATTTCTAAATCTCTAAACAAACTATACATACATACATACATATATATATATATGTAATCAAAACCTTGTTAGTATTTGTTAGTACGAAGAAAGAAAGCAAAAGGAAATCATGAACAGATTGAGAAGAAAGAAAGATTTGAGCTCACAAAACTCAGAGAAAAAAGAGAGGGATGTGGATGAGATAGAGAAGAGAGAGATGATAGGGTTTGTTGATGTAATACTGCAAGCAGTCCAAGAAAGACAAGAACCCTACGGTGGCTAAACTCTGACGTTGATCTTTCTGTCTTTTCCTTTGTTTTTTTCCCAGCCCTATAAAATTTAAATTAAATTTCTTTTTTTTTATTATCTACTTGCAAATTAACAAAGCTTTAATTTTGTTAATTTTTTCTACTAATGAAGTTATGTATACTTTTGTTTAATCACCCACTCTTCCCCCTACTCTCATACGAGTATAAATTAATGATAACATTAAAATATATTCAAGTTTATGATACTACTTATGCAATGTCCAAGCTTTATACATAAAAGAAATTAACATTAATAATTTATGAAATATAAACTTTAGAATATTGATCATCATGTTGATGTTGTTTTTATATTATATGTATGTCGTTATAAGTTATTATGTTATACAAATATTTTATTTTTGTGATAATTTTATATTTTATTTATTCGTTATAAGTTATTATGCACTTATTTGATAAAAAATAATGCACTTAAATTTTTTTTTTGTTGCCCAGACTAATTTGGACTGACCCGCATCACACACTTAGCTTTGGGTGGTGAGTTCCCATCGGAGATTTTCTACATACACAACGCCTCGAACATAAAACCTGCTTAAGCGATATCAAGCTGCTTATTACTTGGACCAACCCTGTTGGTGCACTTAAAACTATTTTGATAAAAAGATTGTACCTAAAATTATAAGATTAAATAAAAAGAAAATGAAAATAGGTTGTTGAATTTGATAGGATATTTCATATTTTTCACACCTCAGACCTCTCTAGCTTTTCTAGATTTACAGCGACATGATTGATTCATTGACTAAATTTCTATATTTCCTTTTACATCTACTTTCTACTATTTCCCCTTTTTGATGTCTTATTTTAATTAAGAATTATTTCACTATTTCTATTTGATTATATATAATTTAGTTATATTGACCGTGTATTCTTTCAAATAAGACTGAAATTTTAAAATCTAAAACTACATAGATTAAAATCGACCAAATTTGAGCATATAGATTAAATACACAATTTATAATAATACAAGGACTAAAGATGTAATTTAAATTTACTAGTACAAAAATAAAAAGAAATAGTATAAAGCCCCTCTACCTTAACTTTTTTTATACGTGTGGACCAGACCCTATCCTTAATTCCCAAATTTGGACGGTGAATTAAATTTTCTTCAAGTACAAACAGAATGCATGGGTCATTAACATTTATTTTATAACCATAACTGGAGCTTAATTATATTAATTTTTTAAAATATATTTTTTAAAAAATATAAACAGTTTGATTGAAAAGTCTTTGTAACAATATGTACTTAAAAAAACTATTTGTAAAGATTTTAAATTTAATTTTAAAATGATTTGTATAAAAACCCATCATTCACGTGTTAGATACACGCGCAACGACATTTAGTTGTTCTATTTAAAGATTGAGTAAAAATATTTTTAAGAAACAAAATCACCCGTGTATTAATATAGTTTTTATTTTTATTTTCTATTTTCTTTTTCAAAAATAATTTTTATTTTTACTTTTGTAAAACTTAGAAAACATGCTTTGTTAATAGGGATGGAAATTTATTTTCAAAAATAAAAAATAGTGAAATGTGTTTGGTATCTAGCTTTTCAAAATAGAAATGAAAAAATAATTATTAAATAATTAAAATAAAATATAGTTAGAAAATATTATAATAATAATAATAAATAAATAAAATACGAGTAAATTAACCAAAGTTTTAAAAAATGACATTAAAAGGATTCGAACCAGAATTAAAATAAAAAAAAACCATTGTTTTCATAGTTTTCTTTTTCCCAAAACATTGTCAATGAAAACATATTTTTTATGTTTTCAAATTTTCACTTATTTTTTCTTTCATTTTCTAATCTTTCAACCAAACATGTTTTCTTCATCGTTTTTTATTTTTCAAGAAAATGAAAATGAAAACGAAAACGGTCTTCATTCTCTAGAAACAAACGGACCCTAATTTGTCATTTACGCTTTTTTATATAGGAAAAAATACACTATTCATCACTCAACTATCTTCACACTCCTATTTTGGTCACTCAAGTTTCGAACTTTTTAACTTACTAACTGAACTTTTGGGTTGCTCTTATTTTGGTTATTATGAAATATTTTATTATTATTTTCAAAATCCTTAATATTATTCTATATAAAACTAGTTTAAAATAAATAATAAAATCATATTTTATTATTATTAAATTTAAAATATGAAAGAAAAAACTACCACCACTGTTGGTCTCAAAGTCGACGACTGTTTGATCCCAAATTGCGTCGGTGGACTCGTTTTGACACGTTGAGCCTAAATTCGGTGCTTGTTTCACCGGAAAGTGTTCTGAAACCCGCAAATCTCATTTGGAATTTTTTAGTTTTATAACTTTCGATCTCTTTTTTGTGGACTTCAGAGCATTTTCTACAAAATGGAGGTCAGATTCAGGCTCAAGTGGCTGAGACGAAGCAACCGATGAAATCTGGAACTGAACGACAACCATCTACGATCGTCGACGGTGTCTTTCGACGACGCGAATGGTGGCCGGCGAACAATTGTATTTAATTTTATATTTTATATCATTTTTATGTTAAATAATAATAATACCAAAAATTTAAAAATAATAATAAAATAATTGAGAGTCACCAGAATTCGAAAGTGATAATCAAAATAAGAGTAAGAAGATAATTAAGAGATTTATGTATTTTACCCTTTATTATATTTCAATTGAATCGGAAATCGAGTAATATGTGACAACAATTCAATCAAGATTTTAATTAAAATATCATCCAAATAACTCTAACTAATTATACCTAACCATAATTAATTATAATTACTTCTTTGGGTAGTAAATTAAAATATAATTTTTAAGATTAACAACTAGATGGTCTAGCGAGATGAGACGTTAGGTTTCTTAAACAATGTTAAGGTTTAAATTATGACATTGTGAATGGAGAAAATTAGATTGAGAAGATCATCCCATATTATGTCTTTACAAAACCCGATATGAATTAATCAACTAATGAGTAGATATCGATCATTAATCCATATATAATTCTTAAGCCTACCTAAGGCAAAATTAAGTCATTATTCCCTATTAGGGAAATATTTAGAAAAACAACCCCTAACTAAGATTATTGTAACATCCGCATTTCCGTCCTAGAAATTATCGCCGTAGAATTTAATTATTTTATTTATTCTTAGAAGCAATTGAGCTTGCGAATTTGTGAATTATGCAATTTGGTCCCTAAAGTCCTCAATTGGGCAATTAGTGCACCAATTCGGATTAGAAAGGAAATTAGGATCAAATTAAATAGTCTAGCCGATTGGTAAACTAATGAAATTGAATTAGTGATGTCTAGAGTTAAAGTGTGGAATTAAAAGAATACGAAAGAAATTAAAGAACATTGTACTCCTTAAAATTGGACGAAATTGATAAAACATAATTAAGCTTGTAACAAAGCAATTTAGGGATTAAATTAAAAGATTATTAAATAGTGAATATTGCATGTAAAAGATGGATTATCCTTGGGGCTGCCCTTAGTGAATTGAGAATAAATGAATAAGTAAAAAGGGCTTATAGGTAAATGTAAAAGCCATCAAATCAAGTATATGATGAAAGCTTGTCATCTTTTCCCATTTTTGCTCTTCTTTGCCGTGAAGAAAGGGAAGAAATGGGGGAAGAGGGAAGCTCAATAGTCAGCCATGTTTGAGAGCAAATGTGTGAATTTTCGGTTGCATGAAGAAGGATTAAGCTAGGATATTGAAGAGAGTAACTAAGGTTATCAAGAGATTAAAGAAAGTAAGTCTCCTACTCTTTGTAATTTTCGGTTGAGCTAAAAACATGCATGCAAACCTAAGATTTATATGAACATGAAGATATATGAGTCTTGAATGAAATAACAAGATAAAATATGGAAAAATGTGGAAACTATGCAAGAACACATGAAAGGAGTGAAAAGGGGACTGTTTTGAAGGAAAAATAAAATCTTGAGCTTTTGAAAAATTTGTTAAGAGTCAAAATCTGAAAATGGTTACTAGGAGAAATTTGTTAAGGGATGAATATTTGGTTATAAAAGTTTAATGGTTGCTGGAAAAATGAAGTAGAAAGATGGTATGATGATTAGAATTAAAAATGGTCATGAGATCGAAATTTGTGAAGATTGGGGACTGTTATGAAGAAATCGGTAACTTGCATGCCTAAATGTTGGAATTAGAAACTTACATGGACTGTAAAAATACCCTTGAAAAGTATAATAAGTCAAGCTATGAAAGAAATTTAGATTTAAGTATGTAATTAAGTATATGTTCAAGCTAAAGTGTTAATTAAGAAATCTGTCCAGTGATGTTCAATGTAAAAGCAGTGACTTTGGAAATTCACCAAAAATCGAAAATAGGGTATTTGAAGCTGAAATTTATACAGTATAAACTTTAGTATGTCTAGAATCATTCAGAGAAAACGGAACTAAATTTCAGTATGTAATTTGAAAGATACGAATTTTTAAAGTCGGGCAGTGCATGCTGTCCAGAATTGCCGAATTGAGTATAAATAAGTAATAAACTGTATTAATCCGAATAAGATAAAAATATGAGGTTAATGTGACTAAAAAATTAGGTTTAATACCTTTCCAACGGTATATGATATGTTAATTTTGGATTAGTAAGTAAAAAGTTATGGTTAAAACGATAACTGGTCCTCGAACTAGTTAATGAAAAAGTCAGAATTGAAATTAGGAGTTCATGCTTGAATTGTGAATTAGTATGGTTGAATTGCTTCCTAATATAGTGTATTTGTTTAATGTTGAGAGTTAAGATCGTAATAGCGAAGAAGCTTCGGAGGAAGCTAGGATCGATCGTTCGAAAGGAAGAAGCAAAGGCATCTCAATTCGAGATCAAGCTTAAGGATAGTGAGTGTAATTTTATGAGTTTAATTTTGTCTTAGGGTTGGGACTAGTGTCCGAACCACTTTAATTTTCTGTAAATTTATATTTTATATGCATAAAATTGGACTAAATGCTATCCGGTAATATGTTTAGTAAGGGAAGAAGTCATAAAGGAATTTGAGTGCATGATTGCAATTTGTGATACATGTTTGATCGAATGCGATATGTGGACTGTTTTGCATGATGCTAAATGCCATGAATTCTATGTTGATGTGGATTTTGATGGTCGATTAAGTATGTACAAATGTGGACTGCCCATGTAATTGATTGTATGGTAGAAAATCATGAAATGAATTTTTGATCGTAATTGATATGATGATTATGTGGACTGCCCTATGACATGAATATGCTATGCTTGAGAATGCATATGTTATGTATGAATGATGTTGCTGCCATGTTATGAGCGAATGAGTATGCAATGTGAATTCTGAAAAATACCCATGAAATGAATTAATGGACTAATCACTTAACAAGATTCCGCCCTTGGTCGTTTGGACGTTCTAGATAAGAACGACATGCCTAGAGTCTGAGCTCACCCTCCGATATTGCTTTGTGCAATCTTTGATAGTACTTTGTGTACTCTTGATAAGATGTGTGATCTTGATTGCTGTTCGAGACACACGATGCTATGGGCATCCCCTTTGATATTGCTTTGTGCAATTTATGACATTGCCGCGGGCAACATAACTCCGATATGCGTTACATGTTACCCTTCCGATGGCTCGAATTTCTGTTACGACTATTCTACAATGGGCAAAAAGTTAAATTAAATGTTTGTGTTATGAAATCATATTAAAGAAATGACATGAATCACCATGTGATATGAAGTGTATGAATTGAATGAAACTTGCTAAGTTAATTAAGCTTATGAAGTGGATAAAGAATAATGTGACTTAACATGATATGCTATGATATGAAATGCTATGCTATGTGGACAATGATCCTTTCCGAATATGCTATGAAATGAAGTGCTATGATATGTGGACATTTGTCCTATCCGACTATGATAAGAAGCATAAGAAATGCTTACAAGTTCGATTATGTGAAAAATGGGTAATAACCCTATTCGAATGTATGTGATTATGAAATGAGAAATTCTGATTTTTGAATGATAATGTGAGATCATTCGAATGATATGCTATGGTGAAATTATGAATTTGATTTGATAAGTTGAAAACGCTAGGTATGGTTTAGCATGAAAGCTTGATTTATTTAAATGCTAAAGCATGATATTGAGTATGCTGAAAATGAAATGAAATATGCTATTGATCGAATCATGTATAAGCATGAAATAAATTATCGTGATATGCTATGTGTCCAAGCATGTGTTATGAATGTTGATATGACATGTATGTTGCCATATGTATGAACTTTATGTGAGCTTAGTTGGGTGAAACCGAATTGCTAATAAACCTAGCTAAGTAATCTCAATGTTTGATCACGCTTAAGCTCAAGAATGAATTAGTTTTAGCATTACCTCGCTAAGTACTTTTTGTACTTACCGCTCCGTTGTTTTCTTCTTCCCAACCTTAGCAGGATAGCTCGGACCCTAAAGCTAGCTTTCGTTGGATCAAAGTCATCAAGTTCTCAAGTTCACAGTTCTGAAATATGTACGATCTAAGTCTTATTTTTAGACTCCTAGATGGTGGCTTTGAAGTCTGTCTCAGGATCCGTTTTGTTTTATTTGGTCGTAACTTAAGTTTGAAATGGTGTTTGAAATTACATGCTCCGTGATGTTTGGTTAGGAGGCTAGAATCATGTTTTGTATCTAAGTAGTTAGCCTCATTATTTTGTGTAAAAATGTAAGTCAAGCTAGTGGTTGTGTCGATCCTTTTTGTTGTCCATAGTCGATAGCTTGACATGTTTAGGGGCATATAAGCTATGTTATTTTGTAAGCCTTAAGTAAAAAGGGAAATCAAATGCCATGATATGGAATTGAAATCTTATGTGTTGCATGAAAATTGGCTTGCTTAAATATTTGGTAATATTGGATTAAATTCGAAGTCACCTAGACCATTTAATTAAGGGTTTTCGAATGGCATGTAATTGGTTAATTAAGTATTTGACACTATGGCTTAATTGCATTAGTAAAATGATAATGAAAATAAAAATTTTAAATTGGCCCGAAAATTTGTAACAAGATTAATTAAAAGTATGTTTAAGTTTTTGTTAGCCCATTTTCCGCGTGCGCATTAATATGAAATAATGTTTAGAATAATATCATGTTTTCGAAATGCTTCCGCAATTGTCTGATATGTTTCGTTTGTCCGCCTTTTCTGTTCCGGCGACACCCTTAACTCCCGGCCCGGGTTGGGGGTGTCACATTTGTTTGGCATCAGAGCTTTTTAGGTAATAGGTCCTATAGACTTGAATGTGTTCTGTGTGCGTCATTAGTTTAGTCAAGCCACCTAGGGATCATACATATTGTTACTTGTGACTTGATCCTAACTTGAAATTTGTTTGATCTGAACTAGAATGAAAGAGACACACTTAGCTCGAGACGATGAAAGTCCTCGAGAATCCTCAAGTGAAGGGGATAGTGTTCGTATGAAAGAAAACCCTCCAGATAAGGAGAACCCTCCTGTACCAGATAACACTCGACAACAATCTCCTGTTCAGCCTCGGACAAACACTGACAATCCGACTGTTCAGAATGTTCAAAGAGATTGTCTTCTGAGCATGAAAGAAATGTTCGATCAGCTTTTGACGAACATGAGACATGAACAACCTGCTCCGGTAGCTGCTGCCTCTAGCAGAGCTCCTATTGAAAAGCTTGCTCAGCATCGAGCCTATACTTTTGCAGGCTCTATTGAAGAGAAGCCTGAAGAAGCTGAGTATTGGTTAGAAAGAACTACTCAGATATTGACTAAGCAACTTCAGTGCTCCGATGAGCATAAGCTCGAATGCGTTGTAGCCTTACTTGCTGTTGAAGCCTTAAACTGGTGGGAAACTACAACACTAACTGCTCCAGTTGAATCTGTGAACTGGAAATTCTTTGTGGACGAATTCAAGAAGAAATACATCAGTGAACAATACCTGGCCGATCGAAGAAAGCGTTTCTTGCATCTGAAGCAAGCGGGACGCCCAATAGAGCAGTACGTGGCTGATTTCTGTAAGTACTGCAAGTATGGTTATGAGTACATCAAGTCAGAGAAAGAAAAGTGCCGTATGTTCATTGACGGCCTAAATGATGAGCTGAGTCCGATGTTTACCGCCCTGGATATCACGGACTTTCAAACTCTCGTAAATCGAGCAATTGCTACGGAATCCAAGTTTCGGACCGCAGAAAAGAGGAAAAGCGGTTACCGTCATGATAAGAAGCGTAAGAGTGATGACAAGTCTCACTGGAAATCGAAGAAGTCTAGAAGCTTTAAAGAAGGTACTTCTTCGTATAATCCAGCACCTCGTAGTAACTTCACACTGAAGCCTCACTCCGTGAGTAGACTCTCTGTTCCAGTCATATCTGTTAACAACCCTGGGAATTCAGAAAGGGTTGCCGTTTGTCAGCACTGTCAGAAACCACATTCTGGTCAGTGCCGAAAGTAGGCCAACTTATGTTTTGCTTGTGGCGGAAGTGACCACTATATCATAGATTGTCCAGTGATGAGAGATCAAGCTCCTGCTCAAAACTCTGCCAATCCGAGTCTCGTGCAATCCAATCGGGACAAGAATATTAGACAAGCTCAGTCTGGGAATCAAGGCAAAGGCAGAAGCAATCAGTCGAAAGCCACCACACATCAGGAATCACGAGCTCCAGCTCGAGTCTATCATATCCGTGGCAAGGATGAGGAAGAGTCTCCGGATGTTATTGCGGGTACGGTTGAACTAAACCTTACTCATGTTTATGCTTTAATTGATTCGGGATCAACTCATTCTTTTGTGTGTTCTCATTTGATCGACAAGTTACAGTTAAAGCCTGAATTTGTTAAAACCGGGTTAATTGTCTCAAACCCTATATGAGGTGACTTACCAATCAACCTGATCTGTAAGAATAGCCTTGTCTCTATTCGAAATGTACCTTTTCCCTGTGATCTGTATGTTCTACCTAAATGTGAGTTTGACCTAATACTAGGGTTAGACTGGTTGAGTAGACATGAAGCCTGAATTGATTGTCAGAATAAAAGACTGTACTTAAGGGGATTAGGGAAAGAGTCAATTCTGCTAATTGACAGGAAACCAACATCTATTTTTGCTGCTATGGCCTTACAAGATGAATTAGATTTTGGCTTAACAGAAATGCCTGTTGTATCTGAATTTGTTGATGTTTTTCCTGAGGAACTCCCTGGACTTCCTCCAATTCGAGAAGTTGAGTTCAAAATTGAAGTTCAGCCCGGAACTAATCCTGTGTCCATCACGCCCTATCGTATGGCACCAATTGAATTGCAAGAACTCAAGAAGCAAATTCAAGAATTAGAAGATAAGGGTTTCATTCGACCCAGCACTTCTCCCTGGGGTGCTCCTGTTCTTTTTGTGAAAAAGAAAGACAGGACGATGCGACTTTGCATTGACTACCGACAATTGAACAGAGTCACTATCAAGAACAAGTATCCATTGCCCCGAATTGAAGATCTGTTTGATCAGCTAAAAGATGCTGGTGTATTCTCTAAAATTGACCTTCGATCCGGATATTATCAGATGAGGGTGAAAGATGAAGATATACCCAAAACTGCTTTCAGAACTCGTTATGGTCATTACGAATTTTTGGTGATGCCATTCGGGTTAACGAATGCCCCTGCTGCATTCATGGATCTGATGAACAGAGTATTCAAGCCTCATCTCGACAAGTTTGTTGTCGTATTCATCGATGATATTCTGGTTTATTCCCGTAATAGAGAAGAACATGCTCAACATCTTCGGATTGTACTCCAGACACTCCGAGAAAATCAACTATTCGCTAAATTCACTAAATGTGAATTCTGGCTTTCAGAAGTGTCTTTCCTTGGACATGTTATTTCAGCCGAAGGAATCAAAGTTGACTCTAAGAAAATTCAGTCAATTCTTGAGTGGCGACCTCCGAGCAATGTAAGCGAGGTCCGAAGTTTCCTTGGTTTAGCTGAGTATTATCGGAGATTTGTGAAAGGATTTTCGGTAATTGCTGCACCGCTAACCAAATTGCTTAGAAAGAGTGAACCGTTTAAGTGGTCCGAAGGACAACAAAGAAGTTTTGATCAGCTTAAACAAGCCTTGACTTGTGCTCCTGTTCTCATTCAGCCTGAGTCTGGAAAAGAATTTGTTGTTTACAGTGACGCATCACATTCTGGCCTTGGATGTGTTTTGATGCAGGAAGGTAATGTGATTGCATACGCTTCTCGACAACTTAAGCCTCGCGAGCTAAACTATCCAACTCATGATCTTGAATTAGCAGCCATTGTTTTTGCACTAAAAATTTGGCGGCATTATTTGTACGGTGAGAAGTGTAAGCTATTCACCGATCACAAAAGTCTGAAGTACTTGCTTACTCAGAAAGATCTGAATCTTAGACAAAGAAGGTGGTTGGAATTACTCAAAGATTATGATTTGACCATCGACTACCATCCTGGAAAAGCTAATGTGGTTGCCGATGCTCTGAGTCGGAAACCGAACCTCGGTACGTCTTTCGAAATTCTCAAAATCTAAAATGTTCAATCTTGAAAATTCTCTAAACCATTCGAATAATGTCTTGCTTTCCAAGTAATATCTTTGATTTGTTGTTCATAGATTCTTTGGCCATCAATGCTCATTTTCGTCTATGTAAAGCTCGGAATTATCTGAACGAACTCCAAGTCCAATCTATTCTGATTTCTAGAATCAAAGAACTCCAGCAAGTTGATCCGGAACTTCAGAGAATCTTGTCTAAGCTTGAGTCTAATCCTAACTTTTCTGTCAAGTCAAATGGTCTTCTATATTTCAAAGATCGAATTTGTGTTCCTAATAATAAGGAATTACAAGCTGAAATTCTGCAAGAAGCACATCAAAGTTCTTTTTCAATCCACCCTGGATCTGTTAAGATGTACAAGGATCTCAAGCCCTTGTATTGGTGGTCTGGAATGAAATCGGCTATCAATGACTTTGTATCGAGATGTCTGAATTGTCAGCGAGTCAAAGCTGAACATCGTGCTCCTACTGGATTACTTCAGCCTCTTGAATTTCCGCAATGGAAATGGGAACGGATTACGATGGATTTTGTAACTGGTCTGCATGACTCTCCCAGAAAGTGTGATGCTGTCTGGGTAATTGTTGATCGTTTCACTAAATCAGCACATTTCATTCCGGTGCGAATGAATTATAGTCTTGAGACCTTAGCAGAACTGTATGTTCGAGAAGTTATCCGTTTACACGGAGTTCCAACTTCTATTGTTTCAGATCGAGATCCTCGATTTACAGCTCGATTCTAGAAAGCTCTACATAAGGCTCTTGGAACTAAGCTGAATGTTAGCACAACATTTCATCCTCAAAGTGACGGACAATCTGAACGAGTAATTCAAATTCTTGAAGATATGCTTAGAGCTTGTATCATCGATTTCGGTAAGAATTGGGAGAAATCTCTACTGGTAATCGAGTTTGCTTATAACAATAGCTATCAGTCTTCTATTCAGATGGCTCCTTTTGAAGCACTGTATGGAAGAAAATGCCGAACTCCTTTGTGTTGGTCCGAACTCGGAGACAATAAGGTTTTAGAACCTCAACTGCTTCAGGAAACTGAAGAGCAAGTTCAAATCATTCATTCTCGTTTGAAACAAGCTTTTGATAGGCAGAAAGCATACGCTGATCTGAAGCGTAGGGACATCCAATATGAGATCGGAGATAAAGTATTTCTCAAAGTTTCTCCGTGGAAGAAAGTTTTTTCGTTTCGGCAAGAAAGGAAAACTTAGTCCGCGTTTCATTGGACCGTTCGAAGTAATTGAGAGAATTGGTCATGTAGCTTATCGCCTTGCACTACCTCCTGAATTCGATAAGATCCATAATGTCTTTCATGTTTCTATGTTAAGGCGTTATCGATCTGATCCGTCTCACATTCTCGAACCAGAAGAAGTTGAACTTAATCCTGACCTCTCCTATGAAGAGGAACCTGTTCAGATTCTCGATCGAAAAATTAAAAGGCTTCGTAACAAGAGTGTCCCTCTTGTTAAAATTCTCTGGAAGAATCATAACGTTACAGAAGCAACTTGGGAACCCGAGGATACGATGCGAAAGCAATATCCTCATTTATTCAGTTCAGGTAAGAATTCGAGGACGAATTCTTTCTTTAAGGAGGAGGGAATTGTAACATCCGCATTTCCGTCCTAGAAATTATCGCCGTAGAATTTAATTATTTTATTTATTCTTAGAAGCAATTGAGCTTGCGAATTTGTGAATTATGCAATTTGGTCCCTAAAGTCCTCAATTGGGCAATTAGTGCACCAATTTGGATTAGAAAGGAAATTAGGATCAAATTAAATAGTCTAGCCGATTGGTAAACTAATGAAATTGAATTAGTGATGTCTAGAGTTAAAGTGTGGAATTAAAAGAATACGAAAGAAATTAAAGAACATTGTACTCCTTAAAATTGGACGAAATTGATAAAACTTAATTAAGCTTGTAACAAAGCAATTTAGGGATTAAATTAAAAGATTATTAAATAGTGAATATTGCATGTAAAAGATGGATTATCCTTGGGGCTGCCCTTAGTGAATTGAGAATAAATGAATAAGTAAAAAAGGCTTATAGGTAAATGTAAAAGCCATCAAATCAAGTATATGATGAAAGCTTGTCATCTTTTCCCATTTTTGCTCTTCTTTGCCGTGAAGAAAGGGAAGAATGGGGGAAGAGGGAAGCTCAATAGTCAGCCATGTTTGAGAGCAAATGTGTGAATTTTCGGTTGCATGAAGAAGGATTAAGCTAGGATATTGAAGAGAGTAACTAAGGTTATCAAGAGATTAAAGAAAGTAAGTCTCTTACTCTTTGTAATTTTCGGTTGAGCTAAAAACATGCATGCAAACCTAAGATTTATATGAACATGAAGATATATGAGTCTTGAATGAAATAACAAGATAAAATATGGAAAAATGTTGGAACTATGCAAGAACACATGAAAGGAGTGAAAAAGGGACTGTTTTGAAGGAAAAATAAAAACTTGAGCTTTTGGAAAATTTGTTAAGAGTCAAAATCTAAAAATGGTTACTAGGAGAAATTTGTTAAGGGATGAATATTTGGTTATAAAAGTTTAATGGTTGCTGGAAAAATGAAGTAGAAAGATGGTATGATGATTAGAATTAAAAATGGTCATGAGATCGAAATTTGTGAAGATTGGGGACTGTTATGAAGAAATCGGTAACTTGCATGCCTAAATGTTGGAATTAGAAACTTACATGGACTGTAAAAATACCCTTGAAAAGTATAATAAGTCATGCTATGAAAGAAATTTAGATTTAAGTATGTAATTAAGTATATGTTCAAGCTAAAGTGTTAATTAAGAAATCTGTCCAGTGATGTTAAATGTAAAAGCAGTGACTTTGGAAATTCACCAAAAATCAAAAATAGGGTATTTGAAGCTGAAATTTATACAGTATAAACTTTAGTATGTCTAGAATTGCTGAATTGCCGAATTTTTAAAGTCGGGCAGTGCATGCTGTCCAGAATTGCCGAATTGAGTATAAATAAGTAATAAACTGTATTAATCCGAATAAGATAAAAATATGAGGTTAATGTGACTGAAAAATTAGGTTTAATACCTTTCCAACGGTATATGATATGTTAATTTTGGATTAGTAAGTAAAAAGTTATGGTTAAAACGATAATTGGTCCTCGAACTAGTTAATGAAAAAGTCAGAATTGAAATTAGGAGTTCATGCTTGAATTGTGAATTAGTATGGTTGAATTGCTTCCTAATATAGTGTATTTGTTTACTGTTGAGAGTTAAGATCGTAATAGCGAAGAAGCTTCGGAGGAAGCTAGGATCGATCGTTCGAAAGGAAGAAGCAAAGGCATCTCAATTCGAGATCAAGCTTAAGGATAGTGAGTGTAATTTTATGAGTTTAATTTTGTCTTAGGGTTGGGACTAGTGTCGAACCACTTTAATTTTCTGTAAATTTATATTTTATATGCATGAAATTGGTCTAAATGCTATCCGGTAATATGTTTAGTAAGGGAAGAAGTTATAAAGGAATTTGAGTGCATGATTGCAATTTGTGATACATGTTTGATCGAATGCGATATGTGGACTGTTTTGCATGATGCTAAATGCCATGAATTCTATGTTGATGTGGATTTTGATGATCGATTAAGTATGTACAAATGTGGACTGCCCATGTAAATGATTGTATGGTAGAAAAGCATGAAATGAATTTTTGATCGTAATTGATATGATGATTATGTGGACTACCCTATGACATGAATATGCTATGCTTGAGAATGCACATGTTATGTATGAATGATGTTGCTGCCATGTTATGAGCGAATGAGTATGCAATGTGAATTCTGAAAAATACCCATGAAATGAATTAATGGACTAATCACTTAACAAGATTCCGCCCTTGGTCGTTTGGACGTTCTAGATAAGAACGACATGCCTAGAGTCTGAGCTCACCCTCCGATATTGCTTTGTGCAATCTTTGATAGTACTTTGTGTACTCTTGATAAGATGTGCGATCTTGATTGTTGTTCGAGACACACGATGCTATGGGCATCCCCTTTGATATTGCTTTGTGCAATTTATGACGTTGCCGCGGGCAACACAACTCCGATATGCGTTACATGTTACCCTTCCGATGGCTCGAATTTCTGTTACGACTATTCTACCATGGGCAAAAAGTTAAATTAAATGTTTGTGTTATGAAATCATATTAAAGAAATGACATGAATCACCATGTGATATGAAGTGTATGAATTGAATGAAACTTGCTAAGTTAATTAAGCTTATGAAGTGGATAAAGAATAATGTGACTTAACATGACATGCTATGATATGAAATGCTATGCTATGTGGACAATGATCCTTTCCGAATATGCTATGAAATGAAGTGCTATGATATGTGGACATTTGTCCTATCCGATGCTCTTGCAAGATATTAAAACCAAAATAAGAGAACTTGGAGTTTATTTTATTGAACTTGGAAAATCCTAAAACAAAACAACCCTTGCTACTACTTTACAAAACAACCCGTAGCCCTAGGGGGAATTTAGAACATATCGGTGACGGGTGAACGACAGAGGGGTTTAGGTTATCGGTTCTGGGGTATGATCTATGATGTCTCCCTAGGTCAAAATCTATGCCCTTATATAAGCTTTGGGCTCAAGTATTCTAAGTTAACAAGGATTACAACTTTAATTAAAAGTAAGATTCTAATAAAGACTTAATCTCTAAAGTTCCTACTTTGCAGCCGCCATCCTTGTTTCTAGGGATTTCCTCTCCTTGAGCTTTGGCTTGTCATATCTTTTGATCCGGGGCTTGGAAAAATATTTGGCTTTCACACGACAGACGAGCAGATTTTTCTCTATCTATCGAGGTCCACTTTACTTCTCCTCTTCATAAGGTTGCTGTCACGACAGGTCCATGGCAGCTTCATCTTCTTCGTTTGCTTGTCCAGTTCAGCTCTTCTGCTTCTCTGCCTGCGCCTGCCTTCTTTGTCAACTATGGCAGCTACCTGCAAAATAAGCCATCTTTTAGTAGAATCCGTGCCTTTAATCCATTTGTGATGTTTTGCTGTAAACTAACCTAAATGCAATGTAATGATGCTTGAATGCAGCAGAAATATGGGTTAAAAAGGGTGTAAATAATAGAACTTTTACACACTCAACACACCCCCAAACTCAAGTTTTTGCTTGCCCTCAAGCAATTAAACCTAAAAGAAAAATGAATATTTTTGTGTTGGCCCTCAAACAGTGAACTGTCCCTTACCCGTCGCTCATTCTCAATGGCGGCAGCAACCTGTCGGAAAGGTTAGGATCTGTCCGGAATCTCCCTATAGCTCTCGTGCAGTGTGTGCATGCTTGTGAACAGTTATATGCTAAGACTCTCTTAGTTTCACTAGAATATTCAACTTTTTAACTCGAATTTTTATGCCAAAGTTTTTTTTAGAAGGCACATTTTAATGCTTCTTTTTCTTTCTATTTTCAAGCTAAGTTTTTCTAGAGCCAGTTTTGGGCACCTCTAGTTAGCTTCCTAGAGCCGGTTTCGGGCACCTCTAGGTTTTTGATTTTCTTTTGCTAAACTTCTTTCCTAGAGCCAGTGTTAGGCACCTCGAGGGGCTATTCAAGTTCTAAGCATCCTATTCTAGTTTGGCTAAAAGAAATCTAAGCAATATAACAGTCACAATGGTGTTTAAGTTTTTTAGAACTATAGAAAGGTTCTAAACTTTTCCTTAAACTGTCCTAAAGATGCTGCCACGACAGAGCTGTCATGACAGGTAAGTTAACTTCACAGTTTTGAGCCAACAGTTTTAAATTTTCTGATCTTTTTTAAGAGAAATTAAATAAATAAAAGACACAACAATAATTGAAAGATGTACTACGACTCCATTAATGATGGAGGGTTGCCACCCCCAAACTCGAGGGTTGCATTGCCCTCAATGCAAAATGACAGAAAAAATAAAAACATGAAGGCAAGTACATCACAAAATAAATAAGCAGGCAGCAAGAAAAGAAAAATAAAAGACTTAAATTTTCAATCGCTGTCCTCGCTGCTGTTGCTGACACGGATCTGGCGGCGGCGTCTAGGCTGTGGTGGAGGCTGGGCAGGTTGCTCCACGAGCTGGATATCGGAACTACTGCCACTGTCCCAAGTGCTGCTGGTGGTGGTGCTAGCCTTGGGCATCAGCTTCCTGTCTGCCACGTGATTCTGCCTCTTGACAGGTGTAAACTCCCTCTCCAAATTCCTCCTGATCAGAGGACTGTCATCGGAGGCAGGTCTCTTTGTGCCTCTGGCAGAGGTGTCGGCCGGTGGACTGCCTGCTGCCATCGGGGCAGGTGATGGGGTGGAAGCCGTAGAGTGGGAATGTGGGGAGGCAGGTGGTGTAGGTGTGTGGACAGGGGTGGGGATGTGGAAAAAATGGGCAGGAAAAGTAGGGAAATTAACATCGGGAAAATTTAAAGTGTTGGTAATAAAATTTACCGTCGCATTCGTGAAATCCCGGATGAAGGTCATCAATCCAAGTTGTCTCTCTTCCACCCGTTGTATCGCAGCAAGGATGTGGGCAGACTGGTCTGTCGGAGCGGTGGTGGCGGCAGGTTCAGGGGCAGGCTCCTCTGATGATTCTACTGGGGAGTCGGCTGGGTTGAAGGAGGAGATAGGTGTAGCCATGACCAGCTCCATGAGATTGTTGATGTTGTTGTCTGTCCAGCCTCTGCCCTTGATTATTTTGTCGGAGGAGTCCTCGGGGACAGCAGCACAACGACATAGGGAGGTTATTGTGAACGGCAGGCAGAGGCGGGAGTCGGAGCGGAATGTGCAGTCTAGGATGCTTTCCCTCATAAAGCGGCCCACATTGATAGGCCTGTCGTGCATGATGGAATGAATGAGGGCGAGCCGCTGCTGGTTAACCGTCGTGTGGTGGGAAGAAGGCATGATACGCTTTTTGATGAAAGCGTTCCAGAGTTTGGCTTCCGGGAGGAGCTGCCCCCTTTTAACAGAGTGGGGGTTCTTTTTGCTGGTTGTCCATGTTGTTCCTTCCTCTGTCACCTCCGCCATGACAGCACCATAGGCGGCAGCATCGAGGGTGTCGAGAAATTTCTGGTGGACATCATCATCGGGGCCAAAGTAGAGGCCAAACATGTGGTTGATGCTGTCAGCAGTGAATGACACGTTTACTCCTCGAACGGTGACAAATGTTGCCGTTCTGCTGTCGATAGCAGCATAGAATTCCCGGACTAATGTGTCGTTTAGTTCTGCCGGTTGTTCAGCGAATTGCTCCCATAGTTGAGCTCTTATGGCCCTCGCAATGAATGGCCGGAGTCCCATGTTGGGTGCCTTTCGGATGTAGACGAAACCCCTTTCCTCCCATAATTCCTTTGTGGCGAAGGGCGTCGCTGCTGCTGAGGAAGAGGCTGAGACAGCACTACGGCGGGTCTGTCTAGACGACATATTAGTAGCAAGGGTTGTGAAAATAAAGAAAGCAAGTGAAAACTAGAGGAGAAAGCAAGGAAGAATAAGCAGAAGTGAGAAAAAATGAAAATGAAAACGGGGTTTTATAGCGGTCGAGGTGCTGCCCATTTAATGCTGTAACGGCAGACGTGAATAATGGGGCGACGGATGGGATTTAGCGTGTCTGACACGTCTGACACGCATTTATGCGTCTGTTACGCGTCTGCCACACGCTTCTGCATCTGCCGTGTCAGTCTGTTGACAGCCTGTCATATCTGTCTGCGGCGGCAGCCGAAACGACAGGCTACCATAAATGGGCTTTGTTGGGCTGATGGATGGGTGGTGGGCTTGGGTCACTTCTCCTTTTCTTCTTGACTCCTTTATTTCCTAAAAACAGAAAATAGAAAAACAAAACATTATTCGAAAATAAACCTAATTCCCTAATAACTAATAAAAATAAATAATAAAAAAATAAAAATTTAGGTTAAATTAGGGATGCCTTGTGGGGCATCTCCTAAAGTAACCACTTCCTGTATTCCTAGGGCTTCAGTCCCCTGATAATGCTTGAGGCGCTGTCCATTGACTTTGAATTGGTGCCCGTCTTTTAATGATCGGATAGTGATGGCACCATGGGGAAAAACTTGTACCACTTGGAACGGGCCAGACCATCTAGACTTTAGCTTTCCTGGGAAGAGTTTAAGTCTAGAATTAAACAACAACACAAGCTGCCCTGGGCAGAATTGTCGTGGCAGCAACTTCCTGTCATGCCACTTCTTAGTCTTTTCCTTGTAGATTCGTGCATTGTCGTAAGCCATTGTCCGTAATTCCTCAATTTCATTCAGATCTAATAGCCTTTTCTGGCCGGCCTTGTCCAAGTCCATATTCACTGCCTTGATTGCCCAATATGCTTTGTGCTCGATTTCGACAGGCAGATGACAGGTTTTCCCATAGATCAGTCGGTATGGAGACATGCTCAATGGAGTCTTAAAAGCTGTCCTGTATGCCCATAATGCATCATTCAAAAGTAAAGACCAATCTTTCCTAGTTGGCTTAACCATTTTTTCAAGAATGTTCTTCACTTCCCTATTGGATATCTCAGTCTGTCCATTGGTCTGTGGGTGGTATGCTGTCGCGATTCTGTGCTTGACACCATATTTCTTCAAGGCGGCAACAATTACCCTATTATCAAAATGTCTCCCTTCATCACTGATAATCGCCCTAGGGATGCCAAATCTAGAAAAAATGTTTTTGTGCAAAAACTTTTGGACTGTCTTGGCATCATTCTTTTGAGTGGCGATGGCTTCGACCCACTTAGAGACATAGTCCACTGCTAGGAGAATGTATAGATTTCCACACGAAGATGGAAAGGGTCCCATAAAATCAATCCCCCAAACGTCGAAGATCTCGACTTCTAGAATGTTCTGCAGTGGCATCTCATTTCGCCTCGAGATGTTACCTGTCCGCTGGCACCTGTCACAGTTTTTGTAAAACTCATGTGCATCTTTATATAGTGTCGGCCAGTAGAATCCTGATTGCAGCACCTTGGCAGCAGTTTTATTGCCTCCTAAGTGACCTCCATATTGTGAAGCATGGCACTGATGGAGAATGTCTTCTTGCTCTTCTTGTGGTACACACCTCCTTATAACCTGATCTGCGCATAGTTTGAAAAGAAGAGGTTCGTCCCAATAATAATGCTTAACATCATTTTGGAACCTCTTCATGGCTTGATAATTAAGATCAGAAAGAAGTATTCCGCTAACTATAAAATTAACGAAATCAACATACCAGGGGAGTTCAGAAGACTTACCTGCCGCCATGGCTGTCGCGACATCGATTGCGGTAGCAAAGAGCTGCTCATCTGGGAAGGTCTCCAGTATATTTGTCTCGTCGATTGGTAGACTCTGCCCCTTCTCCAACCTTGACAAGTGGTCTGCCACCTGATTTTCTGTCCCCTTTTTGTCCTTGATCTCAAGGTCGAATTCTTGTAATAGCAAGATCCACCGTATCAATCTAGGTTTTGCATCCTTCTTTGCGAACAAATACTTTAGGTTAGAATGGTCGGTGTGTATTATTACTTTCGTCCCAAGTATGTAAGAACGAAACTTGTCGATGGAGAACACCACAGCTAACAGCTCCTTTTCTGTGGTTGTGTAATTCACTTGGGCGTCATTTAATGTTTTGCTGGCATAGTATATGACATGAAACAACTTGTCTTTGCGCTGCCCAAGTGCTGCCCCGACAACATAGTCACTAGCATCACACATAATCTCAAATGGCTGTGTCCAGTCTGGTGGCTGTACTATGGGGGCTGTCACCAATTTTTCTTTCAGAACCTTGAATGCTTCAGTACATTCATCATTAAAGTCAAAGGGTCGGTTCTGCTCCAAAAGATGGCATAGCGGCTTGGTGATTTTTGAAAAATTTGCAATGAATCTTCGATAAAAACCCGCATGCCCTAAAAAACTTCTAATGCCCTTGACTGTTGTTGGCGGCGGCAGCTTCTCTATGACTTCGATTTTAGCCCTGTCGACTTCTATCCCACGGCAGCTAATCTTATGGCCAAGGACTATCCCTTCGTCCACCATAAAGTGGCATTTTTCCCAATTTAGAACAAGATTAGCTTTTTCACATATTTCAAGTACCTTTTGAAGATTGCCGAGGCAGCTCTCAAAATCGTCTCCAAAGACGGAAAAATCATCCATGAAAATCTCAAGGAAGTCCTCTACCATGTTGGAGAATATAGCCATCATGCACCTTTGGAAGGTGGCAGGTGCATTACAGAGTCCAAACGGCATCCTCCTAAATGCGTATGTTCCGTAGGGGCATGTAAAAGTCGTCTTCTCTTGATCCTCCGGTGCGATAGCAATTTGATTGTAACCTGAATAACCATCAAGAAAACAATAGTAAGGTTTACCCGCTAATCTATCAAGCATTTGATCAATAAAGGGTAAAGGAAAGTGGTCCTTTCGGGTAGCTTTATTAAGCTTCCGATAGTCCATACAAACCCTCCAACCGGTCACAGTCCTGGTTGGGATTAACTCATTGTTCTCGTTGGTTATCACGGTCATTCCTCCTTTCTTTGGAACGCATTGCACCGGGCTCACCCATTTGCTGTCGGAGATGGCGTAAATAATACCGGCATCTAACCATTTAATTATCTCTTTACGCACTACCTCCTTCATCGGATGGTTTAACCGCCTTTGGGCATCAATAGTCGGCTTATGATCTTCCTCGAGGAGGATTTTGTGCATGCATAACGCCGGACTAATGCCTTGAATGTCTGCTATCGTCCATCCAATTGCCTTTTTGTGCTGCCTTAGCATGTCGATTAGCTATCGTTCCTGTTCCTGCGGCAGCTTAGCAGAGATGATTACGGGCAGTGTGTCATTGGAACCAAGATAAGCATATTTTAACTGCCCTGGCAGGGGCTTAAGTTCTAAGACAGGTGGTTCAACAATAGATGGCTTTTGGATTACATGGTTATCCGAAGTATAATTCAAAGGTTCGAATAACTTACCTGGACGATTGCCTATCCAGTTTACCTCCTCCTGACCTTCAGTATCAGATATATCGGATTCAGAGGAGTCGCTGTCGTCGGTGCTGTCATCGTCGCTGCCGTGACAGGCCTGTAGGTGGCTGTCGCGGCAGTGACCAAATTTTATATCACGGCAGCCCGACCTGATGCAGGGGTGATCAAGGGTCACCTCAATGATGGCCTTGCATTCCTCGTCCACATCAGCATGTTTCATCGCTTGGAGAACATTCAACTTAATCTCTTGATCATTTACTCGCATGGTGAGTTCTCCTTTCTCCACATCAATCAATGATCTTCTCGTGGCTAAGAAGGGTCGCCCAAGGATGACTGGTGCATTTTCATCTGCTTCACAATCTAAGATAAGAAAGTCAGCAGGGAAAATAAGCTTATCCACTCTTACCAGAATATCTTCAATTTTTCCTTCGGGATGAACGTAAGAGCGGTCGGCCAGCTGCAGAGTTACTGTCGTGGGCCGCGCCTTGCCAATACCTAGTTTCTGAAAAACAGATTTGGGCATTAGATTAACACTGACACCAAGATCACAAAGTGCCTTACCCACAAATTTGCCGCCGATTACACAAGGTATGATGAAGCTCCCCGGATCCTTCTTTTTCTAGGGCGGCTGCCTATGAAGAATACTCATGCAACCTTCTGTCATCTTTACCGTTTCAAATTCCCCAAGTTTAGATTTTTTCGACATAACATCCTTGAGAAATTTAGCATAACCAGGCATCTCCCTAACAGCATCTAACAATGGAATATTAATATGAACCTGCTTAAAAATATCATAAATCTTTTTAAGTTGAGATTCATGCTTAGCTTGTTGTATCCGTTGAGGAAAAGGTGGTGGAGGACGGTAATCAACAATACGTCCTTCCCACTGCATGCGAATCTGAGGATGGATATCATCGTTTTTCTCCTCTGTCGCTTCTGCTGTCGTGACAGGCTCATCGGCAGCAGTCTGTTTATCACCTGTCGGGGCAGCTTCCTCGGCAGGTTTATCCAAGGCAGGTTCCTTTTCTGTTTCAGCTTCTTTTTCCGGCCCTGGTAGTTTCTTCCCGCTCCTAGTAGTAATTGCCTTACATTGCTCATGTGGGGGCGGTCTAGCATTTTCAGTATTGCTAGGGAATCCTCCATTCTGCCTCGGCTTAATATGTTGAGAAACCTGACCCATTTGTGTCTCTAGAGATTTCAAGGTGGCTTCATGGTTTGTCATCCTCATCTCGGTTTTATCCATAAATGTTTCCGTCTTCTTGACAAACTGATTCATATTCTCCATATGCGTACCGGTCTGAGACATAAAGGTGGCCAGAGTCTGTTCCAATATACTGCTCGTGGCAGGTGGTGGCTGCTGTTGCTGCTGCGGCGGATTCAGGGCATTGTTAGGATTACTCCAGGAAAATTTGGGATCTTTCCTCCAATTAGGGTTATAATTGTTGGAATTGTAGTTCGGCTTGTAATTTCCAACATATTTTCCCTCTTCTATTTGTATTGGGCACTCATCCCGACTATGATTTCCCTCACAGATGGTACAAACTTCCTCGACAGCAAATCCTTGTAATTCATCTTCATTTAATAACCGTTTCATTGCTTTAGTAAGGAATGCTACCTGTGATTTCATAGTGCTGTCGGCCTCATAGTCCTTGACAGCAAGTACCCGTTTACCCCCTCTTCTAGCTGTCGGAAACTGCTCATCATTCTTGGCCAGATTTTTCAAAACTTGCAAAGCTTCGTCTGGATCTTTGTCCAATAATAATCCATTTGCTGCAGAATCAATTCGAATGCGAGTTTGTAAGTTAGCAGCATTATAGAACTTAGTTACCTGATTCCAGACGGGGAATCCATGCATTGGACAGTTCCGAAGAAGAGTAGTAAATCTGTCCCAGGCCTCGTGCATCGGCTCGTCATCTTCCTGTTGAAAAGTAGCAATTTCGTTACGTAATCGCTCAGATAAATGCGAAGGATTAAAACGAGATAAAAATTCACGAGACAAATCTGCCCAAGTTACGATTGAACCCGGTGTAAGTTTATTCCACCAAGTTTTAGCTTTGTCCCTCAATGAATGGGGAAATAACCGAAGCCTCAGTATCTCCGGACTAACTCCTGGCAGTCTAAACGAACCACAGATCTCCTGGAACGTTTTGAGATGCTCCATAGCATCTTCTGTCATAGCACCACTAAACTGCCCGGCATTGTTGATCATACTAAACATGACAGGTTTAAGCTCGAAGTTATCAACATCAATATCTGGCAACGTGGTCTCCAACTCTACATGATCATTCAGCATGTAGTCACGACATGACCGTCGTCCATCTGCTGCGGGCGGGTCACCGACATGCGGGTGGTTATCGCCAAAGGGTGGTATACGACCGTCGGCAGGTTGGTTATGGCCCATCTTCTCTAGCTGTTCCTCGAGGTATTCGTTTCTGTCTAAAAGTCGGCAAAGTTGTTTCTTGAGACTGAAGGAACGTTTGATTTCCGGATCTAATGGATACTCAGGATCTTCACCTCTTTTAGATCTGCGCATAAACAAGAAAACCTCGTGAAAAGCGAGAGTTGAAAGCACAAAAGAAAAATTAAAGAAAAATAAAAATTAAAACGAAAACAAAAAGAAAAATAAAAACGAAAAGTGCAATAAAAGAAAGATGTAGTTATGTTGCCAATCCCCAGCAACGGCGCCAAAAACTTGTTGCGTGTAAAAGAGTCTATCGCAATTGTAGTGCAAGTGTACACGACGCAAGTAGTAAAGTGATACGAAGTATCGGATATCGTCTCCACAGGGATTGGGCTAATAGCTTCACCTTGATTCACTGCACGAAGTAAAGAAAATAGTTTAGAAAGATGTCACGAAAATAATAAGGAAAATCGCAAATAAAATAATTGAGATATCAAGATAGAGAGAATGGGCTGGTATTGAATTGCTCAGTAGTGTAGGTATTGAATTGCTTAGGAACTCCAGTTCTGTCGTCGTGCCCGTCGCGGCAGCACCTGTCGCGGCGGCTGTCCGTTGGCTGTCGCGGCAGCAGACACACCAACTCCGTACTTCAAGTTTGGCAAGAATCCCAGATCTGCCTTGGCCTATCCCTAGGTCCAAGTCTGTCGATGATCACGTCTTTGATGATACCTCCCGGCGTGAATCGAAGGATGAAGACCGATGTGTATAAATTCTTCCTTAGCCACTTAACCTCGCCCTATCCCTAGGTACGAGATAGTTCAACTATAAACTAGAGAACTTGCTCTTATCTCTTTCGTATACTTAACTCTCCCGATGCTAAGTAAATAGATAACCTCACAATGCTCTCCCGATGCTCTTGCAAGATATTAAAACCAAAATAAGAGAACTTGGAGTTTATTTTATTGAACTTGGAAAATCCTAAAACAAAACAACCCTTGCTACTACTTTACAAAACAACCCGTAGCCCTAGGGGGAATTTAGAACATGTCGGTGACGGTGTGAACGACAGAGGGGTTTAGGTTATCGGTTATGGGGTATGATCTATGATGTCTCCCTAGGTCAAAATCTATGCCCTTATATAAGCTTTGGGCTCAAGTATTCTAAGTTAACAAGGATTACAACTTTAATTAAAAGTAAGATTCTAATAAAGACTTAATCTCTAAAGTTCCTACTTTGCAGCCGCCATCCTTGTTTCTAGGGATTTCCTCTCCTTGAGCTTTGGCTTGTCATATCTTTTGATCCGGGGCTTGGAAAAATATTTGGCTTTCACACGACAGACGAGCAGATTTTTCTCTATCTATCGAGGTCCACTTTACTTTTCCTCTTCATAAGGTTGATGTCACCATGCTGTCACGACAGGTCCATGGCAGCTTCATCTTCTTCGTCTGCTTGTCCAGTTCAGCTCTTCTGCTTCTCTGCCCTGCGCCTGCCTTCTTTGTCAACTATGGCAGCTACCTGCAAAATAAGCCATCTTTTAGTAGAATCCGTGCCTTTAATCCATTTGTGATGTTTTGTTGTAAACTAACCTAAATGCAATGATGCTTGAATGCAGCAGAAATATGGGTTAAAAAGGGTGTAAATAATAGAACTTTTACACACTCAACAACAAGATTAATTAAAAGTATGTTTAAGTTTTTGTTAGCCCATTTTCCGCGTGCGCATTAATATGAATTAATGTTTAGAATAATATCACGTTTTCGAAATGCTTCCGCAATTATCTGATATGTTTCGTTTGTCCGCCTTTTCTGTTCCGGCGACACCCTTAACTCCCGGCCCGGGTTGGGGGTGTCACAATTATGTAGAAAAAATTCACCCTTGTAGCCCACATAGGATAAAACTCGTGCTTAGCTAAACGCGAGTTCTATGTTGAGTGGGTACAAGGGCGGAGCCAGGATTGAATATTGAGAGGGGCCATAATATTTAATTTTAAAAAATATAATGACTTATTAGGTATTTAAACTCAAATTTCAAAAAATTTATAAATTGTCTATTTAAGCTGATAAGGACCAAAGCTGACTATTAGGGTAGCACCATGAGCGACTGCTGAGGGCCCCAACTAGCCTAAATCCCCTAAAAAGTAATTATTTTATTTCTAAATTTGATTTTTTTCATTTATCGAATGAGTAAATTAATTTAACATTAAAAATTAATTCTATCCTCATTCTTCTCCAACCTAACAATGAAAAAATGATACAATATTATTCAAATCTTTTGTATTTATTATCCAAAATCAAACTCCATATCATACCTACAGTTCAATTCCTTCAAATTTTCATTTTCTGAAAGAAAATATTATCTTCAATATAATAATAAGACACGATGTACGTGTCTCGTTAAAAAACCTCTATAGACCTAAATGTAGGAAAAAGAGTGCATCGTAATCATGTTAGAGTACATCCAACACGACCTTAAGAAGATACATGACCTTACAATACAATCGCCACAATTTGTCGGCCTAGCCCTACACATAAAGGTCACATGATCACCCTATCGAGATCCAACAGAAATCACTCTGACGAAAGATCACTTTTCAAATTTTCTTAACAAAACAATGAAAATAATGTGCTTGACAAAATTTAATCATGTTCAACGGCGAAATTTGGAGTAAAAGTTTGAGGGGACAACTAAAATTTTTAAAAAATCTGGAGGCTTAAATGAAATTTTTTAATAATTTGAGATATTTAACAAAAAATAAAAAGAGAGGTAATTTAATTAATAATATTCAAAATTTTGAAGCATAATGTGAATTTTTTAAATTTTGAGAGGGCCAAATTAAAATTTTTAAAAATTTTAAGGGCAAAATTAAGTTTTTCCAAAATTTTAGGGGGTTGTAGCCCCCACTAGTCCCTCAAACAATCCATCCATGATCATGTTTCTATGATTTATTAATGAAATATTAAATTAATTGTTCAAAGTAATGAGATATGTTTTTGCCCTATAGAGGTTTTTCACTTGGGGTCCCGAAAATGTCCGAGACAACCTAGATAAATACCTAAATTGTTATTAGACTAAGATATTTGAGAACATGAACACATCCTTCTTTAGTTCAGCTCTACTTGATTAAATATTTAATAAATTATTGTATTTTTTAATTTAAATATTTATTTTTGTAAAGGTCAAAATACTATTACACCAAAATTTATCTAATGAATAAAAAAAATTAACAGAGGACGGGGCCCAAAGAGGCCCCAACATGGCTCTTCCACTGAGTGGGTAAGTAAGAAATAAAAAATAATAATTTACCAATTTTTTTTACACAGAACTCGTTTTTAGCTAAGTGCGAGTTTAAAATTCGCTTTTGGCTAAAAATGAATTTACCTTACGTGGATAAAAAAAATATATTTTAATCTACATAATCTAGCTAATGAGGGTTGTTTTTCTAGATAATTTCCAAAATGAGAATATTCATTTAACTTAGCCCCTACCTAACTTGTTCTTACCTTTTTTTCATGGTACATAAATATATGTATGTATGCATGCATGATAATTATGACTATCATGAGTGCAATGGGTTGGTAAACCCACAATAATAATTATTATTTTGATTAAAAACGATGCATGCATGTCCATAAAAATTGAATAAGCCGATAAGGTTGTTAAATATCAAATGTAATTATAGAGCAATAGCTTATATTCAACCATGAACGTGGGGAAATTATTATTATCATCATCATTATTATATTAATAGTTGACTTCAATGTCAATATCACAAAGAAGTAAAAGGCAGCATCAACGGAATTTGACCCCTTAATAACAGTGTTATTTGAATGAACATATATTTCTTAGGGATATACCTTTGATCGAGTAGAGTCGAGTTAAAAAATTTCGAGTTTGTCAAGTTAATTAGTTTTATTTTATAACTCAAATTTTATTTGAAAATTATCTTAGTCAAGTTATTTGAATTTCTATTCAAATTTAATAGTAAACTTTTATACTGCTATGATACAAATTAGTTCCATTTTAAATGAATTTCTATAATCATATATAATACACATGTATATCTTTTCATATGTGATATATTGCAAGACTTGACTCGAACTTGTAAAATTTATAACTCAAACTTTATTTAATTTTTTTCCCAGTTAAATCAAGATGAGTCAATTTTTTTCACGTCAAATAAAAAAATCAATTTTTTTCGAGCCGATACAACTTTTGCTCACCCCAATATTACAAAAAATCACATCAAATGTTAAATATTAAATTTCAAAGATTTAAATTCATATACTTCACCTATTATTATTGTTGTTATTTGAAACAGGTTAGTTGGAAAAGATTGAAAAACTAGTTTTATTATTTTTTATAAAAGCCACTAAATTTTTATTAAATCCATAGAAAAATCACAATTACGTACAATGCATCCAAAAAAAAGAATATTTGGATTAAACAAAAATAAAAAATTCTTACAACCCAAAAACAAAGAAAAAAGAAAACTTCTATGGAGATAAGCATACCAACAAAATTTAACAGCCTCCTGAATCTCTTTGTCTTTGTCCAAACGAGATGCATAAAGAAGGAAGGAGTGGAGCATGATCCAAGCTGTCAAGCAAAAAGTACCGATACCCATGATGGATTTCATCGGCAAACAACCATCAATCAAGTGGGGATATAACTTTTCAAGTGACCACCGACAAAAACATAAATCAGAAACTAGTGTCGATTGAATCTTTGTGCGAACAACAATCGATCGCTAAGGTATGTTGAAACATGCCACAAAGACAGATGAATCAAATCACAAAACAAAAACAAAGACATGTCACAATGACAGAGGAAAAAACGTGTCACAAGGGCAGAGAAAGAGATTCTTATTAAAATAAAAATAAAAAAACTAATAAATTCGGTGGTCGACAATCAATACTAAAATTGACTGCCGACCACCGATCAAAGTAGAAAACAGCTAGAGTTAAAAGGAATTTTGTAGTGGAGAGCGGCTAGGGTTTAACGAATTTTGGTATTTAAATGGGAAAAAGTTTACACTTGATTAAAAAAAAACTAGTTTTATAAATGATAATAAAGATTATTATAATTATATTTATATTTTTATAACTTCATGCAATCTTTAAATAAAGGCTTGAGGGTGTTTGAAGCCTTTGAACTTTTAAAGAAAAATCATTAAGCTCTTAAATTTTTTTACACCCAATTAAGTCTTTGAACTAAAAAGTTTAATCAATTAAGTCCTTAGACCAAAAATTCAATTCAATTAAGCTCTTTAACCAATTTTGACATTAAATCTTGACATTTTTTTAGATATGTTGGTGTAGTACGCCGTGTTACAGTGTTTCTGCTTAACATTTTTCAAAGAATTCACATAAGGTGTGATCTTAAAGTCTTCACTTTTTTTCCGGTTACATATTTTCGTAACTCTTTGTATGATCAATACTTTAACAATTACATGGTTGAATTTATTAATATAACTATATTTATTATGCTCGCCAATCAAATTAATTCGATATCTCTTCTATATTGATAGAAAATATCACCTTTATTGATACATCCAACGATTGAATATTTTAAATCAAATAAATTGTTAAATATTTTAAATTTATTCAAAATTTAACATATATGATCTAAATAAATATGATATGTAACGTAATTCAACACTCAAATTATCAAAATATCAGCCATGCATAAAATTATAAAATTGTGTGAACTTGATTTAAAATTATACTAATAAAAACAAATTTTTATATACAAAAACTTATTATTGAGTATGTTGTCGGTAAAAGAAATCATATAGTATAATACGAGGTTGATTAACTTAGGGTTTCTCTGAAATTGGCACTGAATTATTAGGACCCAGGGATTACAATGTGGCCGAAATGATTAGGAATGAGAAAGAAAAATTGTTAGAGCCGCAATATTTGATTTAGTTTTGAATTTTGATTCATTTTGATTTATTAATTTTAGTTTGTATAATGAGTAGGTTTAAACGATTTCAGCTTATAAAATTACAATTTAAGTTTGATATTTTTAAATCAAATCAAATAAAAAAATTTATTATTTTTAAATCAAATTGAATTTCACTCACTCCTATCACTAACTATAATCTATAATTGATTTTGTCCGTGTATCAGTCAACGTGGTGGACATGGTCAATGGTATACATGTGTATATTATGCATTCACATTTACATTATGTATGATTAATAATAATAAACTATTTAAATGCATTTTTTTGAACAAAAGCAGGCTGGCATGAAAGGAAGAACAAATACATGGAACAACAAACTTAGAGGATGAAGAAGAGAGACAACAACACAACAAGACAACAGAGAGTAAAGAGAACACAAACAAAAGACGAACAACACAGAACCATAACAACAAGAGCACCAAACAAAAGCATAAAACATAACAAACTGTAGAAAACAAGAGAAGCGTCGAGGGAAGAAAAGCCAGAAACGGCGAGAGAGAAAGGGAAGAGCATCGAGCCATCTACCATTCTTGCAAACTGCATGGTCGCTTTCGAGGGCACGAAAGAGAAAATGGCGGTGACGGTGATAACCAGGGGCGGATGCACCATGGTGCATGGTGGGTCACTTGACCCACTATTATAAAATAGGATACACTATTTTGATAATCACTAAAAAATTTAGAATTTTAGGATGCTTTCACGTTGGTCACTGAAATCGAAAATCCTTCATTATAGTAACTAAACTTTTAATTTAAATTCATTATGGTCATTGTTGTAGTGTTGTTAGCCCCATTAAAAATGTTGACGTAGAACGTTAAAGTCTTCTTCTCAAATAGAACCCTAATTTTTTAAAGTTATAACTATTGTCGATGCCATAATTTTGATTAATAGAACAATGGTCAATCAATCCCAACGGTGGAAAAGATTCGTTATTCCAAAAGTTTAACATAGTTTAGTTTCAAGTGGATCTGACGGCTAACACAATTACATCCATGTAAGATAGTTCTAATCTCTCAAACATATTTACACATATTGGTTCTTCAATGTCAATATATCTCTGACTATAAACCATATTTGCTTGCACAATAGTTATGACTAATTAATACATTATTATAAAAGAGTAAATTTATTTTAAATTATTAAATTGGTTGATGAACAACTAAGTTTAAATTTTTGGATCGACCCTAATCATAACTCATATGCAAACACGTTTATTGTCTTTTTTCTTGGATTTTCCTTGGTATTGGTGCAACAATTTGAATTGATTTAACTGTGCTATTAAATCTAATCTCATATCTATGTATTAAGTATTAATGACTCGGTTTCTACTTTCTATTAATGAAAACGTCTTAACATACATATTGTCGACTTAAAACGTGCGATGGCAGGCCACGCGCCCCCAAAATTTTTTCTCGAGCCTCAATCAATGAGTTTGATTCTCTGCCCCAGCAAACGTTAAACGATTCTAAGAGCATGTGGCGTTGTCCCTCGTCAGTAGGCCGTCCGTTACCGGTGAGTTGCAGCGAACGACGTTGGTTGGAGGATTGCTCAAAGGAGTTGCGGTTCCTGAGAAAGCTCTGGGTGGATCTCCCTTTCTGCTCTCGTACAGCTGTTATGACAATTGAGGAAGAATCGAAGCTGAAAAGGGGGAAATTGGATGGTGAAGCTGTAAGTGGGAAGAGATCGAGCGGCAAAACACCTTTAAAAACAAAAGAACAAAACGGCAGCGCTGCAATTAAAACAACTTTTGGGCCTTCTCGACCAACAGACCCTCCAGATAGCCACGGTTCATGAACACGTGAGGAAATAGAGCTGAAATAGCTGATGAGGCAAGATAGTTATACCAGCTGTCCTGACCTGCACAGGTGTCCAAAAATAATTAGACAATGTATTGTGCAATCCAGCTAAATAGGGGAAGTTGTAAACATTTGTTTTTTTTCTCTCGAATGAATGAATATACAATTCTTTTCTCCTACAATTCTCTATGTTCCTGAAATCCTTTCTTCTCTTCGACTCAATCCAAAATAATTGGTAATCAGAGCTCGGTTTGATTGATCCAAAAGCCAAGCTGGAAAAACAAAAGAACCTAGACATGACTGAGGGCACTGGGGTCTCCCTTCCAGCAGAACCAGCAGTTGCTCAAGGATGGGAAGCTAAAAGCAAAGAACTTGAAGATAGAATGGACAACCTAAAATCCAGATTCGAGAGGACTAAAAATCTCTTGGAAAAAATTTGGTCTGTGGTAAGCACTAAAGCTGGAGAAATGAGTCCGGACAGCCAGGCTAGGAAAGCAAGTCTCGATCCTACATTCAATCAAAGGGAAGGGAAACAAAAGGTCTAGATAACTGTCCTAGACAAAAAAAAAATATACTCATTTAAAAATGATGAACCTGTGATCTTTGCAGACAAACCATAATTTCTTGGTGAGCAAAAAATACCTTTCAGACCCATAAACAATAGACCTAAATGGGGAGGAGAAAGTTCCTTGATGGATGAAGAAGGAGTCATGCACAAAATGGGTAAAAACACTTCTTTCCCTAGACACAGGGTTGGGATACAAGTGTTTGAAAGAAATAACCCAAAGGGATGGGTTATGAAGTGTGAGAAGTATTGTTCATTGTTTGGTGTTCTTGAAAGTCAAAAGGTGGAGTTAGCATCAATGTACCTAGACGGCAAAGCTAAGGCCTGGTTTGATGGGTACATAATGCAGAAGCATAAATTGACTTGGCATGAGTTTGCAACAGATCTTTGCCATAGGTTTGTGACAAAACCTATAGTGACATAATAGAAGAATTTAGTAAACTGATGCAGAAAGGGTCAGTAGAAGAGTATCAAGAGAAGTTTGAGGAATTGAAGACCTATGTGCTGCAGCAGAATCCTATGCTGGATGAAGGCTATTTTGTATCCATGTTCATTAGTGGATTGAAAGATGAGCTTAAGCACAAGGTAAAAGTGTTGCAACTAAGAACTCTATTTGATACTAGTAGACAAGCTAAATTGTATGAACTATCCCTGAAAATGAAACTTAAAAAGTAAAAGAATACTATGAGGAGTACCTCATACTCAAATGTCAGTAACAACTCATAACCATTCCAAAGTACCCCAGTTCAGAAAGCTAACAACAGTGTGCAGAATAACAAACAAAGCCTGATGGAGTTTAGGAGAACAAACAACCTCTGTTTTAAATGTGGGGATAAGCTTGGACCTGGTCACCAGTGTAAGGTTAAACAACTCAACCTTATAGAGGAGGAAGAAACTAAGGAAGGACGAGAGGAAGACATGGGTGCAGATCTGAAGACAGAGGAGGAATAAGAGAATGGGGCATTGGAGATTTCAATCAATGCCTTTAATTGGCAATTCTGGCTACACTACCCTAAGGATACAAGGTCCGATTAAAGGCAAATCCATAAGTATTCTATTGGATAGTGGAAGCACTCATAGTTTTATCACTCCTAAGTGGGCTGAAGAAGGAGTAGAACTGCTGCAAACACCACCACTGGTCATTACAGTTGCTAATAGGGAGAAACTCTATAGTATAGCCAGAAGCAACTTGTTGGAATGGAAAATACAAGGGTATAAATTTGAGCATAATTTCAGAGTTTTGAAGATGGGAGGGAGTGATATGGTCCTAGGAGTTAACTGGATGAAGAGATACAGTCCTGTACTACTGGATTTCAATGAAATGACACTGAGTTTCAAGAAAGAAGGACATGAGTTAGTGTTACATGGAGGAAGCAAAACACCAGAAGTTAAGTTTATTTCAGACAAGAGACTTCAAAAGCTTACTGACAAAGACTCAGACATGGTAGGAAAAGTATATTTGCTGAGTGCTGAAGCTGTTGATAGTAGTATATCTGAAGTATTACAACCTCTACTAGATGAGTACAGGGAAATCTTTGAAGAACCAAAGGGAATGCACCCTTCTAGATCCCATGATCATACTATTATCCTAAAGAAAGATGCAACTCCAGTAAACTTAAGACCCTACAGGTTCCCTCATGCACAGAAAACTGAAGTTGAGAGACATATCAAAGATATGCTGGCTAGTTTCATCATTCAAAACATCAACAATCCTTTTGCATCACCTTGCCTACTAGTCAAAAAGAAAGATGGTACATGGAGACTCTATGTGGACTACAAGCACTTAAACTCCTCGACAATCAAGAATAAATTTTCAATTTTAGTTGTAGATGATCTATTAGATGAACTAGAAGGGGTTTCTTTTTTTCCAAGATTGATCTCAGATCTGACTATTGGCAAATCGGAGTTAAACAGGAAGACTTCCCAAAGACATCTTTTAAAACACACCAATGACACTTTGAGTTCAAGGTTATGACATTTGTCCTTACAAATGCTCCTGCTACATTTCAATCTCTAATGAATGAAGTTTTCAAGCCCCACCTAAGACAATTTGTACTAGTCTTCTTTGATGACATCTTGGTCTACAGTCCTACTCTGATACTACACAAGGAACACCTCAGAAAGGTCCTACAGGTTCTAAAAGAGCATCAACTTGTTGCCAAGAGAAGCAAGTGTTTTTTTGGGCAATCCAGAGTTGATTACTTAGGGTACATCATTTCAAAAGAAGGTGTCTCTACAGATCCCTCGAAAATTGTTGCTATACAAGACTAGCCACTCCCAAAAAAAATTAAAGTCACTGCGGGGCTTCTTGGGGCTCAATGGGTATTGTAGAAAGTTTATCAAGGGTTATGGAGAGATTTCAAAGCCACTCACTAGGATGTTGAAGAAAAATAGTTTTCATTGGACTGACAATGCAAGGAGAGCTTTTCAACAGTTGAAACTAGCTATGTGCCAGGCTCCTATCCTAGCTCTTCCTAATTTCAGTAAACCATTTTGTTTGAAGATAGATGCTAGTTCAAAAGGTATTGGAACAATGTTATCTCAAGATGGAAGACCTATTTCTTATTTGAGTAAAGTTTTGGAACCAAGACATGTGGATCTCTCTATTTATGAGAAAGAGTACCTAGCCATACTAATGGATGTTTCTAGGTGGAGACACTACTTAGAGAACAATACCTTTGTAATTAAGACTGACCATGAACCCCTAAAACACTTATTGAAGCAGAAGATCACTACAACTATCCAAAAGAAGGGTCTGTCTAAACTACTTAGCCTAGACTATATAATTCAGTATAGAAAGGGTAAGACAAATATTGTAGCAGATGCATTATCCAGAAGACATGAAGAAGAACTTGCTGCACTTCAAATGGCAATGGTACAGATCACTCATACTTGGATTCAAGAAATAGAGAAGAGCTATGAAGGGGATTCTATGGCAGATGAGAAAATCAAAGTTTCATTCACAACCACAAACAACAATTCAGATTGGACATTTACAAAGGGGATCTTGAGATTCAAGAAGAAAGTATATGTTGGCAGTTCTGGAGATTTGAGACACTCTATTGTACAAACACTACATGACTCTACCCAATGGGGCATTCAGGAATTCAAGAAACTCTAAAAAGGGTCCAACTGTATTTTTATTGGCCAGGTTTGAAATCTACAGTTCAGTCATTTGTAAAGGAGTGTGAAGTATGTCAGAGAACCAAAGTGGAACACATAGCTAAGCCAGGTTTACTACAGCCCTTACCCATACCTACTCAAGCTTGGGAAGTTATCACTATGAATTTTATTGAAGGGCTCCCACCATCAATGAAGGCTAACTGCATACTGGTAATTATAGACAAATACACTAAGTATGCCCATTCTTGGCTTTATCACATCCCTATAATGCCCTGGAAGTAGCTAAAGCCTACCTAAACAAAGTCTACAAACTCCATGGCCCTCATAAAGTGGCAATTTCTGATCGAGATAAGACTTTTACAAGTCTTTTTTGGAGAGAATTGATGAAACAGTTGGGCACCTCAACTCTGTTCAATACTGCCTACCACCCTGAGACAGATGGACAGTCCGAGAGACTAAACCAATGCCTCGAACAATACCTTCGCATTATGTATTTCTTAAAACCAGTGGAATGGGTTAAGTGGCTACCTCAAGCCGAATGGTGGTACAATACCAACCATCACACGACTCTTGGTCTTACACCTTTTGAGGCTTTGTATGGTTACAAGCATTCTATGCTAGATTGGGACACTACTACCCCTGTACACCCAGTTCAGCAACTCATGCAACACAGAACACAACTCAATAGCCTACTCAGAGACCAACTACTCAAGGCACATAATAAGATGAAACAATATGCTGACAGACATCGAACTGAAAGAGAATTTAATGTCGGGGACGAGGTTTACCTGAAGATTTAACCCTATAGACAAACGTCCTTAGCACTCCGGAGAAATGTGAAGCTGAAAACACAATTCTATGATCCCTACAAAATTCAGAAACGAATAGGGTCAGTGGCTTACAACTCGAATTACCTTCTTCTACAAAAATTCACCCCATGTTTCATGTTAGCTTACTCAAGAAAAAGCTGGGCAACAGACAAGTTCCTTCGATTTCACCTCCTGATGTGAGTGATGATGGCCAGTTAAAAGTTTATCATGTAGTCGTCCTCGACAAGCGAATGGTTAAAAGACACAATCGCGCAGTCACCCAACTCCTCATTCAATGGTCGAACCTGGGACCAGAAAATGCTACTTGGGAGGATTTTACTACCCTCAAATCTCAATTTCCGGATTTCGATCCTTAGGGACAAGAATCGAGTGGAGGGGAGGGTATTGTTATGGCAATTGAGAAAGAATCGAAGCTGAAAAGGAGAAAATTGGATGGTGAAGTTGTAAATGGGAAGAGATCGAGCGGCAAAACACCTTTGAAAATAAAAGAACAAAACGGCAGCGTTGCAATTAAAACAACTTTTGGGCCTTCTTGACCAACAGACCCTCCAGATAGCCACAGTCCATGAACACGTGAGGAAATAGAGCTGAAATAGCTGATGAGGCAAGACGGTTATACCAGCTGTCCAGACTTGCACAAGTGTCCAAAAATAATTAGACAATGTATTGTGTAATCCAGCTAAATAGGAGAAGTTGTAAACAATTGTTTTTTTTTCTATCGAATGAATGAATATACAAATTGTTGAGATTTTAGGGGCTCGATTCGATCAACCGTTCTTGCTCGCCAAGTGTGGAGAAGTTGGATAAATGAGTGTTTTAGTGGGAGGTGAAAAATTGGCAATTAGACACAAGGATTTATAGTGGTTCAACCTTCTAACCAAGGTCTACATCCACTACCTTAGCTCCCCACTAAGGATTTCCAACAAATTCACTAAGAATTTCGTCCCCTTTTCTAGGATTAGGAGGAAACCGTTACAACCCTAAAAGCTTTCTACCCAAAGCTTGAAGGAACACTCTCTTTACAAAGAAAGACTTAGCAAACTAGAAATCCCTCTAATAGGTGTTTGTTTGCAATTCTAAGCACTCACCCAAAGCCTAAACACTTGAGCAAATTACACAATGTAAGCTCACAAGTGTTGTCTAAGCAAGAAATAAACAATTAAAGCTCTAGACAAATTTTGACATCATAATGTTGTAACAATTGAAGCATTAACCATTACAATATGCTAGGAGGTCCCTTTTATACTCCCAAATGAGTTTGTAGCCGTTACTATCCGTTGGGAATGAATTGGAGCCGTTGAGGACTTTATTTCCCTTCATAAATGTTGTTCTACAGCTATCCGTATCGATACGTGTGGAATTGTATCGGTACGGCCTTCATGAGGAACTAGCCGTTGGGCTCTTGCCAGCCTGAGTGTATCGATACGCTTGAGGGCGTATCGGTACGAGTTCACATTTAAATGGCCGTTGGGAAATAGTCGTTGGGGTTGGTTGAAAGGGGATCGGTACGCTTACCTGGCGTATCGAAACGATCCCGATCCGTATCGAAACGGCCAAGCCTGTTTCGATACGGGTTTTGGCAGTGACCAAACTTGGGCAAAAAGGTATCGGTACGGGTACAACCGTATCGATACGGGTACGTTGAAAATACGAGTTTGGCTATTAAAAACATGAAAAATCTTTGCCAAAAACCTCTTAAACTACCTCAAACATAAATTCAAGTTGTTTGGACTTAAAACCAAGTTTTAAATTCTTTTCAAATTAGTCCAAAACATTTTTCAATTATTATATCAAAACATTAGTTCTACAATCTTCCCCTTTTTGATATAATAAAACTAACTTGAAAAATTGTTTGGGATTCTCCCCCTTTATCTTTAAAAATGTGAATAAGAGATTAAAGATATGAAATCAAATAAAGCTCCCCCTTATTCATTTGAAAATTCAATTTTTCAAATCATTTCTCCGCCTTTTTGTTATATCAAAAAGAATTTAAAACATTAAGTTTCAAAATAACAATAGAGGTAAATAAAATTGACACACTTAAAATTTTGGTTTAAAATTGGCCCCTCTTACTCAAAGCATCATAAGAATATTAGTTCAACATATATGATTATCTAGTTGACTTAATTAAAAAAATAATCAAATAAAAGCAAAAACAACTAGATTTTACCACACTTGAACTCAAGGGAGGATGTGAAGCCTTCCTTCTTCAAGTGTTCTTCCTATGTGTGCATGGAGCTCCCCCTCAAGGTTTGACTTGTTGATCACTCTCCATCACACCTAGCAAAAGACAATCAAGTAATTTTTGGTATCCAAATTGCTTTGGATCCATAAACATTAGTAGCACAAAATTTTGTCCCCTTAGGAATCCATTTTTCAATTTCATCCTTTTTAGTTGAAGTGGTTAGTCCTTTTGGAACCCAAACACTTCTAAAACATTTACCATTTATAAATCTAGTGGCACTAGGCTGTCTTACATAAAAATTTGATTTTCCAAAGCTATTTTTCTTTTCAAGTTCATTGGAAATAAAATCTTTTTTCTTTTTGAACTTTAAGAAGCAAATTTTGTAAATCAAGACATTTTTGTTCAAAATCTTTCAATTTTGCTTCAAGTTCAAAATTCGTTTTGGAAAGCAAATCATTTTCAATTTTTATTTTTGAAATCAACTTTTTGTTCTTGGAAAATGATGCATTGAATTGCAAAAGCAAATCATCATAGGCATCTTGTAACTCATCAAATGTATAAGAATTTGAAATAGATGAGTTAGAAGTTACCTCCCCCTCATTGAGGGTCATCAAGCATAGGTGGGCTACTTCATCATCGGTGGAGTCTTCATCACTCCATGTGGCCACATATGCTTGTTTTGAAGATGAACCATTCTTTTTGGATTTGTGGGAGTCTTTCATCTTCTTCATCGATTCATGCTTGGATTTTTCCATTTTGCTCTTCATGAACCGGGCAAATTTGTTGAAGAGATAGGTCATCTCTTCATCTTCACTTTCCTCCTCACTTGAATCTACATGATGGCATGTGGAGGATTTGAGAGCTATGGCACTAGCATTGATGCCTAGCTCCATGATCTTCTTCTTCCCCATCGCTCTAATCTCTTCCTTCTTCTTCTCCTCTTCTTCATTTTTCTTCATTATTTGGTGAGTGAGAAGTGACCCCATGAGTTCATCAAGCTTTAAGGTTTTGAGATTCTTGGCTTCGATGATGTCGATCCTCTTTGAGTCCCATGACTCGGGAAGGGAGTAGATGAGTTTTCGGACAAGCTTCTCGTCTGGGATGGCTTCTCCATAACCTTTAAGATCATTGGTGATAGTGGAGAACCTATCAAACATCTTCTCGATGTTTTCTTCCGGATCCATTTTGAAGTTCTCATACTCCAAGGTTAGGAGCCCAATCTTGGTCTCCTTGATTTCATTTGTCCCCTCGTATGTGACTTCAAGCTTGTCCCATACCTCCTTGGCACTCTCACAAGAAGACATCTTCTCATAGATGGTTGGGCCAAATGCACAAAAAAGCATGTGCAAGGCTTTGCAATTAAGCTCCATCTTCTTGCGATCGCCGGCACTCCATTCCGCTTTGCTTCCTTGAGGCACGACCGAACCATCTTCAACTATGTCTCATAGCTTGTAATCTTTTGACTTCAAGAAGAATTTCATCTTTGTTTTCCAATGGACATAGTGATTTCCGTCGAAGAAAGGCGGTTTGTCGATTGATTGTGCCATTGAGCCGGTTGGTGAAATGTTGATCGAGCTTACCGGATTTTCTCAATAGGATGTGAATCCCCTTCGATTGAGCCAAGCTCTGATACCAATTGTTGAGATTTTAGGGGCTCGATTCGATCAACCGTTCTTGCTCGCCAAGTGTGGTGAAGTTGGATAAATGGGTGTTTTAGTGGGAGATGAAAAATTGGCAATTAGACACAAGGATTTATAGTGGTTCAACCTTCTAACCAAGGTCTACATCCACTACCTTAGCTCCCCACTAAGGATTTCCAACAAATTCACTAAGAATTTCGTCCCCTTTTCTAGGATTAGGAGGAAACTGTTACAACCCTCAAAGCTTTCTGCCCAAAGCTTGAAGGAACACTCTCTTTATAAAGAAAGACTTAGCAAACTAGAAATCCCTCTAATAGGTGTTTGTTTGCAATTCTAAGCACTCACCCAAAGCCTAAACACTTGAGCAAATTTGACAATGTAAGCTCACAAGTGTTGTCTAAGCAAGAAATAAACAATTAAAGCTCTAGACAAATTTTGACATCATAATGTTGTAACAATTGAAGCATTAACCATTACAAGATGCTAGAAGGTCCCTTTTATACTCCAAAATGAGTTTGTAGCCGTTACTAGCCGATGGGGATGAATTGGAGCCGTTGAGGACTTTATTTTCCTTCATAAATGCTGTTCTGCAGCTATCCGTATCGATACGCGTGAAACTGTATTGGTACGGCCTTCATGAGGAACTAGCCGTTGGGCTCTTGCCAGCCTGGGCGTATCGATACGCTTGAGGGCGTATCGGTACGGGTTCACATTTAAATGGCCGTTGGGAAATAGCCGTTGGGGTTGGTTGAAAGGGGATCGGTACGCTTACCTGGCGTATCGAAGCGATCCCGATCCGTATCGAAACGGCCAAGCCTGTTTCGATACGGGTTTTGGCAGTGACCAAACTTGGGCAAAAAGGTATCGGTACGGGTACAACCGTATCGATACGGGTACGTTGAAAATACGAGTTTGGCTATTAAAAACATGAAAAATCTTTGCCAAAAACCTCTTAAAATACCTCAAACATAAATTTAAGTTGTTTGGACTTAAAACCAAGTTTTAAATTCTTTTCAAATTAGTCCAAAACATTTTTCAATTATTATATCAAAACATTAGTTCTACAATCTCCCCCCTTTTTGATATAATAAAACTAACTTGAAAAATTGTTTGAGATTCTCCCCCTTTATCTTTAAAAATTTGAATAAGAGATTAAAGATATGAAATCAAATAAAGCTCCCTCTTATTCATTTGAAAATTCAATTTTTCAAATCATTTCTCTGCCTTTTTGTTATATCAAAAAGAATTTAAAACATTAAGTTTCAAAATAACAATAGAGGTAAAGAAAATTGACACACTTAAAATTTTGGTTTAAAATTGCCCCCCCCCCCCTTACTCAAAGCATCATAAGAATGTTAGTTCAACATATATGATTATCTAGTTGACTTAATTAAAAAAATAATCAAATAAAAGCAAAAACAACTAGATTTTACCACACTTGAACTCAAGGGAGGATGTGAAGCCTTCCTTCTTCAAGTGTTCTTCCTATGTGTGCATGGAGCTCCCCCTCAAGGTTTGACTTGTTGATCACTCTCCATCACACCTAGCAAAAGACAATCAAGTAATTTTTGGTATCCAAATTGCTTTGGATCCATAAACATTAGTAGCACAAAATTTTGTCCCCTTAGGAATCCAATTTTCAATTTCATCCTTTTTAGTTGAAGTGGTTAGTCCTTTTGGAACCCAAACACTTCTAAAACATTTACCATTTATAAATCTAGGGGCACTAGATTGTCTTACATAAAAATTTGATTTTCCAAAGCTATTTTTCTTTTCAAGTTCATTGGAAATCAAATATTTTTTCTTTTTGAACTTTAAGAAGCAAATTTTGTAAATCAAGACATTTTTGTTCAAAATCTTTCAATTTTGCTTCAAGTTCAAAATTCGTTTTGGAAAGCAAATCATTTTCAATTTTTATTTTTGAAATCAACTTTTTGTTCTTGGAAAATGATACCTTGAATTCCAAAAGCAAATCATCATAGGCATCTTGTAACTCATCAAATGTATAAGAATTTGAAATAGATGAGTTAGAAGTTACCTCCCCCTCATTGAGGACTATCAAGCATAGGTGGGCTACTTCATCATCGGTGGAGTCTTCATCACTCCATGTGGCCACATATGCTTGTTTTGAAGATGAACCCTTCTTTTTGGATTTGTGAGAGTCTTTCATCTTCTTCATCGATTCATGCTTGGATTTTTCCATTTTGCTCTTCATGAACCGGGCAAATTTGTTGAAGAGATAGGCCATCTCTTCATCTTCACTTTCCTCCTCACTTGAATCTACATGATGGCATGTGGAGGATTTGAGAGCTATGGCACTAGCATTGATGCCTAGCTCCATGATCTTCTTCTTCCCCATCGCTCTAATCTCTTCCTTCTTCTTCTCCTCTTCTTTATTTTTCTTCATTATTTGGTGAGTGAGAAGTGACCCCATGAGTTCATCAAGCTTCAAGGTTTTGAGATTCTTGGCTTCGATGATGTCGATCCTCTTTGAGTCTCATGACTTGGGAAGGGAGTAGATGAGTTTTCGGACAAGCTTCTCTTCTGGGATGGCTTCTCCATAACCTTTAAGACCATTGGTGATAGTGGAGAACCTATCAAACATCTTCTCGATGTTTTCTTCCGGATCCATTTTGAAGTTCTCATACTCCAAGGTTAGGAGCCCAATCTTGGTCTCCTTGACTTCATTTGTCCCCTCGTATGTGACTTCAAGCTTGTCCCATACCTCCTTGGCACTCTCACAAGAAGACATCTTCTCATAGATGGTTGGGCCAAATGCACAAAAAAGCATGTGCAAGGCTTTGCAATTAAGCTCCATCTTCTTGCGATCGTCGGCACTCCATTCCGCTTTGCTTCCTTGAGGCACGAACGAACCATCTTCAACTATGTCCCATAGCTTGTAATCTTTTGACTTCAAGAAGAATTTCATCTTTGTTTTCCAATGGGCATAGTGATTTCCGTCGAAGAAAGGCTGTTTGTCGATTGATTGTGCCATTGAGCCGGTTGGTGAAATGTTGATCGAGCTTGCCGGATATTCTCAATAGGATGTGAATCCCCTTCGATTGAGCCAAGCTCTGATACCAATTGTTGAGATTTTAGGGGCTCGATTCGATCAACCGTTCTTGCTCGCCAAGTGTGGTGAAGTTGGATAAATGGGTGTTTTAGTGGGAGATGAAAAATTGGCAATTAGACACAAGGATTTATAGTGGTTCAACCTTCTAACCAAGGTCTACATCCACTACCTTAGCTCCCCACTAAGGATTTCCAACAAATTCACTAAGAATTTCGTCCCCTTTTCTAGGATTAGGAGGAAACCGTTACAACCCTCAAAGCTTTCTACCCAAAGCTTGAAGGAACACTCTCTTTATAAAGAAAGACTTAGCAAACTAGAAATCCCTCTAATAGGTGTTTGTTTGCAATTCTAAGCACTCACCCAAAGCCTAAACACTTGAGCAAATTTGACAATGTAAGCTCACAAGTGTTGTCTAAGCAAGAAATAAACAATTAAAGCTCTAGACAAATTTTGACATCATAATGTTGTAACAATTGAAGCATTAACCATTACAAGATGCTAGGAGGTCCCTTTTATACTCCCAAATGAGTTTGTAGCCGTTACTAGCCGTTGGGGATGAATCGGAGCCGTTGAGGACTTTATTTCCCTTCATAAATGCTGTTCTGCAGCTATCCGTATCGATACGCGTGAAACTGTATCGGTACGGCCTTTATGAGGAACTAGCCGTTGGGCTCTTGCAGCCTGGGCGTATCGGTACGAGTTCACATTTAAATGGCCGTTGGGAAATAGCCGTTGGGGTTGGTTGAAAGGGGATCGGTACGCTTACCTGGCATATCGAAACGATCCCGATCCGTATCGAAACGGCCAAGCTTGTTTCGATACGGGTTTTGGCAGTGACCAAACTTGGGCAAAAAGGTATCGGTACGGGTACAACCGTATCGATACGGGTACGTTGAAAATACGAGTTTGGCTATTAAAAACATGAAAAATCTTTGCCAAAAACCTCTTAAAATACTTCAAACATAAATTTAAGTTGTTTGGACTTAAAACCAAGTTTTAAATTCTTTTCAAATTAGTCCAAAACATTTTTCAATTATTATATCAAAACATTAGTTCTACACAAATCTTTTCTCCTACAATTCTCTTTGTTCCTGAAATCCTTTCTTCTCTTCGACTCAATCTATAACAACAGCTCGCCGAAAGTTTCCAGAACGGACTACGTTACGCCGGTCTTCCTCTGGTGTTGGTCTTTTTCCTTTTGAAGAGATGTCGAAATTCAGTTACGGTTCGGACGGATGTAGGTTTATGGTCTTCGAGAGTGTTTGTGGAAAATTTCTTGCCCTGTTTCAACTCCTTAACATCTTTAACAGCGGCCAGAGTCCCTATTAGCGGAGAAGGTTTCTTTCACCCAGGTTGGTCGTGATGGAGCTTCTGGCTCACGGTGGAGTTTTATACCAGACTACCAACTTTGCCTGCATGAAAGCTGTGAGACGCAATCTCTCGATAGAGTGCTCTTGTGTCATGGTGGATGAGGTTAGCTTGATCGAGCTAGGGACCGATCCGTATGGAAAAAATGTAACTAAGGTGCCATCGTTGTGCGTGAATGAAAACTTCTTCCTCAATAAGGAAATTCAAACAAGCGATGACGATGAACCAGACCCCTCCTCGAAAATCAAAAAAGTCTATGACCATGAATCGGATAACTCCTTCGAGAGTTAACCGACAACGCCATGATCGTTTTAGACGAAAACACCTATGAAAGGAAGGCTAATAGGCGTCTGCTCCATTCGATTCCTTCCATGCAGTCCATTAAGTTTCTAGAATATAATATTATGATATGTTTAGTTTCTCTATTTTTTTAATTTTAGAATTCCAGTTCTAATTCAAACGATAACAATTACATCTATTCAGTCAATTATGCTATTGCTTTTTGTTTCAGTTCTCTATTTTAGATTTTTAGAATTTCTAGAATATAATATTATGATATGTTTAGTTTCTCTATTTTTTTCAGTTTGGTCAATTTTAACCCTTATAATTTAAACTAAATGCCCGCGTATTGTTTTTGTTGAGATTGAGATTTCAAAAATTCAAAAAGTACATCGATTAAAACTATCCAAATTAAAATATACATGTTTAAATATGTAATTTATGCATAATATAAAAATTAATAATATAATTTAAACGATGCGACTTATGGACTAATTTTTTTATATATAATCGATTAATTTAAATCAAATATTATAAAAACTCATTGTAACAATAATCTCATATAACAAATTTAATCTAAAAACACATTTAAAATTTTAAAAAAAATAGAATACACTTAAAATTTGAAGAAAAAAAATAATTTGACTCCCTCGAATATTTTAAAAATTTATATTAAACTTAAGAATTTTAAATATTTTTAATTACATTCCTTCTCATAAATTTTAATTTTTTTATTAAATCTTTTCGAAGTTGATAAATGTGTGCAGTCGTTGAGGCTCGGCTTGACACGTGGGCGGTGATGATTGGTTTTGACTTTGACAGACCCGTGCAAGGTACGTGACTTAAGACTTCCTTCTCTCTGAGTTCGCTGTCAGGGACAGGCAGCAAAATTCCTTTTGGCAACTCATAAATTAAAATTTTAATGTATTTAATAATAGTAAGAGGAATAAAAAAATCTCTAATAAAGATTAAAAAAATAATTAAGTTTTTATAAAATTCTACCAATTGAGTATTTATAAGTCAAATGCATTCAATTGAATTTTTTTACCAAGGACTTTAAATTCTTTAATCATTAATAATTAGCATTAATCATTACTTAGTTAAAAAATTATAATAAATGTAATTGGATGATAATTAACTATTTAAAAGATACTATCACTTAAGTTCCAATATCAATTGTAATTGCATTTTATTTTGATTTAAAATTTCATTATGCTAAATAAATTAATACGAGATTAAAAGAATAATTGAGACAACAATTTAGCTAACCAGCTAATTACAAAAGAGATTAGTTAATTAGCTGATTAGCTAATTAAAATAAAACTGGAGAATGGGGATTCAACAAGAAAATAAACACTATAGGAAGGAATCTGCAGAATGCACCCCCAGAATAAATGGTGTATGATGTTAGCTCATTGAATACAATTTGAATATTTCACCTGCAGATTATGGTATACGGAGTTCTCACCGATAAATCGACGGCGGACTAAAATATAAAGCCTAGAGTGCTACCGGTACACGCAATCCGTCGTAGCTAAGTTGTACATCGAGACCCTCGGTTTCCTTCAGGTTTTCCAGGTATTCACTCACTTTTTCATGGTCCATCAGGTGCATCATGCCTTCATAACAGTAAAAGCATGAATTTATAAAAAATTAATCCTAAATGGATGGAGTTGAATTGCAGTTACAAAGGCCTGAAACTACGGAGATACCTGTAAAGAGTGTCCTCTTCGGCTTAATCTTCCGTACTTCCTCCAATGCCTGAAGATAGAATACAAGAAACAGAAGTGTAAGTTTCAGGATTTTAATGTTGCAAGTTTCTTACCAGAAGATGTACAAGCAAATACCCTTGGAAGTCCAAAATGGGTTGATGAACACCCATCCGGCCTCAAAGCATCCTGAGATAACATTTTACATATGGGTTTAAGTATCTCGAAAGTGCATTCATGAAGTCGGATGTTAATTCTTGTGTGTGATGTTGACACACACACACACACATACACAGAGATTTACCATAATGAGGATTTCGCAGTTTTCCAGGAGAGGATAAGTTTCTTCGGGTATATCGCTGACATCACTGCAATGTCATTATCAGATAAATAATGCCTTGCCGAAAACTGAATGAAGAAGAAGAAAGAAAAGAGGAAAGGTACACATAAAAGTATTACCTGATGTAACAAATATCACCGAAACGGAAACCTAGCGAGCGGTAACCACGACCATGCCACACTGGTAAAGGGGTAATCTGATGCACAAATTCGGACAGAGGATACAAGTTATGACCAAAGATGACCTGATATGTATTAATGTTCAAGGGTATCTGGTGTCTTTTCATACATTTAGACACCCATACTTATTAAATTGATTATTAAGCATGTTTCAGCAACAATATGTATGGATGTAGCAAAAAATATTCAATTTAACCCTAAACTGTTCAACCGCCTTTTCCCCTTTCTTTTACGTCATAATGGTAGGAGAGTCAAATACAAAGATAATCTGTCTATAGGGCCTAATTCACTTTTTTACAGTCAAACATAAACCCTTTATTCCGGTTACCAGAATGCATATTGCGGATAGAAATTCTCATTTGTACTAAGTGAGTGAACGACTAATCACCTGTAAATCATGAACAACGAAAGGTTCTTCACGTATGTTATTGAATTGCAGCTTTGAGACTGCAGCACCCGGTATAATCACACTTGTATCTAACAAATAATAATGAGTCTTTTGCATCACCTGAAATTGTTAAAGATGATATTATACGATTGTTCTGAACATCAAAGAACCAGTGATAATTTTCCAATTTTCACTCATAAAAAATGCAGGATATTTCCAATAAAATAGTGTATTACCAGACACAGGCAAACATATATGTACATGACCATCACATATTCATATGTAATATAGCAGAAAAAGGTAGAACTGGATTTTCGGACCTCAAAATCACGCTTTGCAACATAAATTGGGATAGTTGGTTGCACATTGTTTGTCCAATCACGTAGATCATCAAGACCTGGGGAAGCATTAAGACGAATTTCATGTTAGAATATGTGGGTTTCTATGTATAAAAGAAAGGGGGGGGGGGGGGGGGAGGCAAAAACTTAATACATCATTATAGGAATATTTATCTATTTATAGAGTAACATTAGAAAGTGTTCATGTCAGAGACCTCCAATTGCATCAGCATGAGAATGAGTAATTATAACCGCATCAATTGTTCTTATCCTGACAGAAATGCAACTAGTTACAACAGGGAAAATACATGACAGTCGACATATATACCATAAGATAATCAAAATAATATTTCCTCCACTGGTCTTTGATGCTTGATGACCTTGAAGAATTGTTAATAAAATCAGAAACGAACATTCTTACTAATGTTTACACTTAAGGGAGCATCAAAATGAGCTCCGAAATGAGTGAATGCTTACATTATTCACAAAATCACATGTTCGGTACACTTTGTTTTAAAATTCTTAAGGCTAGTTAAGACAGAAAATATTTACATTTATGTCCATAACCAACAATAATAAGAGTAGAAGACGAGAGTTTTAACTGCATTCCTGGACTGTAAAATGCAAACACAGTCTGATGGAACATGAAAAAAACAAACAAACTAGCTGGTTCATCGTGCCTACCGTATATGGGGACGCATTATAATATCACAGAACTCCATCGACAGTTCAAAATGCAATTATTGAGAAGCTACTAATGGGAGGATACAAAAGTTCTCTGTCACTGTTTATAAGGTGTCTGGGACTACAAAGGTGGGAGGGAGGTAAATTAAAAAAAAAATCAAGTTATATGCACTAGTACACTAAACATGCATTGAAAGCGGCCACGAAATTGCATTGATGATCTTCATAATATCTACTATCAGATATTAACTCCATAAGGGTGGCGAAAAGAGGCTTAAGACACAAGGACTATTCGCATGTTATATCCCAGCCATTAGAGCAGGAAAAATAATAAGATATAACACATTTAGATCATATTTCCAAAACTAAAAATGTATTAGTATCTAAGAACACCACAAAGTCTAGAACTTCACCCTATAATGAACATACTCCAGTGTTAATAGAGTGACCACCATAGACCATCTAATATCTTAAGAGTTAGATGTGATAACTAAAAATTTTAAGAAAGAGAAACACTAACTAACCCGAATTCTGGAAACCATCGAAGAGCACTGTGGTAGAAAAACCTACAAAACAGTCACGGATGAGAAACTATACCAGATAATTTTATCTAGGGATTGAATAAGCTAGAAATAATTTCAGTAGCCATTAAGCATTGGGCAGTTTTCAGCAATTTACCATGAATAATTTTAGCACTAATGAACAAGAATCTTTGACTGCTTTTCTTCTCTACTTAAGGGGGAAAAAACAAAATACATGCACCAAACTTTGGAAAGGTTATACCCAGTTTACGCATGGTTAACCTATAATGCTTTTCACTTGAAAGCTCCAATTGCCCTTTCTTTTGGCTAAAAGGAAGCAATTAATTGGCTTATTGAGTCAATTTAAAAGCACTTTATTTTTTTGAAAATTTCCTTTTATATGTTAACTATAAAAATGTTGAAGTACTAACAGTCAAATGCCAGCATTTAAAATAATTGCAAGAACAGTACACAGTCTGGACTCTGGAGCCAAATGGAATCTATTTAGATCACAAATTCCCCAGAATTGATAGAATTTCAATTATAGCTTTCACAACTAACTTTTAAAGGAACACTTGTTTTCATTCAAGTAACCTTCACTTACTTGCCAGCATCTATTAGAATGTTGCATATTCCAGAAGGCTTAGAATAACGCACAAGTAAGCTTGTATTAAGTCTCCGGTTTTTGTTACCAGGCTCTGCAGCTTTGGTGCAAACCTGTAAAAACCAGAAATCATTCCGTCTTCAAACAATCAAAGAAGAAGTTTACACAAAGAAAGCAAGGGAAAGCTGCTTATTAAGAGATCAGTTCAGATGGCCATTATACCGGACACTTCTTTAAAGGGTCAGTTAGGCAGCTAACGCGAGGAATGCCTTCACTAGTTCCTGTCCCTATAAAAATGATCTCCGATTTCTCCGTAGGTGACTTTTCGCTAATACCCCCAGTAGCAAAACCTGGATTCAAGGCACTATCACTAAGAATAACTAATCTATAAGACTAATAACTTGCCAATCAATAGAAAAATATGATCATTATAGCCTAATCAGCTCCATCACTAAGAATAAGTAATCTTCTATCAAAGATTAAGTCGAGTAATCGATCCACCATGCTTCCTCATTGTCACTCTACACAATCTAAACAAGATAAAATCATAAAACCACAGTCAAGAGATAGCAGCGTATGACCAATTGTCCAAATGAGCCTAAATTTGAATCTAAATTCAAAAGGAACCCAAGATAGCTTATTCACTACAAATCCCATCAATCTTAAGAAAATAACAAATCCCATCTTTTTACAAACAAAACCAATAAAAAATCAATGAAAATAGCTAATACCCAGAAAAGATAACCATGCATTTAACTGGATATTAATCCCAGAAACGTAAAACAAATTCTAAGAAGAACATACTAGATTGAAGGCAAGCTCGAAGAAACCTCTTGAATGGAAAGAACCCATTCGGTGGAAATGAAATTGGAGAGCTTTGTATTGATATTTGGCGCTTGTAAGGAGCAAAACTCGTTAAAGAAGGCGTTGATCGAACTGTGCCCAAAAATGGAACCATTGACAAAGCTACCATTTCTCTTTTACTTTATAATTTCAACTTCTTTTTTCTCTTTTCTAGTAAAGCTTTGGAAATGAAAAGAAAATCAAAAGCAAATGCGCTTTTCAAAATGAAAGGTGAAAAGGTTAGGTTTTTTTTTTCCTGTTTAGAGCTTGCGACTTTGCGTTTGGAGATGGACACCATTGGCTGCCTGAACAAGACGAAGGAAAATATATATTGCTCAAAGGTTAACCATATATTTGATTAATGGTCAAATTCTATCGTTAGTCCCTATATATATAAAAAAAATTATAAATTTAATCTTTGTATTTTAATTTGATAAGAGTTAATGTTGAAATCCGATGGTTTGAGCATTAAACGAGGATGGAAAGACGACAAACGGTGTCGTGGATCTTGCGATGAGAGGAGGAGACTCGTTGTAATGCTGGTGGTGTGATAACCGGGGATAATAACGAGTGAATTTGGAAATTTAGAGTTGGGATCGAGTATTTTTTAGATTTTGGGTTGTTCTTTTAGAAATTAAATTTTTTTAGGTTTTTTCTTTTAAAAATGGGTAATCTTCACTGATGGTTACTTTTGTTTTGGGTTTGTTTTATTATGGTCACCCAAATTCAAAAAAGATTATTTTGGCCACTTACGTTCGAAACCGTTTCTGTTTTGGTCACTGGACCGTTAACCCCCCGTTAATTAAAAATAAAAATTTCTAATTTGACCCCCAAACTTTCAAAACTTCATTTTTTACCATCTTCCCCAAACGTTTAGCCTTATTCTCGAGCCGTATGGTGCTTCCCCGTCTCCTCTTCAGACGCCTCCGTCCCCGGCACCACGACACCAACAGTGTCGAGTTTGAAAACATTGATATGGTCATAGAACCTTTTTTCAGCATCCTTGAGAAAAGAAGACCGGTTGGTATTGGTGCTAATGCTGATTGTTAAGTGTTTCGGTCAATTCGCAGCCCGGTTTCTTATATAGTGAGTCTAAAGATAGAGCAGGGTTTGATTAATCATGATGGTCATTATGGCCGCTCATTATTCTAATCATGACGCTCAAAGCCTGATGATAAAATTAATTAGGGTTTAAAATATAATCATGACAAGATTTAAATACATCTATTTGATAAACCCAAGGTGGTCCTTTGTCCCATGTTTGATCTGGAATAAACCATGACATAAGCATAGGGCCTAAACTAGTACAGAACTGAAAATTCAATCTAAAATAAAAGGAGAAAGCATACTAGTTTGCTAAGTGCTATTAGATAGTGCATTCCGGTAATCTCCTCTTGTGATGCAAGAAAGTAACGACTGCTTGAAGTAATAGATTCCAGCCTATCATTATGATCCAGAGCATTAATGGCAGAGACAATAAAGCTTATTTTTGAACTTCTAAATAGTTCCTTTGGCATTTTCAGAATGCTACCAATTGTTAAATCTGGTTCAGAAATGTAATACATCAATCTACAAATAAAACTAACAAACACAGCTGCAGATATCATATCTACGGTAGAAACGCTGGCAGCTAAGGTTCTAGTCACAGAGATGATTGACTCACGCTTACCCAGTTGCCATAAGGATAACACATATATTTGCAAACCTTCAGCATCAAGCATACCTTACAAGAAACATATATATATATATATATACATATACATATATGGTATCCGATAAATTATAAAATATTTATCAATAGAGTCCGAATATTAATGATATACTGCTCGACAATGAGACAATGACCATGCCTTTAAATGTTCGAATTTAAAATGTCTGCAAGAAAGATTGCAATAAACCCAACATGTCTCCATATTTTGATGGAAATGTTTAATAGACTTGAGCTCTTTAGCTAAGGTTTTTTCTGTTAGTATGCAGGATTTCCTGGCAACATACTTATTATACATAGCCCAAACGTGACCTTGCTTTTTTTATACTAGAATCTGTTAAGAACATATCGAAGATGCAGTAAGATTGTTAAGGTATTTCCCAAACTAGAGTTTAGCTAGACTCCATTTGTAAAGAAACCAACATTTTGAGCTTAATCCAAAGGGGATATCTCCATAGGCTCGGCTGAGAAAGCAACATAATCTATAGAAGCTCTATAGGCTCGACTGAGAAAGCAACAGAATCTATAGAAGCATGTCTATCCATGCTAAGAAAAATGAAATGATGCAAGGCTGGTAGAGAATATTCTTGGATAATTTCATATAATCACCCTATTAACATTTGAGTTTGGCAAAAAGCTACCTGGAAGCTCCCATGGTTAGCTGGGTGGTAGTAGTTAAAAGGTCCAGGTAATTGTGGCTGCAATAAATAAAAGAAAGATGGAACTCCCTGCAGTGGGAAGTTCATTGAGTTTTAGGGAAGATGGTAAAAAATGAAGTTTTAAAAGTTTGGGGGTCAAATTAGAAATTTTTATTTTTAATTAACGGAGGGTTAACGGTCTAGTGACCAAAACAGAAACGGTTTCGAACGTAAGTGGCCAAAATAATTTCTTTTGAATTCGGGTGACCATAATAAAACAAACCCAAAACAAAAGTGACCATCAGTGAAGATTATTCTTTAAAAATTTAAAAAAATTTAGACATGTGACGAATAGTGATGGGTATTAGTTTTTTTTAAGGATTGACTTTAAACTTGTAACGAGATAAAATATTAAATACTTATTTTGACAAAAAAAGTGTTAGACATCTATTTTAGGTTTCTTGTTTTGGGTTTTAAATTTAGGGTTTAAGGGTTTCATGTTTTGGGGTTTAAGGTTTTAGATTTAGGGTTATGGTTTTAGGGTTTTAGATTTAGGGTCATGCTTTTAGTGTTTTAGGTTTAGGGTTTATAGGTTTGATGTTTTTGTTTTGTATTTATGATTTTTTTTGGGTTTTAGGTTTAAGGTTTAAATATTTTTAATTAAAAATAGGGCCAAATTCAAATAATGTATAAATATTAAGGGTTGAATTTACTGTTATTTTTTTAAATTAAGACTAAATTGTTTGAATGTGCAAATGTGAAGGTTTAAATGTGTTACTATACAAAATTTGGGCATAATGTCAAAAAATGTCACTAACAATTGATTGAATAGTTATTTGGACCCTTATTCTTTTTGGCTCAAAATGGTCTCTTTGTGGATGAAAATTATTAATGAACTAACGATAAATGATTTGAAATAATGTAGCAAACATACATAGTAGTGCACGTCGCGATAAAATGTCATATAAACAAATATGATAACTATACAGAATAGCACATCAGTCAAAAAATATTTTTATAAAGTTGTATAAAATATAAAATATTTTTTCTTCTTATGTGTCATTCTTTTATATCATTTCAAGTTGTTTATCAGGCAATTTTGGGTGAAAAACCCCTTTTTAATTATTATCTTTAAAAATGGCTCCCAAAAACTTTTATTTGGCAAAATGACCCCCTTTCTTGCCAGGTCGGCAGACCTCGCGTTTTGTAGGACGCGAGGTACGATATCGCGTTCTGCAGAACGTGATTTTCGTCGACGTGGCGTTGCAGTCCGTCTTAACGGTTTAACAGTACCTCGCGTTCAGAACGCGAGGTCCCCGAGAAATTGAAAAGGCGGCTGGAATATATCGCACGGACCTCGCGTTCTGTAGGACGCGAGGTCTGTGCATTTCCAGCCAGAACCACAAGCAAAAACATGCGTAAGTAGGCCTGTTCGAACCCAATTTCGAGCGTGTAAATGGTATATTTTTAGCGATCATCGAGTTTGGGGTCGTAGTACTGAAAATTGTCTATCGTATGATACCAACATGGTTAATTTCCGTCCATTCTACAATAGTTTAAAATGACTTTGAAAACCCTATACTAACATACTTTTATTGATTGAAGTTGTATTTCAACTAATGTCGATAGGCATGTTCGAGCAGAATTTCATACGTATAAATTTTAAATTTTTAGGTAACATCGAGTTTGGGGTTGTAGTACTGGAAATTCTCTATCGTATGACACTGACACGGTCAATTTTCGTCCATTGTACACTGTATAAATAGAAGTAAACTGACTTTATTGATTCGATTGTAATGGGCGAACTCGCATATACAAATTAAAAACAATTAATTAATACGAGGGGTTGAGCGATTAGGACACTTAGGAGCTGTGTGCCCAGGATTTCGACATATAGAACAATGCTTCTTTTGTCCGGTTTTCTCTCGATGTTCGACCAAATCCTCGGCACAATATATTCTTGTAGAAGGTGGACGTCCTTTGGCTCGTAGTAGTGTTGGATCTGGACGTATGATCGGTTCAGTGTCCACAGCATTTGGATCAACCTCATTTCCGATTGGAGGAAACTCTTTTTCGTAAACTTTAAGCACCGTTTTGAGTAAGTATACCGGATCAACCATATGCATGTATTCTATTCGTTGGTTAGTGCAAGCAGCAATGGCGTGTGCGCAAGGGTATTTAAAAGTTTGGAATATTCCGCACTCGCAGGTTTTTGCCCTCAGATCTACAACGTAAGCGTTGTGCTGAATGCCTTCTATCCGCCTGGAAAATTCCGCAACACGAAACAAGTGTCCTTCTCGCGAGAAGAGAGTTGCTTGCACCTGTCTTGATTGGGCCAATTGAATATGCAGTCTTGAGCGGAAATCTGGATGGACTTGGTGTCCACCTGCCATGTACTCAGCTGCTTGCCTGCCCAAGGTCGCAAAAAGGGTAGCTAAACGATAATAGGTGGCTTTGACAATGGAAGTGATAGGCAACTGCCGAACTCCCTTTAGTGATGAGTTCACTGCCTCAGCCAAGTTCTTTGTCATGTGACCAAAACGTTTACCCTCGTCATACGATCGAAGCCATTTTTCCTTTGGGATATTTTCAAGGTATTCAGCGCCTTTTTTGTTTCTCGCTCTCAGTTCCTCGAGCAGTTCAGCCACCTCTTGTTTGTAGTGCAAGTTGCCTACGGGATGACAGTTGAATAGTTATGGTCGAAAAACACATGAAAAAAGGTCGTAAATTGAAGCGAGTAACAAGTAATATAGTAAATGAAAATGACATAAATGACGTACCCATATCGAGCACCATTTGACGTTCATCACGATTCTTGTATTTCAGCAGGTAGTTTGCGGCTATGTGCCGCAAGCAAAAACGGTGGTGAATGTATGGAGGCTTCCAATAATTACCCAAATTTTGTATCGCCCACAGCAACGCTGTGCCTCTGTCAGAAATAACACACACCCCTTCATCCCTTCTTCTTCGTATTACAGGATCAAGGACATATTTTCGTAGGTTCGTAAGGAAGAACGTCCAAGACTCCATATCCTCCTTCGGGACGATTGCGAATGCAACAGGAACGCATTTGCGATTGCCGTCCTGTGCTATAGCTAGAAGTAGGATCTGTGTATATTTTCCGTACAACCATGTGCCGTCGATTTGGACCATCGGTTTGTAGTGCTTGAATGCGTTGATGCACTGGGGGAAAGTCCAAAATAACCGGTGGAATTGACAAACACCTCGGACGACACGATCATTTTCGTATGCCAGAACCATATCAAGTTTGACAACCATTCTAGGGATGTGTTTCTGCAGGAGATTAAGCCACGGGCGCAACTCTATGTAAGATTCCTCCCATCGGCCATACAATTCCTCTTTGGCCTTTTTCCTTGCATACCATGCTTTCGAATAACCTGGACGGAAGCCGGTGACAGCTTGAGCTGCAGCCTGACATGTGGGGACCGACACAGTGGGATTTGTTTTCACCAGTGTGGAAAAGATGTCCGCGAGGTACTTTGCATCCAGGTTCTTGTGATCCTGGTTGAGGCTAGAAACGGTGCATGTATGGGGCCCCTCAAGTTTTGTTATTTTCCAACGGTTGTCTGCCCTCTTCAAATTTGATATACGGATTTTCCATTTACAGCCTTGATCCTTTTGGACGCAGTGAGCCTTGTAGTATTTGGCTTGGGTTTTCTTAACCGTCGTCTCAACATTATGACGAAGGTTGTACTGCTTAACTGCCGCCACCGCAATTTCCTTCGTCGCGAACGCCATACCAATTCTTAGTTCACCATCAGAACGGTGGACTTGGCCATCTATTGTGTCGTCATGGAGAAAATCAGGGACGTCCATTGCATCCATATCAACCATTATGAAGTGGGATGGTGGCTAGAACATAGAGATTGGTCTTGCGTCTACAGGAAAGTTGGTCGCAGTCGGTTCTTCGTCCAAATCTGGTGGTGGAACGACAGTGTCTTCTGGGTCTTCTAGTAACTCTGTCAAGTCTTCTGGTTCGGGATAGAATGGCCCCAGCTCGTCTCCGTCTGGCCCGGGTTCTCTAATCGGTTCTTCGTCAGAAGCATCCTCCGGGAGCTGGAATAGTAGAGCTTCTGGAATCACTACCCTTTGAGGCGAGGATTGGGGTCGAGGAGCGGGAGACCTCTCACGAGATCGCTCAGGAACCTCATTTCCAAGACCAAAATCAAGATCACCATAAGAAGAATGTATTCCCATAAGGTGAGCAAGGATTGGGTGTTTACAGAGAATTTCGAATGAGTAAATGATGGTGGAATTCGTGGGTATTTATAGGAAAGGAAAAACACCACATAAATAAATTTAAGTCGAATTTCATTTAACAAAACTTTCAACGTGTATTCTTTAATAAGTAAATTGAGACAACTACATAAATTATCTATAAAATTCGAAACAATAAATTCAGTAGCTCCGGCGGGCAAATTTGATCGGAGGTCCCGACTAAAAGAAGCAGAGAGCGAAATCCAGATGTAAATGTTGACTGCCACGCCACATCTGAAATGAGTAAATGGTAGCAGCTTTGATCCACATTAACAAATGTAATCGGCACCCGCCGCATCTGAAAATGTCGATCTGAATCCGCCCCCGCTTCCTAAAAGTCCTTTCTTTTCAAAACTGTAGCCGGGGATCCTCTCGACGGCGGCTACAGAAGCAGCCATTGAAGCCACTACTGCAGCATACAACCTCCAAAATATTGCGATATGTCGGTAAATATTAAGGTATGTACCCCCGATGAACACAAATCTTTAAGTGAACTCCAACTATCATAAAGGAACAATATTTCGGACATAAAAATTGCAACGGAAAAAAACTCAGCATTACACGAACTCATATTCACCTCTATAAATAGCAAACTCTTAGAGTGGCAAGGATCACCGAGATAGATTTTTTTCTGTATTCACGTACGCAGTTTTCGCTTGAAGCTACTAATGGCAACATAGCGCATATTTTGGAAGTTTTGTTTTAATTTAACTTCCAAAATATTGCGCTATGTCGTTATTTTTAGTTACTACTGAAAATATAACGCGTATTTAGTATGATTCATTGTTGTTATTATTATTGTTCTTATTATTATTGTTGCTATTATTATTATTATTATTATTATTATTATTATTATTATTATTATTATTATTATTATTATTATTATTTTAATTATATTTTTTATTTTTATTGTTATTATTATAAATCAAAATTGTAAAATTAAATATTATTAAATGAGTTTCCCGCTTTAAAAACTCTAATATTATTGTTCTTATTATTATTATTAATATTATTATTATTTTAATTATAATTATAATTTTTATTTTTATTGTTATTGTAAATAAAATTTGTTATTATTGTATATTAAATGAGTTTCCCGCTTTAAAAACTCAAATTTAAAAAACCCCACAACCTCGCGTTCTGTAGAACGCGATGTCTTTATAACCTCGCGTTCTATAGGACGCGATGTCCTTTCTGACCGTTCAGTTCACGCGTCTGATCACTGACGCGCCTTTTCAGTGAACCTCGCGTTCTATAGGACGCGAGGTAAATGAATATCGCGATCTATAGAACGCGAGGTAAATGAATATCGCGATCTATAGAACGCGAGGTTCATTAACCTCGCATCTCAAGCGCCGCGAGGTCCTCTATAAATTGGAGGTTTTTTTTCCTAAAAACCTCCACAGAACGCGATTTCTATAGAAATTTTACAAAAATTTGTCAGCAATTTTTATATATCGTTCGATCACATGGAGTCCTTGCTACGCAACCAAACGAGTCATTGCAGTGAATATTGGCGAAACAATCCAGAGGTATTATTTTTTTCCCTATTAATTTCTAAAAAAATTTATTTAATTAATTTTTTTTTATTTTACTAACTAATTTATTTTATTTTTTTTCAGGGATACGAACGTAACTTACAATGTTACCTTAATCGTATCACCGTCCAACCCGTTGCTGCTGTTATGCGTTTGATTGAGCGGGCTGGTTTTGGGCACATAGCTCGCTATATAGGGGGTGAAGGTTAGACCGACGTTGATCAGCGCGCTGATAGAACGGTGGAGACCCGAGACGCATACGTTTCATCTTCCATTTGGCGAGGCAACAATTACGTTGCAGGATGTTGCCTACATTCTGGGGTTGCCTATAAATGGCAGCGTTGTTACTGGTATAGCGATGGCACATTGGCCACTCCTATTTGCTGAACAAATTGGCGTGATGCCCCCTGATGAAGTGTGGGACGGAGGGAAAATTTCTCTATCGTACTTGAAGGACAACTTTGGAACCCCTCCCCCTGATGCGGATGATGTTACACTTAAGGTATTTTTTTATTATATTTAGTATGCTTTTATTACATTTATTATTAAATTAAAATTATTTATTTGCACATTAGGGTTTAGGGAATTTTTTATGATGAATAGGGACAATATTTAGGATCTTTTTAATAAATATTTAGGATGAATTATAGATATGTAGGATAAATTTTTAGGATGAATTCAGTAACTATTTAGGATACTTTATTAAATATTTAGGTTGCCTACATTAAATATTTAGGATACTTACAATTTTATTATTTAGGATGAACTTACAATTTTTTTAATTAGGATGCCTTTATTAATTTATATTTTCACAGCGGTATGCGCGAGCCCACATCTTGCGCATTATTGGCGGGATATTAATGCCCGACAAAACTCGCAACAAAGTGCACGTTATGTGGCTTCATCATCTCACAAATTTAGACGAGTCTGGACGAAAATCTTGGGGGTCAGCTGTCTTGGCGTTTCTTATCAGAGACCTCTGCAGAAACGTTGACGCCTCCAAAGCATCGATGGGAGGATGCTGTTTATTCCTGCAGGCTTGGGTTTGGCTTCGGATCTCTACTTTGGCACCACAGCTTAGGATTCCCAGTCCTCTGTCATTTCCGCTTCTACGGAGGTACTACATAATCTACTATATTTTTTATTAAATTATTTTATTTAACGATCTTTTTCATTATTTAAAGGTGGACCACCACACTATCCCACGCCGGCCTACCGGACACCCAGAAAGCATACAGATATAGAATCGATTCCTTGACGGAGGACGAGGTAATTCAACAATTATTTTGGTTTTTTCCATACTATTTTTTCCAATAATATTTCATATAGAAATTTTACTAACTTTTTTCATTCTTTTTAGTTCGTGTGGACGCCCTACGATTCAGAGCAAATTCGCCTCATTACTCCAGCAGATATTGTGCAAGAGCGAGACCTCTGGATTTCCGTAGTTCCACTGCTGAACTACGAAATTTGCGTGTGGCATTCTGCGGATCGGGTACTCCGACAGTTCGGGTACGTCCAAAATGTTCCACGCCCTCCGTAAAATATGGACGAGTTCTACAATCTTACGCGTCAGGGGAAGACGGAGACTGACTGGGCCGAGCACCACGCTATCTGGATAGCGCTTTGGGGTCAACGATTTCTCAGACGCCCAGAGTTTCTCCAACCAATTATAGAAGGGGTCCTTTGGTCACTTTCAATTATGGCCAGTGGTATAGAGACAATGGGATGCCACATATCCTTACTCCGGCCGAGCTCCAAGCCGGGCTTCCCCAGCAACCCCAAAACCGCCCACGCGGGAGCCGGCGAGCGAGCCAGACCCAGAGCCAGAGGCAGACCCAGAGGCAGTCGACGCAGCGCGGTCCGAGACCACGATATGACACTCCAGGGGCATCATCTTCTGCCCCACCATTGCATAGCGGTCCATCGACTTTCGAGCAGACGATGCCTCCACCCCAGTTCGGCTCCACTGATGCCTATCGCCCCCAGACGCCCACGACTGACCTTCTACTTATCGATTATCCACCTCAGTATGAGTTTCCGATGGTGGAGAATACGCCGATAGGTAGTTTGTTTTACTCCCCGCCTAGGCCCAGCACAGATCCGCAGATCGCGCACGATGGTCAGGATGATAGGGACCAGGGACCACCACACGATGGACCGAGGAGGAATCCGGATCGCCAGCGTCATCCACCCGACTGCGGAACCGGTGGACATAGGCATTTTTAGTTTTTTTTTCTTGTTTTCTACTTATGTTTTTAATATTTATGTAAAACACTTTTAAATTTTATAATGTCGTATTCTAATTTTGTTTATGAATTATAATTTTGTTTGCATATTATAATTAAACTTTATAATGTTTATTTAATTTTTGTTTTTACTAAATTTAATAGGATTAAAAAACAGAAAATCGACATTAGTTGAAATACAACTTCAATCAATAAAAGTATGCTAGCATAGGGTTTTCAAAGCCATTTTAAACTATTGTAGAATGGACGGAAATTAACCATGTTGGTATCATACGATAGACAATTTTCAGTACTACAACCCCAAACTCGATGATCGCTAAAAATATACCATTTACACGCTCGAAATTGGGTTCGAACAGACCTACTTACACATGTTTTTGCTTGTGGTTCTGGCTGGAAATGCACAGACCTCGCGTCCTACAGAACGCGAGGTCCGTGCGATATATTCCAGCCGCCTTTTCAATTTCTCGGGGACCTCGCGTTCTGCAGAACGCGAGGTACTGTTAAACCGTTAAGACGGACTGCAACGCCACGTCAACGAAAATCGCGTTCTGCAGAACGCGATATCGTACCTCGCGTCCTACAAAACGTGCGGTCTGCCGACCTGGCAAGAAAGGGGGTCATTTTGCCAAATAAAAGTTTTTGGGAGCCATTTTTAAAGATAATAATTAAAAAGGGGTTTTTCACCCAAAATTGCTTGTTTATCATCCGTCGGTTAACATTTTTCATTCATAAATGGGTTATTTTAACCCTAAATAAAACGTTGAGGGCTAAATTGCTTCAAAAAAGAATAGGGTCCCAAGTAATTATTCAGTCAAACATTAGAGGCATTTTTAACATTACACCCAGAATTTGCTAGTTGCCACGTCACTTTCTTAACGTCCGCTAAGAGCTTAGAGGCCAAATGAAAGCGAATCACAAAATCTAATTATAACATTGAAACAATTGAAAGTTTAGTAACCAAATTAAATATTTAACTAGATTAACAACCATTTAAGTTTCGAGTTGTATGTCCCCTTTAATTGAAAAGCAAACTACAGACTACGTAGCGGCTGATGGTGTCCCCCACAACTATGGTATTCGAATTTTGCCCTTGTTCTGTTACAAGAATGGTTTGTTTGCTTTGTGACCAGTTGTCAGCATGCTTAAGCACTAAAGCTGTGTTGAGTAAGTTTTTGTACGTGGAGAAGCACATTGTAGGTCTATTGTTGTACCCCTTGTAAGTTTCGAGTTGTAAACACAGTCTGTTTCTCACTCTTTTTCCTCCATTTAAGTTAGGGAGGTTTTTTAATGAGAAAAAACAACTGTGTATGTCCCCTTTAATTGGAATAGAAATACTTCCTTTCAAAAAAAAAAAACAACAATTTATGAACTTTACTCTAAATCAAATAATTTTGTTACCACAATAACATTTAATGAAGCAGATTCAAACGTGTTATAGGTGATGTGTACAATAAAATAGCCATTGAGATGTCAACAATCTTTAAAGCAGATGATTAAAGTTTTCAATTGAGATCTTCTCCTTCTAGGTTGTGGGTTAAAAATTCAGTAGGATCAAAATTCTTCTTCCTCTTCCTTTAAGTAAAAATTATTAAAAAAAGGGTCATCGTGATCATACCATTTCAACAACAATCATATGTTTCCGCATACATAAACTCTAAATTCCATTTACAAAATTAGAAAATCATGTATTTTTTTCCACATTCGTAAAAATCGCCACAATTTATACCCTCTGCGTCGTCACAACAACAATGTAATGATCGAAGAAAACACAACAGAAAGATCATGCACAATCTTATTATTACCTTCAATCGGGAACATGGGTTGGTTCTCAAAGCTACCCTCACAAGCCAGAGCTTCATTGGCCGCATCATTCATAGCATCACACCCATATCTAGGCACATTTGTCCGGGCAGTATTGATAACAACCCGAACATCATGCTCGATAATAGCGTTGTAATACTCAACACACTCGAGCAAAGCCTTCTTGACGCTCCGATCTTCGGCTTCTTTGAGTAAAGACGTGATCTGTGTTCACCCCGATTATGGCTAGACTCGGTACGTCAGTGCTCGAGCTGTGAGGGTCCGATTCGAGAGCCAAGACACAAAGATTGTAAAAGGGTGTTGCTTTGCAAGTTGTCTCTATTAGACTTGTGTCATTTTCTCGAGATTTTACAGATAAGAAATTGAGGGAAAACATAAGAGAAAAGTAAATGATCTTTTTCATATTTGGTGTTGGTAAAGTAGGAGAATACAAGGGTTTTGTTGTTTTTGCAATTTTGTTTACCATGTTTGGTGTTGAGGCTTCATTCATTCTTGCAAGTTAATCCTAAACGTCCATTTTGTTTCCATCCCCCGGCCCCGTGTTGTTTTCTGTCGTCACCGATTTATATTGTACCCCAATGGTGGTGACCGGTGCTCATCAATTTGTTCCACCGGAGCAACTTATTTAACAGGAGAACAACATTAAACTATTGCTACCTTATTTAGCTGGAACAAAAGAATGTTTTTTCTTATAAAAAATATGTTAGAACAGTTTCAACAATAGTTACAACATCGCCAATGTTATAAAATTTTTGCAAGTAATAGCTTTGGACATGGTCTAAAAATACACGAGACATGCACCAGTTTACTCCATACAAAAAAGGTTGTATGTAAACCCCACATAGCAAGATTTTCAACCAAATAAATCAAAAGTATTTCACACTACCATCGTCATTGCAATCTGTCAAGCCAACGCTACCTCCCAACCCTAAGATAGATACCTGAAATTTTGAGAAAAGAAATACGGGCCGAAATCATGAACACCGAACACACGGAAATGAGAACAGGAAGAAGAGGAAATAGGAGAACAGGGTTAAGAAAAGAAGATCAGTTGAAGAGAAAGCATATGTTTTTCATTTCAGGGAAAGGCATAACTCTCATTTCATTTTTGTTCCCACCAAAGTCCAAATAACAGAACGGTTTTGTTTCGCAAGTCACATTACAACATTGCAAAAACAGTTCCAACCTTTCACAACATCACTAACTTAAAAAGCAGTCATCAATTTAAGCTATATTATATGAATAAAGGTCACAGGCTGCAGTATGCAACCTCAATGTTTCAAAAGACCATTTGCAATACTCACAAGTATAAGACAATCAGCCAGTACGAACAGTAGTTTCCCATTTCGATATAAGAAACATAAGGAAGTTCTCGAGAGGAAAGAGTGAAGAGCAGAACATTTAGCAATATCTGACTCTAATTCACCTAGAATCTTGATTTTATAATCTTGTCTGTCTATCAGCTTCAATAATCTAATAAGTTCATAAAATCACTTCTTCAGATACCCTATTTCTTTCTGTCGAAGTAAAGTTTAGCAAACCATTCAACAGGAAGATCTAAACAAGAACCGAATTCTCAAACATAAAAAAGAATTTAATCCTATTTTGTGAAAATTTGACAACCAAAGGCACAAGTAGACCTGTCAACTATGACTTGCTCTGATTCATCCGGCCCCAAATCTGACCCGGTTTGACCATGAAAACTCAACAACTTGAACTCGACCAATCCGAATCAGAAACTAACCGAACCCAAAACTGAACAAATCAGAAATTGACCCAAACCCGAAGTGACCAAACAAGTAACTCGGAATGACTCAAACTCAAATTAAGTATATTTTTTAAAATATAATTGAATTTATAACTTGTAAATTGTAATTATCATTTTTTATCAACAATAAATATGCAATTTCAACTTCAACATTTTTAAGAGTAGAGCAAGATGGTATGGTTGTTTATGCATCAAGCCGAGTTTTTAGTAAAAGTAACTAGGTATATGGATTTTCGGATTTAAAGTTAAAGGTTTAATCAAATTAATCCAAGATCAGAACTGACTCAATCAAGATGAATTTGACCAAACTTACTCAATTCGGTTGGTTAAACATAAATCAGTTGTAATTGACTTTTCTCACTATTATATTGTAACGAGATCAGTGAATTCGTGTAAAATACTTATTTACATGTTAAATCATAAAAAGTCATGTGAAAAAATATGATTCGATTATAATAACTTTAATGGTTAAATCAGAAATATATGACTAAAAATTACAAATAACTTTGAATTTAATAACATTCTACTCAAAATGATTCATACTTTAAATTAAACTCGAATCACTAAATGTTAAATGTCCATAACCCAAACCGAAATTGACCGGCCCAAAAATTCCAAACCCATACTAACCTAAACTAAAATCAACCCGACCAGAACCCAAACCCGCCCAATTCATAGGTCTAGGCACAAGAAGGTCGATACTTAAGTCTTAACTACAAAAATAATAGGATGATGAACCAAGTTCAAGATAATAAAGTTTATCCCGCTAAAATAATTTCAATAAATGCAATCAAAGGACAAGGAAAGGATCTACCTTTTGCAGAACTCAGTTACATATCGTGAGCTGTTGTAGAAGACAAACCACATCAACACAATCACCAACGTGTCTTCCAAGGTTTAGGAACTAACAATTGCAACATTACAATGGTACATAGACTTAAAAACTGTAGTGGTGAACACAGAAGCAAATAGGACCATTTGACTATCCTAACTCACAGATAAGAAAGCCAATTTGCTCAAAATTCCAAAATCAAACACTGTAAAACATGCCAACAGACCAAATACTAAAACCGAAGACATAACAGAATACTAGAAAACAGCTCCTTATATAACAATATCAGCATAATTTTGCCATATGAGAGGCTTCTTTTTTTTTATAGGAAAATCCCAAAAACTCTAAACCAGAACTTATACATATTAGGTATCTTCAGATAAACATGAAGTGAAAAAGGATACTGAAAAGGTAACGTTCCCACCAATCCAACATGTAGAGTCCAAAGGTGACATTGTAGAGATAGATCTTGCGCTGAACCCAGTTCATATCTCTTAACTCCTATAAACAAATGTTTATAGATGCCTGGAAAAATTATTACAGGCACAAACAATGATCAACTAAACATAATCCAATAGAATAAAATATTACAAATTTCTGAAAAGAGAAATAACAACTATGAAATCATTTAATATACGTTGCTCAAATCATCATAACTTATAATTCAATTTCTATCAGATGCAACTTCTTTTATCAATACAACGGCCATGAAGATAATTTTTCATGAAATTAAGCCAAGTAGCAAACCACAACAAAGTAAAATCAAGAGTAGTGAAAATTAAAATTGAACGGCATTTCAGATGCATCCAGGGATAAGGAGTTTAGTTATTTAAATCAGATGAAAATAAAAGAAAAATAAATGCCATGATTGAAGGAATTCTCCTCTAAATTCATTAAGAAATAGCTTCAGATTTATTGAACAACTTGACAAAAAAAAACGAAAAACAAAATCTTGAGGACAAAAAGATTCAATGAGCTTACCTCACCGATGAAGACGGCGTCGACGGTAACGTTAGTGACGGCTCCGATGACCGGATCGAGAAAGCGGAGCTGCTATGGGAATTGCTAAGCCAAGGAGAGAAAAGGAAGAGAATTTTTGGCCTTGGAGTCTTTTACGGTCAAAGAAGACGGCAAATACTTTTCTTTTAGCAAATTAAATGACGGTTCTGCCATTTATTCAGTGACGTGTCAGTTATTGATTCGTTACATTTGAATGCAACCAAACAATAGCCCGTACAAAACGATTATTCATCTAAGTGCGTTTTTCGCTTTTTATTCTTGAATATATTTATTTATTTATTATTTTTTTTCAAAAGTTTTATTTATTATTGTTAACTTGAAAACGGTGAATTTTTTTCTTCAAGTTTTGGTATATTGTCTATAATCAATCTTTATTAATTTTGAGCTTTAAGGGTTAAAAAAAATTTAAACTATACATTTTTCTCTGAATAGGTGTCTAAAGTAATTTTCGGGTCAAATAGGTATTTAACGTTTCTAAAGTTTTTATGTAGGTATTTTGTCGTTAAAAAAATCCGTTAGCAAATATAACACATGACATATTTTATTTTGTAAAAATATCTTAAAATTCACAAAAATCCTCAAAATAGTCCCTAAATTTTTAAGTCCCAAATCTTAATTCTAGTTGTTGTCGCCGTCAACCACCAACGGCTTGCCCACCACTTTCGTCATCGGACCCACGATCAGGGACGGAGCCACAGCTACAATGGGTGGGGCTGTGGGCCCCCCCGGTTGGGAGAAAAAAAATTTTACCCTTTAATTTCTTATATTTTTCCTGAAAAAATTAGGATAATTGTGAATTTGCCCCCCTCACCTTTTAAAATTTATGTTTTGCCCCCCTAACTTCAAATCCTGGCTCCGTCCCTGCCCACGATCATTTTCCTCATTCTTCCGTCGCCGATCGTCGATGGGCGACGTGCCTATCGTCGAAATAAGTCGAGCTCATGAAAAAAAACGATCGACGAAAAATGGCGGTCGACCGGTCGACGAACGATGTTCGAGTCTTGCGACAAGAGAAGAAAGCTTCTTATGTCGTCGACAGCGTGATGAATGTCGACGACAGTAGCTGATTTTAGGGATTAAGAATGTTAGGGTTATTTTGTGAATTTTAGTACATATAGGGATTTTTTTAAAAGTAAGTTAATGGCGAGACACCTAGACGAATAACTTTTAAACACCTATCTAAAAAAATATAGTTTAAGCACTTATTTGACATTTTAAGCTTTAATTTTATACAACCATTTTATTTTATAAATCATTCATCAACAATTAGTATGCTAATGTTGTTTTAGTATCTATCATAAACCACGTGTTTATTATAGATACAATCATCCATTTATTGTGTATAAAATTGCATGTTTATCGAGAGAGTCCATTTTAAAAAGTTTATTCGTTAAAAAACAATTTTAAAATAGTGATCCAACATTATCAACAAACACAATGTTGGGTTGAATGTCTCTCGGTCGGTACCACACCAGCCCCGCACACAAGATTCATAGGATCACTTCATCCGCATTCCGCACCACGGCTTGAATATCTCTCCGTACCACTTCTATAAGTAAACCTTGACATCATCCACGGCTTGAATGTCTCTCCGTCGGTTATTTATTTCGGCCACTACGATGTCGAAACGCAAAAATTGTAAAAAGATGTCACTTGGCATGTTGCGTCTATCAGACTTGTACTCTTTTTTTTTTTTGAAATTTTATGGTAAGAAAGTGAGGGAAAACGTAAGATGAATAAGATAAAATAGATGATTTTTTCCCTTTCATATTTGGTGTTGGTGATGTAGGAGAAGACAAGGGTTTTGTTGTTTTTGTACACATCTATTAGGTATATATATAGACTAGAAGGGACAATATTTGATACTGGATTATTCAAATCTAAATACTTAAATATGTGTAAAAATTTGAACTCAACAAGTGGTCTCAGTGAAAAAGCGGATGATGTTCATCTTGAGGGTTGAGAAGTACAGGTTCAATTGCACTGTCTATAAGGTATGTGTGCATTGTAATTTGGCCCAACCCGACTCGAAACTAATAATATAACTTCCCTCTATATTTTTTACGGATATTTTATAATAATATCTCTCTTTATATAATTTTTATAACTAGGTCCTTAAATTTTTTTTTACAATTGGATTCTTAAAATTGAATTTTTATTCAATTGGGTCCCTAAAATTATTTTTTTACAATTATATCCCTAAAATTGATATATATATATATATACACACATTGGGTTGGGTCGGATTTTGATTTAGGGTTATTATTTTCGGGTCAACCAAAAATCCGACCTCACTTGTGCTCATCCCTAGTCATACGTCTGATCTACAAAGGATCCACCAAATGTGGACTTGTCGACAACTACTGAGAGCATTGTCATGATTCATGATTTACGAGCATCGGGATAACGAGAACGACGGAAACAAAACTGCAAAAGTCGATTGGACCCAAAATATTATCGTTGGAGCAAACACCTGAGGAGTTCGATTCTTTGGAGGATGATAAGATTTGTGGGTTTGGGGGCAGTAGAATCCAAAATGGTGGCCGCTGTGAAGAAAGATCTTCCTTGTTTGTGAATGTAAAAGTTAGGCATGAATGATTCTAATTTTTAATTTTATCTTTAAACAATTATTCTAAAAATTTAATTAGAGTTCAAATTATTAAACTTTCGATTTCAATTCAATCTGTTGAGCTGAAGTTTAATATTATATTAATATTTAATTTTTTTTTTTTTACTGTTTTAGAGTTTTGGTCGAACCTTATGAGTTGTTTTTTTCCTTGTATAATGGTTGAAACAATAAGCCTACTATAGTCCGGTGGTTAATATGATGCGCGTTTGGAGGCTTAAAATCCCGATTCAACGGGATTTTTGGCCTCGAACGGTGTGCCCACATATTTGGATCTAAAAATTTTAAAATTAATTTTGACCTTAAACGTGATTTTGAGAGAAGCAAGATAAAAGTAGCTTTTGTGTTTCGTCGTGATTTTAAAACTCTCAATTTTACACAAAATCAGTTCTAAAAAATCACTTTCATCCACTTATAGCTTGGATTTGAATTCTAAGAGCTACAAAACTTATTATTATTATTATTATTATTATTATTATTATTATTATTATTATTATTATTATTATTAATGAATGGGTTGTTTCGATTTTTTAATCTGTTAATTTATTGAGATGAGACACTATATTTTTATGTAAGGTTAAAAATTTGATTTTAAACGTTACGAATGAAGTAAATTTTGAGCCATAAGTTCTATAATAGACTTTACAATACTCGATCGAGATTAATCCGTTAATAAATTAACTACTGATTTTTATTTTTATTTTAAAATCAACTTGCGTCACCTATAGGCCACGCCCACCGGTAGCTAGCCGGCTTAGGTTCTACTCCTCTTAGCCCATCTCCTTTTTTTCCTGTTCAAACTTAGCCCATTCCTTTGAAAGTTTAGAAATATAATATAAGGCTAAATTATAAAATAAGTATTTAAATTATATTTTTTAATAGAAGTTTTTTTTTTGTTAAAGCATTTAAATTTTGGGGCATGCCCTTCTAGCCTTCACCACTGTCAACAGGTGAAAGTGGAAGGGTGATTATTTTCGGTTTTTTTTTTAAATGAAAGTTTTGAGGTGTTTTTTTAAAGTTAATGGTTTTATTATTTTTAAAAATGAAGTTAAGAAATTGATAACGTATCATGCAATGATTAAGTGATTAATTTATTTAACGGTGGTAAAAGATTTAATCTTAAAATTTTAACGGAATAAAATATTAAACACTTATTTTGATTAAAAAAAACTTTAAACGTCTATTAAAAAATTATATAATTTAAACAGTTATTTTACAATTAAAATAAAATGTTAATATGAAAATTATATAATTAAGAACAATATTTTAAAATTTATATAATATTGGTTATTAATATAAATTTCTAAAATATTTTAAATTGTCAAGTATGGCACAATCAAATTGTCAACCCCTAATCGTCTAGCCCACCCCAACCTCATGGGGAAAGTTTGAATCCAACCTGTTCCATATGTTTCTGTAAATTTGTTTATTGAAAAGCTCAATTTTTTAATATATGTATATATATGTATCAAAACTGTAAGTTAATTGTTACAAAATACAAATAAATTATAATTTAAACTAGAATAATTTAAGCAAAAATTAAATTAAATTTTAAAAAATTTACAATACATATCATACATTAGCTTTATCACAAATGAAAATCTCTACCCACAAGTATTAAATGCAAAAATAAGGGACAATGCACTTCTAATGAGAGAACACAAATTCAAACTTTAAAAACAACATTGTTAGAAGAAGAAGTTACGAGTTCTGAACACAAACCATAAAACGAACATGGACAATACTAAAAAATTTGAAAATGCTCTATTTTACCCGGTGAAAAAAAAAACAATCAAACGAATTTTCAAAAAAAAAGCGTAAAAACGTTGATAATTTTTTTTAAAAAAACCTAGAACTTGCAATGAAAATACCTGATTAAGAAAACCTACTTTCAAATGAATCATAGAAGATTCGATGGTTCAACAGATAATTAGATTTTTTTTTAAATTACAAAAATGCAATACTTTGACTTATCTACAACGGCAGAATTCAATGATATTTATTAAGGAGATCATTTAAAAACATTTAAATTCAAGAGGCTAATAATATAAATTATATGTTTAGACTCAACTTAAAATATATTTAATTTTAATTTTTTTTAGGGGGAAAGGGGAGGGCGTGGCTCCCGCCAATCGAACCAGCTCTGCTTACATAGATTTTGATTAAAAAAGCTAGTAATTAAAAGTGAAGAGTTCGTACATAACTATAAAGGCTCGTAAAAGAGTTTGTTCGTGAAGTTATCAAAATTAAGAGTACCATCGCCACAATAGTTTCCTGTAAGCACTCATCGCCGACATGAGAGACTAGAAAGAAAACATTGTGATAAAAGTTTTGAAAAGGTTGATGTTTAGTATTTTCTATCAATTTTATAAAAAAAAGATACATTTAATTATAAAAATGTTGCAATTACATAATCACTTAATATTAATAGAGTATTTATACTCTATATTTTATATTAATAGTGTATACGAGTATCTAATATTAATAATGGTATATGACATTGACATTCACTATAAAATTATTCTATAAATCAAGACAAAAACACACGCTATTTTATTACATAAAAATCCTTAAACAACATTATCAGCCAATACCCAGCATTGGTCCTTTCCAAAATCAAATGACTATAAAACAAAATATGACAGTTAGGTTATTTAGTTTAGGGTTAATGCTGGGGTTGTGGATGATGGACGATTTTGTTTTAATATTTTAATTAAAGATGCCATAAAACAAAATACGAAAGGTTTATTAAATCCAAATTTTATTTTTTTAAATAATTTTAATTGCAAGTCAAATCTTTCAATTTTTAATAATAATTTCAAAATTATTAAAATTTAATGGCATTAATGATGTACAACGGTATGCACCACCCGTTCTAAAAATTTTTTAACTTATTTTATTATTGTTATCAAGGCTCTATGAGAGTTTTGGTAAAACCTAAAAAGAGAATTAATTTATGGATAAATTTATCCGGTATCATAGGAGAAATTATATTATGAGTCATTTTGTCACTCCATCCATAAGACCAACTAATAAAAATCCCATGAATGATTTTTATTGATTAATCTCATGAATGACGTGGCAGGAATGATCCATGATATTATTTCTCCATAACATGAGGTTTACGTGAAGTGCTATGGTTAAGCAGCCTTACCGTTAGGTTACAATTAGGCAGTAGTTGTGTAGCTACATAAATTTTTACTATTTTAGTAAGGATTTGTGTAGGATAGATAAGAAACTATCTAACTACATAAATTCTTATCATTTTTTGTAAGAATTTGTGTAATCACATAAATTCTTATACACTTGGTGAAAATTTGTGTAAATTATACTTTAGGTAAGAATTTATGATAACTTAAATTCTTATAATTTATGATAACATCACAAATCTTTACATTTTTAAAGAATTTGTGATAACCTAAGGATAAGGCTGCCTAACCATATACCAACCCGAGGTTTACAGCCACATTTCTTTAAAAAAAAAAAAAACCAAATTTAGTTAAGGGGTGACGAGTGAAGGCCATTATCGCTAATTTATCAACAAAATGTATCTTATTTAACACTCCGTTCTAATTAATTTATCAATAATTTTTTATTTTATTTAAAAAAATTTACTTTTAAAAAAAATAAAAATTTTAAAAATATATATTTTCTTTAAAATGTAAATGTTACACAACAAAACTGTAATACAGTAATATCTCAAAAAAAAAGTCAAATACTGGTGATCAAAATTAGATAAAAAGTTTAATTGATTATTTTTTTGATTTCGGTGCTTAATTGGATGCAAACAAGTTGCACTTAGTTTAATTTTTTTTTAAAAGTTTGAAGGATGTAAATGAGACGAGACATATCGTGAGTTATTCAAGTTTGACTCGATCAAAGTTCTACTCGATTGGATACTAATCGAGCTCAAATTCAATTCGAGTTCTTAACGAGCCGAGCTGAGCTATTTGAAAATATAATATACTAATTTTTTTATGTTTTTAAAAATTAAAGTGAACTAAAATGAATGTTGTTGGATATTATTATTGTTGTTGAATAAATTCATTCAACAACAACAACAATTATTATTATTATTATTATTGTTATTATTATTATGGCTTTAAATGAGACGAGATAATATTGAAAGACGTAGCATTAGTAAGACATATTATATTTCCAAAGAGAGAACGCGTGTTAAAATTTTAGAAACGACAAATTTCACACCTCAAATATGTACAGTAAAACGAACACAAATTATACTGCCTTTGAAATCTTTCAAAAGATATTATACTAATTGTCAACTTCTCATCCATATCCCGCCAAAATGATCCACTTCTTTAACCCTATAAATATATCAGTAGTTGTCAAACTTCTCATCCATCTCAATCATTCTTTGCAAAAGCATGGCTAACTCTAATGTTGCCTTGTTTTTGTTCTTTCTTCTCTTTGTTGGCCATGGATTTGTGGAGCTTCAAGCTTCACGCCCTGTTAACAATCATCTTCAAACTCTTCAATCTTCTGCTACTGCAAATCAACCTTATAGAACTGGCTTTCATTTTCAACCTCCCAAGAACTGGATTAATGGTATAACATGTTTGTTTTCTGATTTCTCAATTTAGGGACAAATTCAAAAACTTTGTATTTCTAACCATATTTTCCCATGTTTTATTGTTATTTGATCTGGTCTGACTTTGGGATTTGACAATATTGGTACCTGTGGATGGACAGATCCTAATGGTTAGTACTTCATGTTACTGTTTCTTGTGTTTTGTTTCATGATTTTCTATAGAAATAATGCCAAAATGATTCTAACATATGACTGAATATTTACATTGATTTATATTTTTTTAAAGTAATTTAACCCTCAACGTTTCATTTTGAATTGAAATGACCCATCTGTGAATGAAAATTGTTAGTCAACTAACGTTAAACAACTTGAAATGACTTAACAGAATGACACGTTACAAGAAAAAATATTTTAGATTTTATACAATTTTATAAAATTACTTTTTGGCTGATTTGTCATTCTATAAAGTCAACATATTGACTATATAACAGTGTTATCGCGGTGTGCACTACCATGTAGGTTTGTCACGTCATTTCAAGTCATTTAATATTAGTTGGCTAACAGTTTTTATCTGCAGAAAGATTATTTTGACTCAAAATAAATCGTTAAGGGTTAACTTAAAAAAATAGCAAAAATTTAACTATTTAATCAAACGTTAAATGTATTATTTAGCATTATGCCTTTTCTATAGTATTCTAAACTACTTGCATAATCTGCAGGAGTCATGGTTTACAAGGGAGTTTACCATTTGTTCTACCAATACAATCCAAATGGTCCAGTTGTGGACGGCATCAAAATCTGGGGTCACTCTACATCAACAGATCTTGTCAATTGGACACCTCACGAACCAGCCATCTATCCATCCCAGCCCTATGATATCAACAGTTGCTACTCCGGTTCAGCCACTATCCTCCTTGGTGGCGGACCAGCCATTCTCTACACCGGAGTCGACTCCCAAAACCGACAAGTCCAGAATCTAGCCTTTCCCAAGAACTTATCCGACCCTTACCTTAGAGAGTGGATTAAATCGGACCAAAACCCCGTGATGCAACCCACGGTCGAGAATCGTATCAATGCAAGTTCATTTAGGGATCCAACAACTGCATGGCTAGGCCCTGATAGCCAATGGAGGGTCATCATTGGAAGCAAAGTGGACCAACAGGGCATAGCCATCCTTTACAGAAGTAAAGATTTTGTGAACTGGTTTCAATCCGAAACCCCATTGCATTCCGCTAACGGCACCGGGATGTGGGAATGCCCCGATTTTTACCCTGTTCTTGTTGTAGGACAAACCGGTGTTGACACCTCGCTTAATGGCCCTTTTGTCAAGCATGTGCTTAAGGTCAGCTTAGATCAAACCAGGCATGACTTGTATACCATCGGTTCCTATGACAGTGTTAAGGACATTTATAGACCGGACGAGGGATCTGTCGAGGGTGATTCAGGATTGAGATACGATTATGGCAAGTACTATGCTTCCAAGTCTTTCTTTGATTGTGTTGAGAAACGAAGAATCTTAACGGCTTGGATTAACGAATCATCGAGTGTGGCGGATGATGTTAAGAAAGGATGGTCAGGTGTTCACGTAAGTCTTGGTTTAGTTATTACTTGTATATTAAGTAACTTAAGTTAAGTCCCCAAGTTTCAATTACTGCAAAGTTTATGATATGGTCTCTAATTTTGCAGGCAATTCCTAGGAAAATTTGGCTGGCCGAAAGTGGGAAACAATTGGTGCAATGGCCAATAGCCGAAATACAAAAGCTACGTGCAAATCACGTTAGCTTGGCTAACAAATTGCTCGAGGGAGGATCTGTTATTGAAGTTTCCGGTGTCACTGCAGCACAGGTGACTTGATTTTGCTGGTGAAAAAAAAACTAGAATATACGATTTTCGCCACGTCTCCCGCACTCATTCATCTTCTTGTTTCGTTCATATTTGTACAGGCAGATGTTGAGGTTTCATTCGTGATAAAAGATCTTGAGAATGCTGAGGTCCTAGAACCAAGCTGGACTGACCCACGGCTCCTATGCAGCCAAAAGGGTGCATCGGTTAAAGGGAGTCTCGGTCCATTCGGGTTGCTAGTCTTGGCTTCCGATGACCTGAAAGAGAACACCGCAGTGTTCTTCCGAATATTCAAAAGCAACAACAGATATGTGGTGCTAATGTGCAGTGACCAATCCAGTTCTTCCCTGGATCAAGATAATGACAAGACAACCTATGGAGCTTTCCTGGATTTGGACATTCAACACCAAATGTTGTCATTAAGGAGCTTGGTGAGTACAATGTGGAGACCTTAATTTGAACTTTGAATTACCTATTAGTTTTTTGGTTTAACCACCGGTATTCGATTCATTAGTCGATTAATTTAGATCAGGTTTAGCAGAGGTCTAATACGGGCCCATTTTTAATCATTTTGTTATTGTTTGAAACAGATAGATCATTCCATAGTGGAGAGCTTTGGTGGAGGTGGCAAAGCTTGCATAACATCAAGAGTTTATCCCACATTGGCAATAAACGAGGCAGCTCACTTGTATGCTTTCAACAATGGAACTCAAGCCATGAACATTGCAGAGTTGAATGCTTGGAGCATGAACACAGCTGATATCAGCTGAAAATTCCATCAAAGGATGAGATTTTGATGGATTCATTTATCGTTGCAATAAAGAGAGATGCGTAGAGGGAAACAATCTGATGTTATTCCAAACCATTTTCTAAGATAAATAAAACTTAGTCCAAGTGGTAAGCAGCAGCTTGGTCAAGTCTCGAGTTCGATGTCTTAAGTACGTAAAAATTTTCGTTGGGCCCATTAAAAAGATTGAGAATAGTAGAGGTACCAAAACCATAATTTCACCCATTTAAAAGGAGTACGCGAATATAATGGATGGCTAGGCTTAGCCGATCGAAACTTGTGGACCAAGTTAGCTCCATGGTTGCATGCATGGGTTTTGAAGGAAAGCAACTCACTAACTTTAGAAAACTATTTCTAATGGAACAAGGCTGAGATCATTTCCTTGTTTTCTTCTTCAAAACAAAAGCCATGAATTCAAAGTAATAAATTCATTAGCTCTTTACAAAAAAACCCGCAAAAAAGATGTAAATGGGTAGTTGCACAAGGCGCCATTTTTCAAAGGTTTATTAATGGTGAAACCAATCTAAAGAGCAGAAGAAGAGTGGTAAAATGGCTACGAAATGGAAGATTTTCATGTTTGCTTTTTGGCTTTTGTTATCAACTGCTCATTCCTTTTATCTCCCTGGTGTTGCCCCTCGTGATTTTCAAAGGGTACCCTCTCTTTCTCCCTTCCCCTTTCTGGGTTTATCTTGGATTGTCTTTTACTGTAATGTTTTGTGTTGATTTTCCATTTGAATTCTTGTTCTTTTTTGTTGTTGATGATGATGGGGATTATGGGGTTTTATGGTTTGATCTTGATGTGTTCTTGTATTTGTGTTAAATGTTTTGGATTTTGATTCTGAAAGAAAGCTATTCAAGAATAGAGTGAAATTGAACCCGGATGATGTTCATCCTAGTAGACTCGTAGTAGACTCAGGTTAAATCATTTTGTATACAAGATGTGTGTGCATACTCAACAGGGTTAAGAATATGTATGAACAGATACAACCTTGTAATCCTGTGATCTGGTTTTAGATTCATAGTGGAATTCACTTTTCATGGATCAGATTTTATTGTTTCAGTTCTGTCAATATAAGTATATATAATGGCTAGGTTTTTTGTCTCCTTTTGTTGTTATTAATTGTATTATGCCTTAAATTGTCCCTTTTTTCACTCTGAACAGGGTGATCCCCTGTATGTTAAGGTGAACAAACTGTCATCTACAAAGACACAACTGCCATATGACCATTACTACTTGGACTACTGTAAACCAGCCAAGATTGTGAAAAATGCTGAAAATTTGGGGGAGGTACTACGTGGTGACCGCATCGAGAATTCCGTCTACACCGTGAGCATCTGTTGCCTTTTGTGGTGTTATGCATTTCCTGTAATTCTTTTGTTGTTGTTGTTTTTAAAGCATTTCGCTTTAGTTTGAAATGAGGGAGGATCATCCTTGCCAAGTAGTCTGTCGAACAAAACTCAATGCTGAATCTGCAAAGAAATTCAAGGAAAAAATTGATGACGAATATCGAGTTAATATGTAAGTAACAAATATGATGTCTATGATTCATATTTCCTTGTTCCTTTCTTTTCATGGAGATGCTTTACTTGTTTTTTTTTTACCTCTTTGTGGTGCCTATTTATACTGAACTTTCTGAAATTGATGCATAGGATTCTCGACAATCTTCCGGTCGCTGTTCTTAGACAAAGGAGAGATGGAAGCCAGTCGACAACATATGAACATGGTTTCCATGTTGGATTCAAAGGGAATTATGCTGGGGTATGGTCAGGGAACCTAGTATTGTTTTCAAAGTTTTATGTGTTCTTTACTTTAACTTGCAATTGTTATGCCTTTACAGAGCAAGGAGGAGAAGTATTTTATCAACAACCACTTGAGCTTCAGAGTCATGTTTCACAGGGATACCGAGACTGATGCTACTCGAATTGTTGGGTTTGAGGTTACCCCAAACAGGTTTTCTACCATTTTCTTGACTTTATTGTTCATTTTCCAGGGTTTTTTTAAGTCAAACTTAGTTGATTTGTAGATTTTGTGGATTTTCCATAAGCATTGTTACAATGTAAGCTTTCTGTATAATATTGCTAGAAACATATTGTTCTTGCTTGTGTCATTGTTGTTCGTTTTTCGGCTTTCATTAACAGCATTAATCATGAATACAAAGAATGGGATGAGAAGAATCCCCAGATAGCAACATGCAATAAGGACACCAAATATCTAACTCAAGGTAGTACTGTTCCACAAGAAGTTGACATTGGCAAGGAGATTGTGTTTACATATGATGTAACTTTCAAGGTATTTGCCTTTCTTTTTCTTGTCATCGTTTTCTAATGGCTCATCGTATTCCCAGTTTTCCGGTGTGTGCCGGACCGGAAGGACTACTAGTTTTCAGTTGAACAGGTCTTAGTGTATAGGTTAACTTGTGGTTTGTTGCAGGAGAGTGATATCAAATGGGCTTCTCGCTGGGACACATACCTTCTGATGAATGACGATCAGATCCACTGGTTCTCCATAGTAAACTCACTGATGATTGTTCTCTTCCTCTCCGGCATGCTAGCCGTGATCATGATGAGAACATTGTACAGAGATATCTCAAATTATAATCAGTTGGAAACCCAAGATGAGGCTCAGGAAGAAACAGGATGGAAACTGGTCCATGCGGATGTCTTTCGAGCTCCGATCAACTATGATTTACTCTGTGTTTACGTCGGTACCGGCGTGCAGATCTTTTCGATGACGCTTGTGACGATGATATTTGCATTGCTGGGTTTCCTATCTCCTTCGAATCGTGGAGGGCTTATGACTGCTATGGTTCTGTTGTGGGTTGTCATGGGAATATTTGCTGGTTACTCTTCAGCACGTTTATACAAAATGTTTAAGGGCACAGAGTGGAAGAGAAATACTTTGGAAACTGCATTTATGTTCCCCAGCATCCTCTTTGTTGTTTTCTTTGTGCTGAATGGACTAATTTGGGGAGAGCAATCTTCTGGTGCAGTGCCGTTTGGGACAATGCTTGCTCTTGTTTTCTTATGGTTTGGTATATCGGTTCCATTAGTCTTTGTCGGAAGTTACTTCGGTTTCAAAAGGCCGGCCATTGAAGACCCTGTGAAGACCAACAAGATTCCCAAACAGATACCGGAGCAGCCATGGTATATGAAGCCAATCTTCTCTATACTCATCGGAGGCATTCTTCCATTTGGGGCCGTTTTTATCGAGCTCTTCTTCATCTTGACGTCGATATGGCTGAACCAGTTCTACTACATCTTTGGCTTCCTTTTCATAGTGTTCATTATTCTAATAATCACTTGCGCCGAGATAACAATTGTGCTATGCTACTTCCAGTTGTGCAGTGAAGACTATCATTGGTGGTGGAGATCTTACTTGACCGCCGGCTCCTCGGCGCTTTTCCTTTTCATATACTCGATTTTCTACTTCTTCACCAAGTTGGAGATTACTAAGCTGATCTCAGGCATCCTCTACTTCGGTTACATGGTAATTATATCATATGCATTTTTTGTCCTGACAGGTACAGTTGGTTTCTATGCTTGCTTCTGGTTTGTTAGGAAGATTTACTCATCTGTAAAAATCGACTAAGAAGTCGATATAGAAAGATTATGAAATCTACGCAGATTAAGGGCTGGAAGAGAGGGAAGCCATGAGGAATATGTCGAGTCGAAGATACTTGCTACCGAATTACGGCAGGCTTGGTTTGGCTCGACTCGACTTGTTAGTTTTACGACACGGTTAAAAGTCCATGTTCTGTTAGGAATTTGTGAATTCATTAGACTCCAATTGTTTCTTATTTCTTCAGCATAGCATTGATGCATGTTCATGACACTAATAGAGAATCTAGTGTAGAAATGTCCTAGTACAATTACAAGTATTGTTACCTCTATTTACTATTTTTGCAGTGAATAATTAAGATCAATTTTGTGATTTGTTTCGGATTGTTGAATTCCATCAAATGCAAGTGTTTTATTTTAAAATTAATTATACGGATAAGACTCTAGGAAGTCGGAACTGAGTTCAACGACCGGTGGAGACGGAATAGAATAGGGGTTGAAAAGCTTAACCTAAAATATCATCATACATGAAAAAGCATGTCTAAATCAGCTTTGTACCCCATGAATGACAGAAGAAACCATGAAGTTAAGCAGTGTTGTGAGATTTAGCTTTCAGCGCTTCGATAACTGCCGAAAAATCATCGTCACTGAGGCCATATGATTTTGCAACCTTGTACAGTTCATTTGCCGCAGCTGCGATAGGAGTGGACTGGGAAACAGATTCTGCTAATCCCAAAGCAAGTCTAAGGTCCTGTGTCACCATTAGTTTCTGTTATAATATGAATCGATAATGGCGTCTCTCGAAAATGTTGATTGATCAGGTAAGTTACAAACCTTTTGTTGATGCTTTAAGGGAAAGGCTGTGGGATATTGGGATTTAACCATTGATGGACCTTTGACTGAGTACATTGGTGCACTTATGGCACCCTGTGAAACCACCTGCCGTACCACAAGATGATGTAAAAAAAAGAAAGACAACAATCCATCATCCGATCAACTCATGCATTCGGGTTTCAGGGAATACCTCGACTAGAACATTTGGATCGAGCCCTACTTTCTTGCTAAGAAGTAATCCTTCAGAAAATGATGCCATCATACTAAAAGTTGAGAAAGAAAAGCATAGTCACTACAAGCATCGGGGGAAAAAAGACTTTAAAAGTTAAAAAGAAGAACTATGCAGAACCTTCCCATAATCATGTTAACGACAAGTTTCATAGCAGCTCCATTTCCGACCTCCCCGAGGTAAAATCTTGACTGGGGAAGAAACACATAATATAATCACTTGTGACTGTTAATTTGATAAACAGTAGTTCAGAAATACCGTGTAACAAATGTGCGTTCTTGAGAGAGAAGACGACTACCTTGCCCAATATGTCCAAGAGTGAAGCAACTGAATCATATAAAGCTCTATCACCTGAAAGATAAAGCTATGGCCTCAGTGATTGGCTTAAAAAGATTATATTCTGAACACGGTTAACCAGCTATATAACACTCGAACTTCATATCTAGCGTACTAAAAGCTGAAGCAAAACATTTTACCCGCGGTCAGGAATATCAGCTGTCCATCTTCTGCAGGCTTTTTCGAACCTGAAACCGGAGCCTGAAAAGGAAGAAAATGAAGCTTGGTTAACTGACATTCTAACATTATCAAAGTATCAAAGCATACTCAATTTATTTGTGGTCGGAATGAGTTGCAAGCATTTTAGAAAATGACAAGCCTGGCTGCAACTTTTACCTCCAGAAATAATGCACCGGTTTCTTTGATACGTCCATTGATTAATTTAGCAGTGGCAACATCAACGGTTGAAACGTCTACATAGCTATAATGTAAATGCAATTTCTTAGGTTATCAATTCAAGTCCGGGAACCTTTCAACTAACAAAATGAAGCAGACAGTGACACTATATTAACAATTAAAAGTCTTTACAGAAAATGCTTTCAAATGAGAACATGAGAGAAATGTTACCCTTTTCCCGGACCCATTCCACTCACGGCTCCGTTCTTCCCACAGGCAACATCAATCTATTACAAAGAAACAATGAGTTGCCAGTTCTTAATAATAGCTCAAGCAAAACAAATATAAAAATGGAATTTATAACAGTAACATACGCACTGCACTTTCAGGATCGGCAAGCATAGCAAATGTGACATCACAGTTTGCAGCTACTTCCTCCGGAGAGGATCCATGCCTGCACCCCAAAAAATACCTCTTATTCAATAATTTAAAGATTAAATTTAGTTATCTTGGAAAGCTCTAGTCAAAAACAACATCAATAACAACGCAAAGCTTCGAAAAAAGAGATACTAAGGAAATATAAAGCAGTTATCTTGCTAGGGAAGTCAACATGTCATGACAAAGAGAGAAGATGCAAGGGGTTCCTTAACAGCATCGGTATGGTAAAGCCATGAAAGACTAATTTCACAGCAGATATATTCAAAACTCACTTTGCACCAAGGCTGATGAGAGGATCACATTTGCTTTTCGTTCTGTTCCATACCGTCACATCACATCTGCAACATACAAATAAGATGATTAAGCTCTAAACACATCAACTTCAGAGTTGGGGCACCTTTGGTGCTTAAGAAAGGTAAATCATTTTTCCACTCAAATTGATGATAAAGGCTTCATGTCAAGGAAAGAGAGAACACGGTCACAAGGGAATAAAACATAGGATCCATCATCCACTGTTGTTTAAGGAAGCAGCATCTTTTAAGACCCAAATTTCATTTCAGTTTGATGGTTCTATCAGTACTGATTAAGAAGAGAAAACAAGCCATACCCAGCTTTTATGAGATTCTGTGCCATTGGAGATCCCATAATTCCAAGACCCAGAAAGCCAATTCGGCCTGTAAATTTATCTGTTACATTGAGCATAATCCTTGTAAGAGTTAGATAAGCACTTAGTGGCAAATTGTACCTTATACAGATAAATTTAATGAGAAATTGAGAAACATTTGGACCTGAATCCAACACAAATCTCCAGAGGCTCAAGAATTGCTAGATAAGAAAACCATTACCACATATCCATGAATTTCAATTTCCAAATAATTCCTCAAGGTTTTTACTTTTCCTTGTTGCAAAGACACCCAACAATCTTCTACTGCATTTTGTATAAGAAATCTATAGCTCTAGGCACTTATGGAGAAGGGCAATTCAACTTATCCATAAAAGAATTGAACTTTCACATTTTCAAAGAAGAAAAATTAGCTATCAAAGAAGAAAGAACAAATTACACAAAAACACACAATAAAACATGAAAACAAGTAAAGGAATACCTTGGGATGAAGCATCAGTGGCCTGAGAAGAGTAAACCTTGAAAGAAAGAGAAAACAGAGGATTTGAAGGAAAAGAAGAAATGGGTTTAGCTCTTAAGATGGTGGGAATACGAGGGCAGAAGGTTGAGCACAATGCCATGGCTGTTGAAGATAAATTGTCGATGTTGTTGGTGGGCTTAACCTTAGCTAAGAAACTGAAAAGCGTGCCACCCTTCTTAAAAATCTTAGAAATGTAAAATGTTATGCAAAGCTCGCATTTCAATGCATTTCTTTGCTTTTTGTCTGCAAGTGTTCGGATAAACCGATAAAGAATTAGAGATCAGCTGACACTTTCTTTCTGAAAAAAATTAGAGGTATATTCCTTGTATTAATTGGAATTTTTTATTAAAAAAATTATTATTCTATACATAGGCGGTGGAAACTGAAAGTTTTCATAAGTGTCTTAATATTAGGGTTTAGAGTTTTAATTTAGGGCATATGATTTAGGGGTTTAGGTGTATGAGTTTATAATTTAGGGCTAATGATAAGAATTTAGAGTTTAAGGTAATTCAAGGTTTATAAAATTAAAACCCAAATCATAACCATATTACCCTAGAAATAAAACTTTAACCTCTAAACCTAAATTCTAACCACCATCACTAAATTCTAAACACCTACCCCTAAACTCCTAAACCCTACCTCTAAACTAAGATCATAAACCCTAAAACTAAGTCGCTTGTGGAAACTTTCAGTTTCCACCGCTAATGTATATGATATAAGTCCTTTATTAAATACTTTCGTAATTGTTTTTTTTAATATGCTCCTTTTAATTAGAAGTAAATATTTGAGTCAGGTAAAAAAAATTAAAACTAGTTGAGTTGACGAATCCTATTTTATAACTCATTTTTCGAATCAAGTGAGTTTATGAATTCAAATTTTCATTTTAAGTCAAATTTTATTTAAAATCTTTTCGAGTAGAGTCAAAACGAGCGCGTTGAGTTAAATAGTTCGATTTTTTCAAGTCGAGTCTTGCTCAATCCCTACCCTCAACAGTATCATACAATATTATTGATTATATTATAATGGTAGAATTTCATCTCAAGGCTCTTGAAATGGTAAAATTTTCAGTTGATAGTTTCTGCAGATCATGTTTTCCTACAAGAGTTTTGTACTAAAATGGATACCAACACAACATGAATATAGCAGATGTCAAAATCTACATAATATGATAAAAAAAACATATAATTTCTTAAACATGATATGATGATGATGATGTGAAAAGGATATATAAATACATGGGGCCATTGTGCCTGCAGTGACATAAATAAGTCATTTCAATCTGAATTGCATTTATCAACTCTGTTAAAAAGCTAATCTTCATATTAAACAGTAATATTTTCAAGTTCTGTATAATCTACATTAACACCAATCTGGATGCAGATGTTTTGAGCTATATATTAGCTTTTTACTCGAACCAAAACTCCTTAGATCAACTAAAGCCCGACAACATCAATGCAATATAAAGGTTTCAGCGATGGAATAAGCCGATGCTTGGATCTCGAAAGATGGGAGTTGGCTCTGCTAGGTGAGGGCTGGACTTCAGCTGAAAACACGGGTTGAATGATCAGCGAGCTTCGCCGTTCTGTACTATTTAATAGCTTTCCACGGGAGAGCCTGTAAAACCTAAATTTATGACAATGAATTTGCTGCAGAAACGAAAGAAACATAATTCCAAGATACATACTACAAAAAGTGGGGTGATTTTCTCGGTCTGAGTTAGCTAAACAAATGTTGTCATCAGTTTGAGCTTAATCTTGACTTCCCATTTTTCTGCCTGCGGGGAACATTCGAAGAAGAAAGGTGAATTAATAAGTGGTGTACACAAAATTTAGAAACCGGGAGTTAAAAGATAAGCAACCAACCAAAACGAATCCTTCTTTTCCTGAGCTAATAACTCTTCAAAAGAGATGTCAGTGAATTCAGAATCTGCGTCTTCCATCGGTTCGCAGGACTTGCCCTTTGACTCCATGCAAGTACAAACTTCTAGCATCTGGGAGACGGAGAGTCGGTACTCATTAGAACCATGATAATGTCTGTTCTAATTGCAATAAGAGAGCAAACGACAATCTAAACAGCTCTTCAAGTTGCAAGTATGGAAAGGGCAAAGAAGAAACTTCCATGAAACACGACGTCATGTTCCTAGGTTACTAAGAAAAACTGCCGAAAGAAGAGTCACGAAGAAAAACAAGCTTTCCTCCCTCGAAAACTAAGACTAACAACATAATTATCAAAATTAACAATAACCAAACCATTAGAATACAGGTCTGAATTTTACCTTCTTATAGGCCGGTGATAGTTTAAGTTGCTGTTGGAGCCAGTTATAGACAAATGCATCCTCTTCTAATCTCTTCTGTTCCATTTCTAGCTTGTATATCTAAACATGCAAATCCATCCATTATTAGAGGAGATAAAAAAAAATAATGATAATGGCCGGTTCATACAGAAGCATAAGTTTATCTCATACGGTTGCTCACCTGCTGCCTTAGACGATCAAATGATGATCGATCTGCTTTGAATAGTAGAGCCCTTGTTATTGTAAACTTACGTTTGATCACCTCAGACCTGCAGTACAATAATGGCTGGGAAATCAAATAGGAAAGAAAACATTGAAAGAACGGATTAATGGTGAAAACTTGAGGCAAAGAATATAGGAAGCAATGCCGATATCAAAATTCAATATTTATGTGTTAAAGGAGTGAAAAAAGAAATAGAAAGCAATTCAATATTCCGAGAACAAAAGTAGTTAAGGACTTGGAAGGGGAAAAAAGGCTGGGAAAACTTGTTACATAGATCAAATTTGAGCAGCATGCTTTTCCAAAAACAATAACCAGAAAGCTAAAAGCAAAACAATAGAAAAGCCAAAACAAAAATCTGGATTTGTAAAACATGACAATATTTCTGAACTTACTTTTGCTGCAGCTCGTTCCTAGCCTCAATCAAACAATTAGCAAAGTCTCCTACCTGCATAAGGGAGGATAGTACGTTATAATTGTAGCATATTAAAACTACTAGTAATTCCATACTAAAATTTTCTCGGGGAAGTTATGTATATTTTATTGAGGTCTAAGCCTTGCTATTCCTTATTGACATTGGCCAACTGAATCTTGCTTTCAGCTAAAAGTGCACCAGAAAAACTCGATAACAAAAATAAAATAGCACAATATTCCCACCATGTACCAGCTGTACGTGTAACTGGAAAAGTTGTATCAATTACGTAATACCAAAACCCTCTGGTATTTTTCGCCTGAGAGTTTCAAGAGCAAATAGTATTCATTTGGCCAATAAAATTTCGAGTTTCCATGACAAGGTTTGCACTAGCAAGTGAAAGCTCTACCTCTTGAATCCTTATAGTCCATGATCGGTGAGAATATGGATCCATAAACTTCACTATGATCACCATGTACAAGCGACTTTCTTTGAGAGTTGAAACCACATCTTTTAAAGTACACTAATGGGATTAACTCATCCTTGACCTACAAGTACATGGAAGAATTGAGAATCTATCTTCTCCAACTCTCCACAGTCTACACAACTCGACGCACATATTAATTGAGAACATATGTCTACCTGACTTAATCAAATGCCGGAAAACAAGAAAACCAGCAATCTATTTCTTTTCCAAAACTAGAAAAATGTAGTTACTCTAGGATGCAATTTTAATTAAGAACCGTCTTTTCACATTCGGCATATCTGTAACTCCACCAAAAGCTGTTTTCATATCTAAACCAAAAGAACCTTAAGCCAGTGCTATATAGGGCATGAATATCAACCACATAGTTTGAGCCTTGAGGATCGGCTTAACTAACAGTTAAAACAAAACCCTTGTTTGCAAGTTATGTCCAAATGTGACAAGATTTACTCACATGATTTTGTAACTTGATTCAGGCAAAAAGTTATCAGATTCTCTTCCCCCTCTTCTCTTCTTTTAAAACAACTTGTTGCAGAAAAGAAATAACACAAACTAATAAACAATTCCAAATTAGATAGTCTTACCTCCCAAGCAAAGAAAAGGAATTTGGACTTTAAACTTTAAATTATTGCTTGAAATGAGAAAAGACTTGACCAAATTATTCCCCAGATAGCCTAAAGACAAGTTAAAGAACTAAAAAAGCACTTAAAGATGTCTTAAAACAAGAAGCAACAATGGCACTTTCTTTAGTTTCAAGATAAGCCATTTCTTCAAGCAACATTCAAAAGAAGAGTCTTGAAAACTAAAATCAATACAAACTACAAAAGATTAAGCTTTATTAGTAACAGATTAAAAAATCAAAATTTTAAGAGAAATGAAAAAAAAAGTAACCTGAGCCAATGTTAATCCTTTGTTTTCATGGCACTTAACAAGCTGATCATACTGTTGCTTGATCTTCCTCTGCGTTGCACTACTCGTTGATGTAAACGGGTACAGGCAAACAAGATCCGGCTTGACCCGAGAACCCGGACCCCCACGACCCGATTCTTCCTTCTTCTTCTTATCGTCCTCGGAAAAACTACACCTTTCTTCACCATTTTCTTCTTCGCTTTTGGAATCCAACCTCTTCTTCTTCCCTCTTTTCTTCTTCCTCTTCGTCGTCCTCTGATCCTCACCACCCGATTCACACCGCTCCCCATCTCGACCCGAACCGAATTGAGCGGCATCCCCCTTGTGTTGGTTTTCCCCGGTAAACAAACCCGCCCATTTAGCAGAATCGGAAGGCATGATCTCAAGAAGAAGCGAATGGGGCAAATGGGTCGGGTCGTTTTCGCGGGGCAGTGGTTTTGAATCGTTCAAAAGGGCAGATCCATTGTGGGGTTTTCCCTCTTCTTGTAGTTGTTGTTGGTTATGGAGTTTCTTGTAGTGGAAAGAAAAGAATAAGAATATGAAGGAGAGGAAGAAAGAGAGGAGAAAGAAGAAGAGAAACATTGGGAAAGGATGGGTGCAAAGCAAACTAGAAACGAAAGGAGGAAGAAAGGGAAAGAAATGTTATTTATATAATTTTCTGTTAAAAAGGTAAAAAAACAGGGAAACTATCGGAGATGAGATGATGAACAAGATTTGAAGGTTTAGCCGCCATTAAAACGCGTCATCACAGTTCACAATACGCAGATAAATTGAGAGAGAAGGAGATAAAGTGCTTGATGTTTGGTTACAAGGAGGCTTATATCATATTCCTTCCTACTACAACTTCAAAACATAAAACTCATAATTATCTTTATTTAATTTAGGGTTAACTATTGGAATGGTCACTTATGTTTGCCCCAGTATAGAGTTGGTCATTATTTTTAAAAAACGACCAGTAAGATCACTTACGTTTTCAATGCGTAAACTTTTGGTCACTCAGCCGTTTGTCGTCATTAAATATTGACGGCTTGTTGACCTGGCAGCGAAAAAATAAGGGTAAACTACTGCATTGACCATTAAAGTTTATCCCATGTACATTTCTGCTTTTAATTTTAAAAAATAAACATTATGGTCACTGCCGAAAAGGTTTTTTTATAACTTCACCCTTGAATTTTTAAAAATTTATTTTTCAACCCTAAAACTTTACAATCAATTAGTACATAATATTATAAAGGCTTTTAAATGAAAAATAGGTGCTCAAAGTATGCTCTTTTTAAATTTTAGGTGCCCAAATTGCTCATATTTAATAATTAAACTTTCAAATTGCTCATATTTTTTTCACTCTAAATTATTTTATTATTATTATTGTTATAACATGACATGTCATTTTTTATTATTGTTAAATTAAAAATAATTTAAAAATAAAATCATTTTTATTATTATTAAATTTAAAATATTTTAAAAATATTATTTCTTAAAATAATTTAGGTGTCTAAAGTATTTTTTGTAAAAATAGGTGTCCAAAGTTTCCGTAGTTACAATTTTAGGTGTCGGCTGTTAAATGGGTGTTAAAAAAATTGTCAACCAATCGGTGCTTGACACGTGACAATAATTTTATTTTTTAATGAAAAATACTCAGATTTTTCAAATTTTTATAAAATCTCATAATTTTACAAGCTTCAAAAAACAGTCCCTAAATCCCTAAAAATTTTGAAACTTTCGTCGTGCCGCCGGTCACTGTCGTTGACCACACCCACTTGGTCGCCGGACCAAGGCCACCATTTCCCCTAACACGGCGTCGCCGAAAATGCCCAACGGCGTGCAGCCGAACGTCAAACACAAACGTCGAGTTCGTGTTTGACGTTCGGCTGCACGCCATTGGGCATTTCCGGCGACGCCGTGTTAGGGGAAATGGTCGCCTTGGTCCGGCGACCAAGTGGGTGTGGTCAGCGATGGTGACCGGCGGCGGAAGTTTGGGAATTTTTAGGGATTTACGGATTGTTTTGTGAAGCTTGTAAAATTTTAAGATTTTATAAAAATTTGAAAAATCCGAGTGTTTTCCATTAAAAAATTAAAAAATAAAATTAATGACACGTGTTAAGCACCGATTGGTTGACAATTTTTTTAACACTCATTTAATAGCCGGGCACCTAAAATTGTAACTATCAAAACTTTGGGCACCTATTTTTACAAAAAAAATACTTTAGACACCTAAATTATTTTAAAAAGTAATATTTTTTAAAAATATTTTAAATTTAATAATAATAATGGTTTTATTTTATTTTTAAATTATTTTTAATTTTAAAATAATAAAAATGATATGTCATGTTATAATAATAATAAAAAATAATTCAGAGTGAAAAATATGAGCAATTTGAAAGTTTAGATATTAAATATGAGCAATTTTGGCACCTAAAATTTAAAAAGAGTATACATTGGGCACCTAATTTTCATTTAAGCCTTTATAATATTATTGTACTAATTGATTGTAAAGTTTTAGGGTTGGAAAATGAGTTTTTAAAAATTCAAGGGTGAAATTACAAAGAAACATTTTTAGTAGTGACCATAATGTTTATTTTTTAAAATTAGAGAGCAGAAATGTACATAGGATAAACTTTAGTGGTCATTGCAGTAGTTTACCCTTATTTTTTCGCTGATAGGTCAGCAAGCCGTCAATGTTTAACGGCAACAAATGGTTGAGTGACCAAAGTTTACGCCCCGAAAACGTAAGTGACCTTACTAGTCGCTTTTCAAAATCGGTGACCAACTTTGTACTGGGGGAAAACATAAGTGACTATTCCAATAGTTAATCCTTTAATTTACTTATCGATTATTTCTGCCGAATATTATAAAAGTTTATTATGAAAGTGATTGTTTTAATCTAATTTATTTTATTTATAATGATGAGATTTAAAACCTAATGTTAATAGAATTCAACAAGTGATTTTAGTGGAAAATTGATATTTATCTTAAAAGACTTGAATTTTTGAAATTTGTGTGTGCAATATACACGTACGTTGTCAAAGTATTAAGAAAAAATAACTATATCATCTAAATAAACGACTCATTAATCCAAAACGATTTTGATTAACTAATAATGTTATAAAAAATGTTAAATTATGTTAAATTAATCTAATTATTGTTGTCCTCTTAGTTATACAAGCTTTGTCCTAACTAATTGTATCGCACATCTGGTTTTGATGAGTAAGTTATTCAGTAAAAAAAATTTACGTACAAAAAGCCTCGAGCTTGATACATACTTAAATGATATCAAATTGCTTATCACCTGATCAACTCCATTGGTAATTAGATATCATATTTGAGTATACAAGAATTTTTTGCATACACAAGGCTTTGAACTCGAGACCTACTTAAGGGATATTGAAATGCTTACCTCTTCGATCATTCCGTTGGTAATTAGATATCAAATTTGAGTATGCAGAAGGGACCAAAACCATAGTTTCACCAAAATAATGTTGTATGGGAAGATTGACAAGTGGATTTAAAGCCGTTGATCATGGGGAAATCATGCGGTGGTCAACGTGTGAGGTCATAATTTGGATACTCATAATTATTGATTTCCAATTGTTTTATTGTCATTTTCTTTGGTGAGTGAATGTGAATTAAATATAGTGAGTGATGTATGAGTTTCAATCATTTTCAATTGATATAAATATTATCATGTTTAAAATGTTAAACATTTTATTTTCTCCCATTTTTAACATTATAAAGTGGACTCAAGCTTATCAAAATCATAAGAGAAATGAAGTTTATTTTTTTTAATTTTTAAATAAGAATTTTGTCTTTATGGCACACGTTTTCTCTGCTATTGTGACACGCGTTTTTTTCTGTTCTTGTGACATATTTTTTTTATTTTGTGGTTTTGTTTCATCTATCCTTGTGGCATGATTCAACATACCCTAGTGGTCGATCGTTGCTCACATATAGTTTTTAATCGGCGCTAGTTCCTGATTATGATTTTGTCGGCGGTCATGGAAAGTTAGATCCCACTCGGTTGATGGTTGTTTGCCGATGTAATCAGTCCTGGGTAGCGGATCATTCTGTCTGATAGTTTAGATCGCTCACCACTCCTTTTCATCAGTTATGAGTCTCGATTGGATTGAGTCAAAGAGATTCAGGAAGCTTCTGAATTTTGATGATATACTTATCTCCATAGAAAATTTTCATTTTTCTTTGTTTTTGGGTTGTAATAAATATATGTAGATCAATCCCATTATTTTTTTTCTTGAATGCATTGTAATTGTGATATCTTCTATGGTTATAATAAAAATCCAGTGGTCATATTCAAAAAAAATTATAAGATATACATTCAAAAAAATATCATAAGATATACATGACATGAATTCTTATAAACATTATTAAATTTCAACTTGAATAGTAGAGAGACTAAAATCATAATCTAACCTAATGATGTATTTTTATTTTTTCACTTTGTGACACGTTTTTCATTTGTTTTATGGTACGGTTCTCATTTATTTTTGTATTGGTTTGACGTTCGTGTATCGTCTATCACGATGCACGTTCGTGATCAGTAAACGCTAATAATCTCGTATGATTAGATCTTCTTTCGTGACAATTTATCGATGTTTTTAAAATTATTACTAGAACAGTATACAAGATTAAATTTATTGATTACACCTCTTATATCAATACTTTTTTTTGATAACCTCTTACATCAATACTTAAGCACATAGTTAAATGAAAATAGAAATTTTGTTTTAATGTGTGTTTTGTTTAACATTCCTTTATTTTAATGATATTTAATTTTTTAATTTATAATAACTAAACAAGTTGGATATTTAAATTATGAATCAATAATAAAAGAATTTCAATTGTCAAATAATAAAAGAAAATTGAAGGCAAGAAAACAAAAGGTGACTGGAGGCTTGTGTAATTAGGAATGGGCATTTTATTCGACTCGACTCGGTTTGATCTGGTCAATTTTTTGTGGAAAATTTGGGTTCGGTCGGATTTTTATTAAGGGTACTTCCGGGTTTAGTTCGGGTTTATGGTGGAAAATATTCGGCCCGACCCGGGACTAATAGTGTAATTTTCTCTTATATTTTTAGAGATATTCGCAATAATGCTCCCTCTTTATATATATTACAATTATGTCATTAAAATTGAATTGTTTTACAATTAAGTCCTTAAAATTTATTTTTTATAATTATGTCTCTAAAATTTAATTTTTTAATAATTCAGATCGGGTTCGGGTTTAAGTATATAATTTTCGAGTCAAGTTCTTTCAAGCATGAAGTTGAGTTCGAGTTTATGGTATATATTTTCGGGTCAAGTTCGGGTAGACCAAAAACCCGACCCATGCCGTGACCGTCCCTATGTGTAACCAAGTAAAATGAGTCAAAGATTATGTCTTTCACTTAATTTTATGTGTTGAAAATTTAAAGAGAGATGTAAGCCTATGGGTATGCATTACCAGTCAAATTGGGTTATCGTCGTAAAAACTAAAAAAACTGTTGCCTATTCCTTCTTCACCGACGGAAATCATAACCAAAGTTTTAGGTTAGCAGATTCTACACGCAAGTATTACCGTTACTAATATTATCATTTTGTTTTGTTTTAACATAAATAGAGAGTAAACTACAATATTAGTCATTAGAATTCGGAGCGTTTTCATTTTTTAAATTTCACAAATTTCACTTAAAATAGATAAAATTTACTTAAAATTTTGACTTTCTAATATTTAAATCTTCGACAATAGTTGTACGATGAGGTTAATTTCAAAATATGTTGTACATTTTTCGGAGGAACGTGCTAAACCCCAAAATAATAGAGGATTTTGTGCTGAACTTAGAGAATTTAAAGAGGTTCTGAAAATAATTTAAACTGATGGAGTAATAGAAGATAATAAAGAGTGAAACAAGTAAAAACTCCAAATTTAATGAAAAAGATGAAGTAAGAGTGAAAAGAAAATGTCACGTCATATAAAACAAATAGAAATACTAACTTTTTAGCATTCAGATCAGTAAAAAAATGTCACGTCTTTTGACTAGCTATAATTTATGGACCTTCTTTCAACAAAAAAAAATATAATTTATGGACCAATGACTAAAAAACAATTCCAAAAATTCAGTACTACAATTAAAACTTTTTAAGGTTCGTCATAAAATTGATGTGACAATTAATGTTGATCACGTGGTCCATAATGTTTGATCCATTGTGGATCGCCACATCAACATCATAGACCACGTCATCACCAATAATTGCCACGTAACACTATAATAGTTAACGTCGGTCAAAGAGTTAGTTTGATCGACTTCGCAGACTGAAAAACCACATTAGGTACGTTTTTCGGTGAAGGTAATGTTGATTTATTAGATTGAATTGAGGGACAAAATACCCCTTTAGCCTATATAAAACCATTATTAATATACTATTTTTTTTGTAAAGTATGTGCTTTAGATTGAAAAAAGAGTTAAATGGATAAAATATAGATTTAATTTTTATACTCTAATTTTCAAATTTTAATCTTGGTCTAAACTGCAGTAGTTAAATCTGTCAAGTCAATTTCTACTATTAATCTTTATACTTTATGTAAAGTATAAGTTTAATTTGTGTACTTTAATTCAGATGTATTAGTTAAAGTTGTTATTCCAACTAATCCATGATTAAAAATGAATAAATCATAGTTCCACGAGTTATTATTAAGAGTAATTTTTTATACATAAGTTGTATAAATTATGGATAAGTTTGCCATGTTTGATGAGCACAACTAACGACGAGCACCGATGAGCATCATTAATTTAATTTATAAAGATTAAAAATTTAAAGAACACGCCGTATAATTATAAATTATTTAAAAATCAAAAGGTAAATTAATTAAAATATATTGTTTTATTTTTAATTTTCTTTTAGACATAAATCAAAATACCTATTTGCCCCTAAATTATAAAAACCTAATTTTTGTTCATTTTAAATTTAAGCTGTCGTCGACGCTGATTCCTGACGTGATGGTGTTAGTCACGGTGGTTAAACTCTTCGATCATCATCATCATGCCACTGGAGTTTTTACTTTTTGTTCATAGTTGCAACTAAACTCTAGTTTACTCTTCGGTGGCCAGATGCAGCAAAGCAATGCTGCGGCGGTAGTGGCAGAAGACAACGGCGGCGACGGTAGTAGCAACATCGACGGTGGCGAGAATTTAAATAAATAAAATTTTGGGTTTTGTAATATAGGGGTAGATAGGTATTTTGATCTATATTTAAAAAAATTAAAATAAAACAATATATTTTAATTAATTTATCTTTTGATTTTTAAATAATTTATAATTATACGGTAAGTCTTTTAGATTTTTAATCTTTATAAATTGAATTAATGGTGCTCATAGGTGCTCATCATTAGTGGTGCTCCTCGAGCATGGCAAAATTTTCCTTAAACTATAATGTATGTTTAAGTTCTAAAATAAAAAAAGTAGGTCCCAAAAATTATGGTCATAAATCAACGAGGTTGTTCCACGTGGTAAGCAGCTTGATCTCGATTAAACAAGTTTCGAGTTTGAGTCCTTATCTATACAGAAAATCTCTGCTAAGAAACTTACCTACCAAAACCAGATGTGCGACACGGTTGGTCCGAATTAATTAGGACAAAGCTCTAGAAACCGAAATAATAACAAAAAAAATTATGATCTTAGATTCAAAACCCTAAATTATACTTCCTACGACCTAAAACTATAAATAAAATTCTTAAAACTAAAATAGATAAGATTAAAGGGTTGAAATTTTAAAGTAAATTTTAAATTCTAAATTTTAATGTAGATAAAATAGTTGTTGGATTCTCTTCGCTAAGAACATCCGAGGGTTTAAAAAATAGTTACTTTATATCTTGTCAGTGCAAAGTTTTTTCACAAAGGAATTTTTAAAATTGTTATATACCAGCTTTTAAATTTTAAAGTAAATTCTAAATTCTAAATTTTTATAACCACACACACTAAAACCTACATCAAATATTTGCTTCACATAGTAACTGCAGCAACCAAAAATCTTCAACTCAATATATATATATATATATGAGTTAAGATCCACTTACACAATGTATATAACGCTAGGGGTTTAGGGTTTGGGAGTTTAGACTGAGACCCTGATAAAATTTGTAAATCGAATTTTTGGGTTCGGTTTGTCTTTAAATGAAACAGTTTCATGAAAGGGGTTTTAAAAATTAAATTGAATTTTAAAGATAAATACAAATAAATTAGGGTAAGAGAGAGAATTTTTTATTAAAAGAGGGTTTTAAAATAAAAGAAGAATAAAATAGAATGTTTTAAAAAAAGAAAGAAAAAGGGAGAGATACTCACTTTCTTCTTCTCCTTTTCAAAACCTTCTCACGTTAAAATCTCCCAAAGTCTAGCCATCATTCATTTTCACCAATCTTCACCATTTTGAAGGTTTCAAAGAGGTAAACAATTTGATTTTTACTCTTCTTTTCATTTAAATCTTATTTGTAACATTTTCTTTCCAAGAACTTGGTGATTTCTCAAGTTCTCTCATTTTGGGTAAAATAGGGTTTTGAAGGGGTTTAAGCAATTTAGTGAAACACAATGGTTTGGATGAGTTTCAAATCATGTTTTGAGTACAATATAAGGTTAAGATGGTGGGTTTATCAAGAAATCCCGAAATAAAATAAATGGGTAAATTTTGAGTTGGGGAAATATGAGTTTTTGGGTTGTTTATGGTTGGAAATGACTCTAAAGGGTTTGTGGATGTGTAACATCCTGGTTTAGGGTCTAGAAGATGCGGTGAAGTTTTGAGGTCTGGAAGACCGGTGTTGGGAGTTGTGAGTGAGTTCAGGGAAAGTGGTTCTCGGGTGTTGGGAAAAATATAAAATAAACCTCTAAAATCCTTAATAAATATGTTTAAGTGTTGATAAAAACAATTTTGGAAAAACGTTTTCCAAACCATGACATTTTGGTTTAGTGACCAAATTGTAAATTTTGCAAAATCTGTTTTAGTGACCATTTTGTAAAAGAGTCAAAACATTGAATCTTTAAGGAGCTAAATTGGCTGGGCCAATATAGTTATTATCCCCTTTATTTTGACTATTCAAATATTTTAAAATAGATTTTATGATTAAATTAAAATAAGGTTTTATCCATTTTCTCATTTTACGTCAAAATCCATTTTCAAGCTTTCTCATCTTCTCTCTTTAGCCAAACAGCCTTTGAGCTTAATTTTCTCATGGTAAAAGTATTTTCTTATTAATGTAATATTGCAAAATGATTCTCCTACTTTGATTTCCTAAAACCCAAGCCTATTTCATTGTTTTTCTCAAGGAATTTTGCCAAATAAGGGGAAATAGCTAGTATTGGGGGTGAGCAACGGAATTCTCCTCTAATGTAAGGTTCTTTAATGAAATTCCCATGCTTTGATTCTTTTAAATGCTAATGTTTTGTTTTTTTGTCTTAATCCTAATGAAATTTGGCTAAAATTGATGAAAATGAGCTTTTGGTAAGATTTTCGAGTAGGATATGTTATTGTTGAGTTTGATGATGATATTACCTTTGTTTTGATGTGATTTTTTAGTTGAGATGTTGGGAATCCCTAAATTGGGTTGGGTGTTGAATTTTGAAGTATGAAAAAGTGAGTTTTTGGTGGATTTTGAGGTGAATCGATAGCTTGTGTTAATATGATGTTGGGTTGATGTTTTTAGATGTTTATCTATGTGATTTGATGATATCCTATACTGGGTTTTGCTGGAGATTGTCCGAATTAGATTTTTCGATGTTTACGGCTTGTATCAGAAATGTTCGATAGGTGTTTTGATTGAGTATTTGAATCTCTGCTTTCCAGCAAGTTAGATTGTTGAAAGTATCTCTAAATCCTCTGTTTTGGGTTGGTTAGAGGCAGGGATTGAAGATTCGGATTTGTTGGACTCAATTGTGGGCGAACCGTAAAGCTAGAAAGAGGTTTTGACTTGATTTTGGTAATTGCTGGTGAGTGGAAATAATTTTAATGTTTTATCAAGGTTGAAGAAGTGTTTTAAGGGTTTGGATTGAGTCGTTGGGCCAATCCAAGCTCAAGAGTAAGTTTTGTGTTGTTTCGACTTTTTCGCCATTTTACATTTTGATCTTGCTTGATCATGAACATATCTTCCAAATGATGTTTATTCTGTTGTTATGCATTAAATGCATGATGTTTTTGTCCCATGAGAATTCCATGTGTCTTATTAAGATGTTGGTTGAGTTCATGCTATGCTTGAGCTTGTAATTATGGCTTTTGGGATGTGTTTGGGGAGGTGTTTATCCCTAGTGAAAATCAATGGATTGCGTGTTGCGATGAGTATATTGACACATGGGTTATATCGAATAGATTGATCGATCAATAGGATGTGAAGTTCACTATAATTATAAAATTCGCGCGTGAGAAATTCTTTGGTTTCACAATAGGGGTTGTGATATTGTGATGCGAGTGGTATGGGTTGTGCTATCACCAACGGGCAATGCGGGTAGTGGCATCTTGGCCGAAGTGTGTTTGTGGTGAGGGTTTGTAAAACCTATGTTTGATTTTGATATAATTAAATCTTTAAGGATCAATTTGAAAAACTTAAAATTGTTTTATAAGTCTCATAATAAGTTTTAAATCACCAACACTTTAAAACTGATTTGAAAAACTCAAAATCAAAATATTTTCTAAGTGTTCCAAGGCCAAACTATTGAAAATCGTCCAGGTGTATCGATACGCTTCCAGCCGTATCGATACTTTTTTTTATACCAAAGTTGGCTATTGGAGGAACACGTATCGATACGCTCTTTACCTGTATCGATACGCCCCTTCGCAAAAGTCTAAAGAGTTTGAATGGCGTACCGATACGTTAAACCCTCGTATCGATACGGACTTAATGAATTTTTAAATTCAAGTCGGTTTAAATATTTTGACCGTTGGTGTCAGTTGGTTGGTAACCAAATTTTAAATTGGTCGTTGACCCGTATCGATACGCCAAACCCTCGTACCGATACGGAAATCGACAGTGAGCTAAGTTGAGAAAAAGGTATCGATACGGTCTTTGCCGTTTCGATACCCCGTACCGATACGCTTACGTGCGTATCGATACCCCTTATTTATTGCACACAACGACTCTTTCTTTTCTGAGACAGGTATCGATACGATTCCCCGTGTACCGATACGGATAGCTGCAGAAGTGCATTTATGGTGGTAAGAGAGGGTTCCAACGGCTCCATTTATGTTCCCAACCACCCAAACGGCTAGAATTAATGGAGGAGGTATAAAATGAAGCCCTTTGAAGGTCAGCAACAACCATTCAACATTCAAGCATCATCAAAGCAAAAATCCAAACCCTTGAGCTATTCAAAGTCAAATTTTTGTACCCAACTCTAGTGTGTTTCAAATTGTCAATTTGTATTGTGAGTTTGGGGTTGTTGAAATTGTAATAGGGTAGACAATTATCCTTTGAGAGGAAACATTTGAGTTTACCACAATCTTTCTTTGTAATTTGAGTGGATTAAGCTTTGGGTAGAAAGCTTAATTGAAATTATAAGGTTTCCTCCTCATCCAAGAAAAGGGGATGAATTCAAGTAGTGAATTGTTTGAAAATCCTTAGTGGTAACTAAGGTAGTGGATGTAGAGTTCATTTGGAGAACTTGAACCACTATAACTACTTGTGTCAATTTTATTTTTCCTCTTTTCTTCCCACCAAAATTTTAATTGCCAATTCACCCCCTCTTGGCCATTTGCAAGTGTTCGATCAACTCAACAATTGGTATTAGAGCTACACTCATTGGAAGGATTACAACCCTCTTGAGTCGATTCTAGGAGAGTTTGATCAACAACAAGTCAAGCAATGACACCCACCTCCAACTATGAGTCCCAATCCACCACCAAGCCACCATTCTTCAATGAGGATAACTATCCTTATTGGAAGAATAGGATGAGGCTTTTCATCAAGTCTACCGACTATATGGTGTAGGATGTAGTTGAAGAAGGTCCATACATTCCCATGAAGAGAGATAGAGAAAGGCTCGTCCCAAAGGTCAAAGCCGAGATGACGGATGATGAAAGAAGAGGATGCAAGTGAATGACAAAGCTCTTCATGTGATATTTTGTGCACTTGGTCCGGATATCTACTCCAAGGTGTCTTCAATAAAAAATGCCAAGGAGGTTTGGGACACCCTCGAGACAACATATGAGGGAACTAGTGATGTCAAGGAGACAAAGATTGGGCTACTCAATCTAAGCTATGAGAACTTCAAGATGGATCCAGATGAAAGTGTCTCCAAGATGTTTGATCGATTCTCGGTCATTGTCAACGGATTGAAGGGGTTCGGTGAGATCTTTCCCGAAGACAAGCTAGTGAGAAAATTGTTGTACTCTCTTCCGGAGTCATGGGATGGCAAGAGAACGGCCATTATTGAAGCTAGAGATTTGAAGACTCTCAAGCTTGATGCTCTTGTTGGATCTCTACTCACACATGAGATTATGAGGAAGGGAAGAGAAGAAGATAGTAGAGAAGAAGGAAGTTGAGAAGAAGAAAGTGAGAATCGCACTAAAAGCTTCACATCAAGAAAGCGATTCTAGTGAGGATGAAGATGAGGAGATGGCTATGTTGGCCAAACGGTTTACTCGGTTCATGAAGTCAAATCGTGGAAGAAAATTCATTAGAAAGGGAGACTTGAAGAGTAAAAGCAAGGAAGAGGAGAAGGACCAAATTACTTGTTATGAATGCAAGAAACCGGGTCACATCCGTTCCGAGTGTCCTCAATTAAAAAAGAAAAGCTTTGGGAAGAAGAACAAGCTCAAAGCACAAATAGCTACTTGGAGTGACGATGAGTCATCCGAGGAAGAGAAGGAAGTGGCCAATCTATGTCTCATGGCCATTGATGATGAACCTAAGGTAAACTCTCTCTTATCCAATTTCGATTTTACTATTGATGAACTTCAAGATGCTTATGATGAATTGCAAGAAGTGTATAATAAGTTAGTAGGAAAATACAAAGAGTCCATTTTGAAAAACAAGAAAATCATTTCCAATTTGAAAAATCAAAATGAGACATTTTCTAAAGCTAACTCCGAATTGGAAAAGAATGTTTTGTTTTTAGTAAATCTTTCAAATGATCTTAAAACAAAAAATCTTGAACTTGAAAAACTTATTTCCGATTTTCAAGATTATCACACAAAGGAAGTGGATAATCTTAAAACATCTATTGCTATTGGGAAAATAATTTTGAAAAAGGAAATCATTCTAAATTCCAATATGTAAAAAGAAAACATTTTGTACCTAAACAAAGAAATTTTAATAAGCAATCTAGAGGTCAAAGAGTTAGGAGTGTTTGGGTTCCTAAGGAACTCATTATTTCTAATGATATGAATGCTATTGCTTCTTGGATTCCTAAGGGAACCAAAATGTTGAAGGCTAACACTCATGGACCCAAAATGATTTGGGTACCAAAAACCAAGGCCTAATTTCTTTGTTTGTAGGGGGAGCATTGCTACAAGGCTAAAGCTTCAAGCAAAAATTCTTGGTACCTTGATAGTGGATGCTCAAGACACATGACCGGTGACAAGAGTCGATTTGTGGAACTAAAGCCAAAAGGTGGTGGAGTGGTAACTTTCGGTGACAACTCCAAAGGCCACATTGAAGGAATAGGCTCCATTGGTAATCACTCTTTTATTTTCATTGAAAATGTTTTGTATGTCAACGGTCTTAAGCATAACTTGTTGAGTATTAGTCAATTGCGTGACAAGGGTTTTAATGTTATATTTGATAAAAGTGGTTGCAAAATTGTAAACATTAAAACAAATCAACTAATGCTCATTGGTCATCGCATAGGGAACATTTACATGGTGCATCTAGATGACATTCATTCATCTCATACATGCTTAGTTGCACATGATGAACATGACTCATGGCTTTGGCATAGAAAATTATGACATGCTAGCATGAGTGTCTTAGATAAATTAATTTCCCTTAATCTAGTTAGAGGTTTACCCAAACTTAAATTTTCTAATGATAAAATTTGTGATGCATGCTCAAAGGGTAAACAACATAGAACTTCTTTTAAATCCATAAATGATGTCTCTACTAGTAGATGTTTACAATTGGTTCATATGGATCTTTTTGGACCTATTAGAACAATGAGCTTGGGTGGAAAATCATATGCTTTTGTGCTTGTAGATGACTACTCTAGGTATACTTGGGTTCTATTCTTAAGTACAAAGGATGAGGCTTTAGAAAAATTCATCACATTTTCTAAAATAACTCAAAATGATCTTGAACTTAAGATTTCTCACATTAGAAGTGATCATGGAACCGAATTTCAAAATCTAGGTTTCGATGAGTTTTTAAATAAAAATGGGATTAGCCACAATTTTTCCGCACCTCGCACTCCTCAACAAAATGGGGTAGTTAAGAGGAAAAATCGAACTTTAGAAGAAATGGCTAGAACCATGCTTTGCGAAAATAATTTACCTAAATATTTTTTGGGCGGAAGCCACAAACATCGCTTGCTTTATTATAAATCGAGTAATGATTAGGCCAATTTTGAAGAAAACACCTTATGAGATTTTAAAATCTAAGAAGCCTAACATTAGCTATTTTCACCCTTTTGGTTGCAAGTGTTTTGTTTTGAATAATGTTAAAGAAAACTTAGGTAAATTTGATGCTAAAAGTGATGAAGCTATTTTCTTAGGGTACTCTTTAAACTCTAAAGCCTATCATGTATTTAATAAAAGAACTCTAGTAGTTGAAGAGTCAATACATGTTGTTTTCGATGATAACCTCCTTCCGAGGAAGGAATCTTGTGATGATGATGATGTAGGAATCATTGATGCCATTGATGGAGGACAAACGTAAAAGGTGGATGAGATTCCAACCAAAGATGAGGATTCACAAGATCCACCTCTTGAAGCCTTGAAGGACTTGGCTCTTGAGGAAAGGGAGGTGTCTTACCCAAGGGAGTTAAACTATGTCAAAGGTAGTGAAATCTTGGGTGACCCATCCAAGGGGGTAACTACTAGATCCTCTCTCAAATTAATGAATCATGTTGCATTTCTTTCATGCATTGAGCCTAAGAATATTAAATAAGCTTTAAAAGATGATTTTTGGATTTTGGCCATGCAAAAGGAATTAAATCAATTTGAGAGGAGTAAAGTGTGGACATTAGTTGAAAGGCCTAATGATCAATCTACTATAGGAACAAAATGGGTTTTTAGGAATAAATTAGATGAAAGTGGTAATATAGTGAGAAACAAGGCTAGGCTTGTTGCTCAAGGCTATACACAAGAAGAGGGAATTGATTTTGATGAGACTTACGCACCCGTATCTAGAATGGAAGCTATTAGGATGTTGCTTGCATTTGCATGTTACCATAATTTCAAGCTTTTTCAAATGGATGTGAAAAGTTCCTTTTTAAATGGTTTTATAAATGAAGAGGTGTATGTTGAACAACCACCGGGTTTTGAGAATTCAAAATTTCCAAACCATGTGTTTAAACTAACAAAAGGTCTCTATGGTTTAAAACAAGCTCCTAGAGCTTGGTATGAGAGACTTTCAAATTTCTTAATTGAAAAGGGTTTTGAAAAAGGAAAGGTGGATACAACACTCTTCATAAAAAGATATAACAATGACATCTTAGTAGTTCAAATTTATGTTGATGATATCATTTTTGGTTCTACTAATGAGTGTTATTGTAAAGAATTTTCTAAGCTAATGCAAGGTGAGTTCGAGATGAGCATGATGGGGGAGCTCTCATTCTTTTTGGGACTCCAAATCAAACAAAGGAATGATGGCACCTTCATGAATCAAGCTAAGTACGTGAATGATATGCTCAAAAAGTTTGGCTTGGAGAATGCAAAGCCTCAAGCCACTCCTATGAGTTTTTCCATAAAGCTTGACAAAGATGAAAGAGGTAAGTGTGTTGATTCTAAGCTTAATAGATCCATGATAGGTTCTTTGCTTTACCTTACCGCAAGTAGACCGGATATAATGTTTAGTGTTTGCTTGTGTGCTAGGTTTCAAGCTAGTCCTAGAGAATCACACTTAGTTGCCATCAAGAGAATTTTTAGATACCTTAGAGACACACCTACTTTAGGCCTTTGGTATCCTAAAGATTCTTCCTTTAGCCTTCATACTTATTCGGATGCGAATTATGGGGGATGTAAGATAGATAGGAAAAGTACTTCCGGGACATGTCAATTCTTAGGTAGTATGCTCGTATCTTGGTCCTCTAAGAAACAAAATAGCGTAGCCTTATCTACCACCGAAGCGGAGTACATATCCTTAGGGAGTTGTTGTGCTCAAGTCCTTTGGATGAAGCAACAACTCTTAGATTATGGTGTTGAAGTAGAAACCATACCCTTTAAGTGTGACAACACTAGTGCCATTTGTCTTACTAAGAATCCCATCCAACACTCTAGAACTAAACATATAGAAATTCGACATCATTTCATTAGAGATCATGTTTTGAAAAATGATGTTGTTATAGAATATGTTGATACCTTGAACCAATTAGTGGATATATTTACAAAACCTTTAGATAAAGAGCGTTTTTGGTCCCTTAGGAGAGAGTTAGGTTTAGCTAGCCTATCTTGACCTTTTAGGACCTCTTTGTGCTTAAAAATGCTTGATTTTGTGAAATTGCATGTTTGTGTGTTGTAACTCTTGAAAATATCCATGCCTATAGTTAGGGGGAGTATGCTTCTATTAAAATATGCTTAGAACTGTTCATTCATCATTTGCATACCTTTAGGAGATGTTAAAATCGAGCCTATGGTTGTTCTTTAGAACTAAAGATGCATTTATGGGCATAGGGTATCGATACGGATCTACACGTATCGATATGTGTTCTTCATTCAAATTCCCAGAATTCATTTTGCTTAAACGGGTATCGATACGATTAAACTCGTATCGATACGAGCTTCAAATCGTTTCGATACGAATCTCATCCATTTCGATACGATTCTCCAACGGGCATTTTTAAGGAAATGACGTTTCTACCCCCGTATCGATACACCCTCAGGCGTATCGATACTCGTTTGCGCAGACAGCTTTTAATTTGGCATTTAAAGTCTTCAACTTTTACCAAAACTAAAATTCTTCAAACCCTAAAAACCCTAGCCGTTTTTGCCTATAAAAGGGCTCTTCCTCCCTCATATTTTCACACCACAACTCAAAATCTAAAAGAGTTTTTCAATCAAGCAAAACTTTAAGCTCCTTCTCATCACAATTGTGCTAGAATTTTCTTCAATCTCTCAAGTTTCTATCAAGGTAAAATTTCTTTTTCCTTTTTCAATTTTTTTCTTTTTCTTTTTCTTTTTCTTTTGTTTTTATGTTTCTTTCTTTTTAATCAAACTTTTGTTCTTCAAAATTTCTTTTTCTTCAAATCTTTATTTTTTTTAAAATTTTTCTTTACCTTGGTTCTTAACTAAATTGAAGAAATCTATATGCATGATTTCTCTTTTAGATCATGGCACCAAAGGAATCGAGGAAGCGACCAAGGGTTTCTCAAACCGGTGAATCATCCAATTTTGGAATGGTTGCACGTCCGAACTACACTTCCATCTATGAACAATCCTTTGAAGGTCCCGCGTGTCTAGCATATTTTCGTCAATTCGAGAATTACAAGATTCGTGCGGAAAGGGTAATATCCATTCCCTTTCTCAACTCGGAGCGTTTCCAATTTGAATATCTTCCTTTGCTTCGACGTTGGAATTTCATAGATTTTCTATCTATTCCCGGTTTTTATTACCGACTTTTAGTTTTGATTTTCTACACTAATGCCAAATGTGTTTCTCACAATGGGGAAGTTGTCGCCATTAGTTCTTATCTCATGGGAAAGAAAATCATCCTTGATGTCAAATCCATTTGTGAAGTTTTTAAATTAGAGGATGAAGGCCTTGATAATGAGGATGCTTTGGGGCATGTTCTTAGTGGCTCCGTAACCGCCCTAAATGCTCAAGATTGGATCCTTCATTTGATGGTGTCTTGGTGGTTTAGGCCTTCCGGAAGAAAATATTCTACCATCCGTCAAGTGGATGATTTTTGGATCTATTGCTTCCGTGAGCGAAAGCGCCCAAATCTTGCTCGAATCATGTTCGGGGAAATCGTCTATCTTGTGCAACATCGTCAAACCTCTCTCGTCACCTCCTTTACATATGGTACGACCTTAAGTTATTTCTTTATGAAAAAGGATATTGATTGCTCTTTTGACTTCTCAACTCCCCTTACTGATCCCATTGATGAACGATCTCTTGCCCGGGGAAAGTTCCATTATTTTAATGGTAATTGGGTTCGTCTTGCCGAGCTACCACCCGAAGCCACGACCGTATTTGAAGAACCTCAAGGAGATCAAGCTCCTCAAGCAAAACAACCCTCCATGGATGCTCTCATGACATACCTCAATGAGCAATTTACTAGGTTGCGCACGGACATGGGAAATCGTCTTACCGCCCTTGAAACAACTTTTGATACAAGGATGACGAGCATGGAGAATCGCCTCACATCTCTTGAAAGCGGTCATAATTCTTTGAATATTTCCATCTCCTCTTTCCATGATAAGTGGCGCAATAGCATGAGGGACAATGATCCAATGGGAGTTGATGATGAAGATGATGAAGACAATGAAGATGATGCCTAGACGTTTCTTCTTGCATCTCATGCATATCATTTAGGATTTTCTATTTTATGCATCTTTGATTTATGTTCTTAGGACTAAGTTTGCTTTATGTTTAAACATATGCTTTGATTTTCTGTTTTTGTTTGGATTTTAAGTTTGATGCTATGATTAATAATATTAATGTTGCTTATTTATACCTTTGCCTATGTTTATGCACTTATCTATTGTCTCAATATTTTTGATCTAACAAAAAGAGGGATAGAAACTAGCTCAAAACACTTCAAAAATTTTGATTTCAACTCAAAAGTTACCAAGCTTATATTAAGGGGGAGTTAACTTTGTAAAGTTTTTCAAAGTGTCAAAAATTTTAAGTTTTAGTTTTGTTATATCAAAAAGGGGGAGATTGTAAAATCTATGTTTGATTTTGATATAATTAAATGTTTAAGGATCAATTTGAAAAACTTAAAATTGTTTTATAAGTCCCTTAATAAGTTTTAAATCACCAACACTTTAAAATTGATTTGAAAAACTCAAACTCAAAATATTTTCTAAGTGTTCCAAGGCCAAACTATTGAAAATCGTCCAGGTGTATCGATACGCTTCCAACCGTATCGATACTTTTTTTTACCAAAGTTGGCTACTGGAGGAACACGTATCGATACGCTCTTTACCTGTATCGATACGCCCCCTTCGCAAAAGTCTAAAGAGTTTGAATGGCGTACCGATACGTTAAACCCTCGTATCGATACGGACTTAATGAATTTTTAAATTCAAGTCGGTTTAAATATTTTGACTGTTGGTGTCAGTTGGTTGGTAACCAAATTTTAAATTGGTCGTTGACCCGTATCGATACGCCAAACCCTCGTACCGATATGGAAATCGACAGTGAGCTAAGTTGAGAAAAAGGTATCGATACGGTCTTTGCCGTTTCGATACCCCGTACCGATACGCTTACGTGCGTATCGATACCCCTTATTTATTGCACACAACGACTCTTTCTTTTCTGAGACAGGTATCGATACGATTCCCCGTGTACCGATACGGATAGCTGCAGAAGTACATTTATGGTGGTAAAAGAGGGTTCCAACGGCTCCATTTATGTTCCCAACCACCCAAACAGCTAGAATTAATGGAGAAGGTATAAAATGAAGCCCTTTGAAGGTCAGCAACAACCATTCAACATTCAAGCATCATCAAAGCAAAAATCCAAACCCTTAAGCTATTCAAAGTCAAATTTTTGTACCCAACTCTAGTGTGTTTCAAATTGTCAATTTGTATTGTGAGTTTGGGGTTGTTGAAATTGTAATTGGGTAGACAATTATCCTTTGAGAGGAAACATTTGAGTTTACCACAATCTTTCTTTGTAATTTGAGTGGATTAAGCTTTGGGTAGAAAGCTTAATCGAAATTGTAAGGTTTCCTCCTCATCCAAGAAAAGGGGACGAATTCAAGTAGTGAATTGTTTGAAAATCCTTAGTGGGAACTAAGGTAGTGGATTTAAAGTTCATTTGGAGAACTTGAACCACTATAACTACTTGTGTCAATTTTATTTTTCCTCTTTTCTTCCCACCAAAATTTTAATTTCCAATTCACCCCCCTCTTGGCCATTTGCAAGTGTTCGATCAACTCAACAGGGTTGTTTCACCATGTGACTTGATGGGGGTTGTGCCATCAAAGTGTCCGCTTATCCGAGCAATGTGTCAATGATGCCAATATACTCATTCGCTATGGTTTCATATTAGCTTGGTAAACTCATATGATTATGTATTTGTGCTTGAAGCATGTGAAATATTTATGGAGCCGGTAGTCTTGGTTTGCATATATGGTTCATATATGGTTTATGCATGGTTGATGCATGTTTAGTGCCTATGGCATGTGTTAATGCATTTGCTTAAACTTGTTTCAAGTTAGCATGTTGAAAAGGAAATGGTTTCGGAAATGATTTGCAAAGTGGCTTTCCAAGAAATGGTTTTGGTCTCCAAAATGAGGATTGTTTTCAAAACTGCATTGTTGTAGTTTGGTTTTGAGCTCCGCTCACTAAGCTTTATAGATTACGCTCTCTTTTCCAACAATGTAGATCCGTGGATCTTTTGGAAAGTAACGGTGCAAGGGAGGTGATCCAAGTGTCCGTCTCTAGCTCAAGTATGACCTTGCTTAGATAATAATGTGTGTAGCAATGAGGGTGGACCTTGTTTTTGTTGTTAGGAGTGTTTGTAAACTCCTTGTGTTGAGAGAATGTTGGCTTCCCTTGTTGGCTTGTTTATACCTTGTTTATATTTGTTGGATCTTGAAGTGTTTCCTTTTAAATCGTATGTTGAGCATGTTTTTGTTTCTCTTGTTCTTGGACATGTGTAATGGCTGGTTGTGGTGAATGTATGTTGGTCTTGATGTTTCTTTGATGTATGTGAGGATTGGAACCAAGGATAACAACCTTGAAGATGCTTGTGCTGCAGTTTTGCTGTTACTACAGCAGGGCGTTTCGAAACAGGCACGAACGTTTCGGAACGACCCTTATTATAGCCTTGGCATTCTGGAACACGTATCGAAATGGGCTAAGCAGGGCCGGAACGGGTCCAAGCCGTTTCGGAACGTTTGCTCACTGTGAAGCTCTGTTCCGATACGGCCTTAAGCGTTTCGAAACAAGAGCCGTTGGAGGTTGGTTAAAGGCATCTTTAAAGTTATATTTCTTGCGTTTTGGTCCTAGTTTGGTGCTGTTTTCAATTGTGCATGTTTTATGTTGCGATCCATCATGGAAGCATGAAATGAGTTTAATTATACAAAGATCACCTTAATTGCATCATAGGTCCCTATATTATGCTAGTTTTGCATTTTGGTCCATGATTGCTCTTTTGTTCGAATTGATGCTCGTTGTGTTGTTCTTTCTTCCGTTGTGTGTTCTTAAACATAAGGTTAATTCGAGCATCTAGAAAAGATATTAATTAATGCGTTTAGGGTTGCTAGTTGGAGGGAAATCTTCGGATTTTTCTTCGATTAGTCCCGTGTGACCTACTCGATACGGTCTGGTGGCTAGGCCGGGTCGATGGGGTTACATTGTGGATGTGTGTTGAAGATTTTGAAGCTTTTGTGTGTGTTTTGGATGTTAAATTGATGTGGTTTTAGCTGATTTTTGGTTAGAGTGAAAATGTGATTGGTTTTGATTAGTTTCAGGTAGGAATCGGAAATGGTTGTTGTTGAATTGAGATGTAGTTGATTTCAATGGGTTTGATTGTTGAAAAGTATGTTAACCCTTTGTTTTGATTTGGGTAGAGGCAACGGATAGAGATTTGGGTACTTCGGACACGACACCTGGTGTTACGGAGGCTTGAAATCGGTGTTTTGGCTATCGTTGGGTTCTACCGATGAGTGGAAATGTTTTTTAAAGTTTAGGTTGAGCTTGAAAGGCCAACCTAAGCTCGAGAGTAAGTATTTAAAGTTTACGTTTTACTTTTTTGGAATTCTATTTTTAATTCTTGTTAAGCATTGTTGATATGAGATGAGATGAATGTGTGTATTTGTCTAATGAGTGTGATATTGTTATGATGGCTTTTATGATGTTGAGTATTGAAAAATATGAGGGTCTTACCGGGTATAATTGGTCGACCATAGAATTAGAGTGCACTTGTAAAATTCGTGTGTGGCCCTAGTGATGTAAGATGCCACCGGAAGCTTTATTGTTAGACCTCGGTGATGTAAGATGCCATCGCGAGTCTTGTTGTTCTTATAGATTCGGTGATGTGAGATGTCATTGAATCCAATCCGCGTATCCAAGTAATGTAATCATAGTTGCCATTATACTCTTGTGTTGGAAGGTTGAATGTTATCTTGGTAAATGTTGAGAGTCATGCCTTGTTGTTATATGTTGTTGCATTGCTTGATGTAAGATGCCAAGCATATGTTAGATTGTTGATAATCGTATTGGTGGATTACCATGCTTGTGGTTTTCTTCCCAATTTATAAATGGTTTTGTTAAAACTGCATTGTTGTTGTTGTGGTTTTGAGCATCACTCACTTAGCTTTTATGTTTACGCACTCCTTTCTAACAATACAGATCGTTAGCGATCCAGAAAGCAAAGAAAGACGATGGAAAGGCTCCGGTGATCGTAGCTTAAGCTTAAGTATAAATTTTAAGATGTAATAATGATTTAGCAATGGAAATACTTGTTTTTGTAGTTAGAGAGGTGGTTGTAAACTCTCATTTGTTTGACTTTTGGTTAAATACCTTGTGTTTTGGCTTATTTTTGGCTTTTGGTTAAATGTCGTGTGTTTTGGCTTGTTGGTGTTTTTGAGTTAAATTGTCTTTTTTGAGCTTTCATGTTTGAGGTCCATGTTTGAGTGTGTGCTTGTTTGAAACCTACTTTTAGGGTGTTTTGCATATAGAATGTTTGTTTAATATGTTGCCATGTGGTTTGTGATCTTTCGAGGTATGTTTGGGGATGCCAAGATGTATTTTCGGGCCAATCTGTGCCCAAACGTTTCGGAACATCTGGTATGGTTTCAGAACGGCCAGGCTTTTGGGGTACCCGTATCGGAACGAGAGTGGTATCGTTTCGGTACGTTTTGCCTCTAGAGACTCTCGTTTCGAAACCAATAGGAGTCGTTTCGGAACGGCCTAATTTTTGCTTTTTGCTGAGAGCCTGCATTTCGAAACGGGTAACCCATGTTTCGAAACACAAGCAGTTAAAGTGGTTAAAGGGCATCTTTGAAAGTTTCTAAATGTTACGTTTTAGTCCTTAATACTTGTATACTTCCTAAGTGAGTTTAAATGTCACGTTTGTGTTGGTCTTACCTTGTGTGCTTGAAAAATGACTAATAAACTATTTGGTAAGGTTTAAATTACCTTTTTACCCCTGTTTGGTGTGGTTTTGCAAAATGGTCCCTTGTGACTGTTTGGCTCCAATTGGACATTCGATTGATGTCTGATTGAGACGTCGTTCTTCCGTTGTAACCCTTAACACCATAGGACCGTTAAATTGCATTTAGACAAGATAAATTTTAATCTAGGGTTGTTAATCAGAGGGAAATTCTCGAATTTTTCTCCGGTTATCCCTGTGTGACTCTCTCGATTCGATCTCGCGACTAGACCGGGTCGAGGGGTTACAATGTAAAAGTTTTTATGTTTTACACGCTTTTTTGGATCGTTGGATGAGAGAAATAGATGATTGAGATTAACACTTAAGTAAAACGAATAGATGAGATCAAATGTGAAGATTATCACTTGGTAAAAAAAAAAAGTAAGAAGTTAATCTGAGCCATCCATTCCCTCATCTAACAGTCCAAAAAACGTGTAAAACTTAAAGGGTCTTACATTATGTAAGATTCCGTGTATTAAGGAAGATGTTAACCAAGTGCATGAAAGGGCAACCAGCCAACCACAGTTTTGATAAAAAAATATAAAAAGAATCACATTAGAGATCATGAAAGGCATGATTTTATTATCTTCTCAAGCTGTTCTTACAACAAAGCAATGGAAATATTGCTTCCCAGGAAGTACAAATATAGATCACAACTTACAATGCAACAGTAGAAACCAGAGGATTTCTTAAATAATACCAACACTTCGCACATGGACTCGGTATACTATCATCTCAATGTGCGGCCTCTACGAACTTCCATCGCTTCTTCGATTTTCTGTATATCATGTTGGAACAAACATTTGTGTATATACATAAGAGTTTATTTTGCAGTCATTTCACAATCTAATGAGCTTTTCTCCAAGGGGTGTGTTGTTCATTTCTACAACTTCACCCGGACAAAGCCAAAAACAAATGGTTGCGATCTTGGAACAGAAAGTAGGATTTAGAGAAAATGATTGTTTATTCTGTGTGTTTCTGATGTGTTCAGTCAGCTGCAAACAACTTCCACAGAGAGTTTCTTCATGACACTAGGACACGGGTCTCCTCCGAACATCTCGGGTGCTACGGTCACCGTGCAGAAGTTCTGCCCAACACATAGCTGAAAGCAGACAGGACAATGTTCATGAAGCAATGTGATCATGTCATTGGTTTATTCTTCATTATTTCAACTAAAAAAGATGGAATGATGTACGAAAGTACCATACCTTGTTAAATGCATCATACGAGTGGTGCGCGTGACAGCTTCCTTCGCGGTAGCTTCCACAGACCCCTTCAGGAGTTCCGAAGCTGGCAAACTTTACTGCAGAGATTTTCTGCCCTGCATCGCACTCTAAATGCACTTTTGGCCTTAGGGGCTTGTTGGCTTTACCAGAGGCTTGCATCAGATAATTCATTAAGTTTGGTTGCCATTCGTAGATATCAGCACAGACGCTGTCGGTTTCTCGGCGTACCAAAGAAATTCCATTTGGGTCTCCACCCCATTCCTCAAACACAACCAACAAATTCCCTGTTGGGTTGAGCCACGAACGAGGAACATGGTACCTATATTAAATGAGCAACCACAAGTCAGTCTATCGAAAACTACTTGATTGTCAAGGAAACTGTAAGGCAGATTAGTTTGTTCTAATTACCATCTTTGAGAGGCCTCTCCACAATTAGTTCCACATTTCTTCTCATTAAATGTTCCGGCATAACTACAGACACCACAATTTCCGGAAGCTTTATATGCAGGCCAGTGCCGACCGATGCTCTTTCCATTTATCCAAATCTGGCCTTTGCCCATACTACTCATATCTAAAGCCAAAGGAGAAGTTCCAGCTGGAGCATTGAAAGTTGTCTGCAAATTTAAAGAGTGTCAACAAAAGCAGACTAAAGGACACATTCGAATGCATTTTAAGCTCTACATTTTATATATGAATGATATTGCACAAAAGATAACCGTTTTTATTAACATACGGGTCGGTTTTATGTTGAGATACGTACTTTGTACCACGTAAGTGGCTGCCTTCGGGTGACAAATGACCTCTGTGCCCACTCCACTGATGAACTACCACTTACTGAATGAAGATTCAAGGCCTCTCCCTTAAGGCCAACCTGCAAGGGGATAAATAACCAATCAACTAACTAGCACATCGGGATAACCGGAGAATTAAAACTAATATGACAAGAAAAAGACCTTGTAAGACCATTTCTGCCAAGAGAGATCTCTCCTTCCCCCGTTCAGACCATTCAGTGTAACCGGGCCAAGAACACCAGCATTCCATGTCTCAAAATGTGGACCAACATTCTGCATCGAAACCACAGAATCAGTAACTCATAAACAATATCCACCGGCATGAAGCTGTCAGCTGAGAGTGAGAGAATGTACCGGGAGACCAACAGCAATACTTAGAAGCGAAATTTTATTGATACCAGCTCTCAAATTAACACCTTTGCTGAATGTTAGTTTGGGGGATTCAAGACTTCCATATGAACTTCCTGGAAAATAGAATATCAGGGGACAACATATTAGCTGTATTTAACAAGTAGGCACTGCAAGCGAAAATGTTACTATCGACCTACATTAAGCAGTCTAAAAGATAAACCGAAAACAGATAAAATCTTGTATGTATATGGTCTTTGTCAACTTAGTGCACTTTCTTCAAGAGTGGTCTAAAAGCAACAACAAGCCCACCTGATAGTTGACCATTGACAAAGACATGCAAAGCATGGCCAGCTGATAAGACGGTAAGAACAGGAGATTTTCCATTCCTCAAGAACCCTTCATGGGAGTCGATCTTAACACTAGGATGGAAACAAAACATAAAGAACTTTAGAAAGTCGAATTACTGGCAATAAAGACAGATTATGCATATCAAAATGAGGTATTGATATTGACTACTTACTCTGTTGTGTACCACAAATAGTCAGTTGCATCTCTAGTTGCATTTATCTGCTCCAACAACCCGACCATCGTAAATGAACTATCGGCATCAGATGCTGTCCCTTCAGTGTATGCCTGCCAAGAGAATCCCCCATGCATGGGAACGGGAACCATTTTCTTCCGTGCAATTTGGGCTCCAACCTACGAGGAAAGGTTCTTATAAATGTTAAAATCAGAATAAAACTGATTTAAAATCCATCAAATCTTTTATTCTCACCCTTGCAGTGTTATACACAGTGTTCCTGCAGTCAGGAAGAATGCTGATAGACCAAGGAGGCAGGTTGTAGTGCTTGTTCTGAAAGGCAACTGTTGCATAAGCTCTCGGGTTGTAATTTGCAAGGAAGGCAGCACAACCTCCGGCCTTATATTTGAATACATGAGCCTGTATGTTTAGAATGGCATTTATAGTAAGTTCCACCGACACACGAATTCAGAGTAGGATTAAGGTTCTTAGAAATAAGAGTCATATTGAACCTCTTGAAAGTTTCCAAGTCGCATCACGGTCGGATCTCCATTTACTAAAGCTGGTTCACAAAGCTTTATAGCTCTATGCAAATCTTTCAAATGGCCCCACTTGGGTTGCCTCTTTAGTCCTGCATTAAAAGAAGTGTTTCTCCTTCATATCAACCTCAAGGAACTAAGCCTGAGGATATACTAACAAAACTCCATAAGAATTCTAGAAAACATAGAATGGAGAGCCAATAGAAACGAGATGATGCATAGTATAGCCAACTTCAAAAATGCACTATTAACACTTTTTGCATACCGTATTCATCAAGAGGAGCATCATAATCATAGCTAGTAGCAATGAAAGGACCCCCAGCAGTTCGGCCAAAATTTGTTCCTCCATGATACTGATAACACAAAAGGCAGCATATAAGACTCACTCTTCCGGCGATTGACCTTGGTAAATGAGGAAAATTGATTACCATATAATAATTAATGAACGATCCTCCTTTTTGTATAAACCTTGCAACTGAAAATGCCAAGTCCTCCGCAGGTCTGTAAGGAACTGCCCCTCCAAACTCTGTATACCTACACCGTAAAATCAAAAGAATGATCAGCTAGGAGACATCTTTAACATGAACTTGCACGGATGAGCCACCGAAGATAATCTCTTGGAAAGGCAGACTTGACTTGAGCTTACCAGCCTGTCCAGGCTTCAGTCCACATCTTTGGTTTGTAGGCCTTGTTAGGAGAAAAGTAATCACAGTAGAAACCATTGCAGGTGTTTATCTGTTGGAAGAAAACAAAAGTTGATCAAATGAACAAGTCACCATGCATGGAATACAGGATAAGACTAGCTTATTCTGGTAAGAAAAAAGTTCAATCAAACATCTACCCCTCATGCTTCGAGGCAATTGGATATCAACTTAGAAATACTCTACTGCTTTGACATCTCGAAGCATTGAAAAAGCAGACGAATTTTTCACCAACAGGACAGACTATGTAAGCTCAAATGTGGGCAATAATAATTGGTGAAAGGAACACAGTCATCAATATATGACCATGAAAACCGAAAGTCCAAAAAGAATAAAATAAAGACACTTTAACAGACAGCCTTATGAAATAGAAAACTTGAGCCATGTGCAATGAGAAATAATAATTCATTTCAACCATGACCAACAAGTAAACAACACACTGGTCACTAGCAACCCCACTAAAGAAGATTGAACATAGTATGATATCCATTAAGACTGAACACGGAACATGACAAGAAAATGTTAAAAAGATAAAATGTACAGCATACTTACAATGGGGTCCGGTGCATCATCTTGCTTGCACATGACCCAGGGGACACCGGTCCCTAGTCCCAAAGCCATTTTAGCTGCCCAATAACTATAAGCTTTACCCGGTGCACCGAGTTCGTACTCCATGGGCCCATATTCATTCTCAATCTGTCAAAAGCAAACATTATAAAGGACAATAAGTCTTAGTTCATCAAACTATGAGCAGTTTCCAGATCAAAAATTCTCCTAATGCGTCTACCTGCGATAGAATAATAGGACCCCCTTGAGACTCAAACAACCTTTCAGCTTTCATCATATCCACAATCTTTTTTGTAAATCTTTGCATTTGAGCCTTCATATAGCAATTTAGTAAGTAAATTACAAGATTCAATAGAAATTAAATAAAACAAATACATTGAATGAACATATGGAAATAGGCCAACCTTGAAAGGTCCATTGTTCGTTCTGAAACTGATACCAGGAACATACTTCAGCCAAACAGGAAAACCCCTGAAAAAAAAAATAAAAAACATTGCTTGAACTGCACTTTATCTTGAAATTCTTTATATTTATTTAAAAAATGATGTTTTTAGCATTACCCAAAGTTCCACTCAGCACAGACATAAGGACCAATCCTCAGATGAACATAGAGGCCTGCTTGCTTCACCAGCTTAATAAATTTGACCAAATCATAGTTGCCTCCGAAGTAATACTACAATAACCAAAATTAGAAAGAAAATTCTGAATTTTTTATGCCATTACCAAAAAAAAGGTGATTTTTTCATTACTTTGCCAGGTGCAGGCTCATGGCCATTCCAAAAAACATATGTCTGAATCACATCTAGCCCTCCTTCTTTAGCCTTCTGTATAAGATCTGGCCACATCTGCCCCAAAAAAACAAGTTAAATTTAGGAAAACGAAACCCAAAAAGTACATTTTGGAGAAAATGAAAAAGAAAAGGAGTTTACCTCAGGAGAGCTTCTTGGGTAGTGAATGGATCCAGAAAGGAGGATCCTTCTTTGGCCATTAATGGTGATAGCTTTATGATCATAGGAAACAGTAGCAGAAACTGAACAAACCCAGAAAGCTAACAGAGCAACCAGCAAAGCTTTCAGCATTGCAGGAAGCTTGGAGTTGGAATCCATAGCCATGGCCAAAAAAGAAAAGAACTTTAACAAAATGAACAAATGAACCTCTTGTTTGCACACAAAAGCAATGCCCTTTTTTCCTGATTCTTTATCTTGTACACTTTATTCTCGAGAAAAAAAGGAAAAGGGAGAGAGAAACAAGTAAAACCAAACAGTTAGCTGCTGCTTATGTGCTTGTTTGTGACATTGAGTTTCTCCATTTCTCTCAAACCTTAAATAAGAGGAAAAAATGGGTTCCTACTAACTTTTTTTTATAACTTTGGCAGATGAAAAATGAAAAAAGTTTGAATTTTTTGTGGTGGTTTGCAGCTGCATTTAAACAGTGAAGAACTGAGGATTGAAAATGAAATGTGGGGACCCTTTTGGCGCCTCTCGTCTCTCAATGGCTTCACTTTTTTTTTTTTTTGTAAACTCGTCGTTAGTAGTGCTATAGGTGCTGGTCGAGCGTGATAAGCTCATCCATTAAAAAAAAGTAAAATAAAAAAACACTAAAATTTATAACTTCTTAAAAATTTACTAGAATCTTTAATTTTTCTATTAATCTAAAAATCCATAATTATCTTTTTCTCGGCTATCGTATTTGTCACAGTTGAATGTCACCTAACGTTGCAACAACTAAATAATTTTTTAGTTTTGCAGTAGTAGAATTGATTTTGGATTATCATAATTTTATATAATTAATATTGTGTATAATTAATTTTAAAGTAACGTGATTTATGTTTAGGAGTTTTTTTTCTTAGAAATCACGATTGTGTAAAAATATAGTCAAAAAATATACAAAGTGGAGCTACCCGCTGTTTAGCTGACCCTCTTATTCCCATTCGGGTTGGGTTGACCCAAAAGTAAAGTAAGAAGGAATGTAATCACTGGAGAGTCGTCTGCAGTTGTAAAAATCACGAGAAAATGTAAAAATTACTTTTATCTTGTTTTTTTCCAAAATCATGTTTGAGATCTAAAATTAATTTTAAATTTTTAAATCCAAACATGTGGACACGACGTTCGAACAACATTTTTCGTTTAATCAAAAATTTTGTGCTTCCAAACGCCAATTAAGTCTTCTCCTCTAATCATGTGAGCTGCAAGGTTCAATTTACGATATTTTTTGTTCATCCATTGTGTTCAACTTCGTGACACTTATCTCCATCCGTTAGTAAAGGTCACAACAAAAAAAAGATGGGTGATGATGGTTGGTTCAACCACGATATAGAGTAGAATAATGAATTTTAAAGAAGAAATTAAGAACCAAGTTATATTTCATGCTATTATTAAATGACAAATTTTTAACAAACGTTATAATAATAACAGAATGAAAGATTAAACATCTAGTTTAATAATAAAACTTTAGTGACTTAATCGAGAAAATATGCATATACTTTGACAGTTGTTTTTTAAATAAATTTAAAAAAATTCTAAACTCGCCCTCTATTTTCTTTGCAAACTATATTATTAAAAATGTAAAATTTTGATATACGGGCCGTGTAAATTAAAATTTACACAAATCTACATATTTATATTATAAACTAAAACTTAAATTTTTAACTCTAATCTTTAGAAACTAAACTTTTAAACATTAACCTAATTTTTGACAGTTGTGTGTTTAGCCCCTTTGTTTTCCATGTTTTTAAACACAAAGATTCTTTACATAATCCCAATGAGAGTCGGTTCCTAATTGATGGAACTATGGAACCTTATCTTTTGTTTTTTTCTTTCTTTCACCTCACTTCCACTCGCCATGATCGCGCGTGGAAAATTAAAAGTAGTGTGAAATACAGGGAAATGGTTAGGGTTGTGTCACAAAAGAATATGTAATATTAGTGAGGAAAAAGCTCTAAAAATCGGAAGACAATTAAAAGAAAAGAATATGTAATATTAATTTTTATTCTAGTATTTTTGGTGTGAAATTAGTGATTCACTTGATATTTTCCTTATTTAGGCTCCGTTTGGTTATAAAAAAAATTTATTTTTTTTGTTTTCATTTTTAAAAAATAGTTTTTATTTTTAGTTTTTTAAAAATTAGAAAATATATTTGGTTAATAGAGATGAAAAGTTATTTTTAAATGTATTTGGTATATAACTTTTCAAAATAGAAATGAAAAAATAATTATTAAATAATTGAAATAAAATATAATAATAATAAATAAATAAAATATGAAAATAAATCAAAGTTTAAAAAATGACATTAGAAGGATTCGATCCCCGGTTAAAATTTAAAATTTCTTATTTTTATATTTTCCATTTTCCTAAAATATTTTTAATGAAAACAATGAGAACGTCTTTTTATGTTTTCAAATTTTCACCTATTTTTATTTTTATTTTAAAAAAAATTATTTTATATTTTCACAACGAAGCGCGTTTTTTTCATCGTTTTTTATTTTCTAAGAAAATAGAAACAAAAACGGATCTCATTCTCTAGAATCAAATGCACCCTTAATATCACGAGATATTTATTGTGTTTTGACATTATTAAAGTCTTTATCTCTCTCTAGACGTGGCGATGAAATTTAAAGGGTGATCCGACAACCAACGCAAAACCAAGCGTTATAAACTCGAGGCTTAAAAGGCGTGAGAGTGTCATTTGGATATTTGTATAATAGGTTAATTAAAATTTAAATATATGAATAAAAAATATTTAAAGATGCAATAATATGTATATATATAAAAAGTATGATAAAATATATAATATTTGAATGGAATAGAATAGAATAGAATATTAGAAACCGAGTCTTGACTATTCATTAGGGGTGTGTATTCCGGATATCTAATTCGATCTGAAATTTTAGATATTTGAATTTTTTTAATAAGTAATATAGCGATTCGTATCCAATCTGAAAAAAATTAGATATCCAAAATTTTCGGATCGGATATTCGAATATTCAAGTATCTAAACGTATATTTTAATTTAATTATTTTTTAAATTTGGCGGTTACGTCTATGAAAATTTTAGGTTTTCAAATATAACAATCAACAAATTATTGAATATAACAAGATTTGTATCTATAAAAATTTCAATTTTTCATGTATAACAAGTAAAAATATCGAATATAATAATATATATATATATTAAATTTTTAAATATCAGATATCCGATCCGAATATAAAATAACAATTTTTTTCACACCCCTAAGTATTCACTGGTCTGTTAAGTCTGCCATTGAGCCTTTTAAGGACCATTAATTAGTTTACTTGGCAACTTGGCTTGGCACACGGAAAAAATAAATAATTATCGGTAGTTGAATACACGCGCACCATCTGCGCGTACAAAAGTCATTTGATCTTTTGCTAATTACAATAAACAGTGATTTTATCCTAAATTAAATTATACATATTTTTATAATTTTGTTAAGAATTGTCTCTCTAATGTTGTTGTCGTTTTCATTTCCACTTAAAATATCATAATTCCAAAAAATTGCAAACAAGGTAATAGTTATTAAAAACCGTATTGTATTTTAAAAATTATTTTTATATAATTTCTTGGATTTTCAGTTTGAAAATTCAAAAAAATTGAAAATGATCAAATATATTTTACAATTAATTGTAATTTTAAAATATTTTTTTTTTTACTTTTTAGATCCAATCAATTTTAATGAAAAAATGAACATGTAAAATGATAACGATGAAAAACGTTAACAACAAAATAATATAGGGGGAAAGTGAACAAAGGATATACTTCATGGTTGATTTTTTAATTATGCCATAAATAATCTGGTTGGCAAAACAAACAAAGAAGTTAATTTTATTTAATTAACTAATGAGCTGAATATTATTGGTTATACTAAAAACAAATTTTATTTAATTAATTCATATAATCATTTTTAAAAAATAATACAAAAAAGTTATATTTCAATAAGGTATAATTCAAATCTTAATGTTTACTATTACCCTACTGCGATTGATATTATTATTGTAATTTTCTATTTTTAATTTAAAATTTAAAAAATTCTCCAACTCCAAATTATCATGTAAACTAGTTGACAAAAATTCTCAACGTAGTTATTGGAAATTCTATTTAGGGATTTTATTAGGAGGACAACCTAATTACCTAAGCCAACCTAACCTTTCATTAATTAAGATATAAGGATTTTCTGGTGTAAAACGGTCTAGTATAGAAATGGAACCAACATGCCAAACTAAAGTAAATCTGAATTGTAACCAAAAATAATTAAATCGTAATTAACTTCATTTTTATTTGCAGAACCAACCACTTGGAAAACGATCTTATTATTCAGCTTAAAAAATATATTTCATCAATATAGTGAGGAATGGGGATTTCATTTTTATTTATAGTTTTTAGCGAATATTTCTTTAAGTTCATGTTTTGACAACTCTCCAGTGACTCTTCCTACAATAAACTTTAAAGATTTGTTGTGATAAAAAGAGGAAGATCATGTTTAGTAAAGAGAGGTTTTGACAAAAATTAGAGGTTTGACCAGTCAAATCCGCTAATATTGTTGTTTAGTAAACAACATATTAAAAGAACGGATTGGGATGAAACCGCTAATTTTGAAAAATCTCATAATATGAGCTTTTTGAGATTAGATGTTTTATATTAGAATTGTAAGGACTCTTTTACTCCTACAAGTTACTAAAAATCTCAAAATAACCTAAATTAATTATTTTCTCACCCTATTTATAAGCTAATTCTATTTACTTCATTTTTTTATTATCGCGTATTTATATGAATATTTAAATTTATTAATTAATTAAATTATATTAAAATAATTATATAAATAATAAATTAATATATAAATCATTCGAATATTTTTAAAAAGTTATATTAAAAATAATTTTATATAGATCTAATTAATAATAATTAGATACAAAATATTGATAACTAATAAACTATTTAAACAAGTATTGAATATAATTATGTCCTTATATGTCATTTTGTTTGTTTAAATAATCTAACAACTATAAGTTATCAGTTAATTTTACCAAACACTTTTATACAATCAGCTAATACAATTCGTTAGTCAAATCAGCTAATGTAATCCGCTATCAGCTATCCGCTAATTGCCAAACAGGGCCGAAGTGTCTAATCTAACTGGAACAATTCTTTAATATTCTTTTTAGATCTGTTGCTTTCTTTTTTATTTTTTTTTTTATGTTGCGAAACCTTTAAAAAATTATGTTACTAGTTTTTATTTATTAATAAAACTGTTTGGTTTCGTGTTAAAAAAATATTCAATAATATGAAAGTTTTGAGATTCAGGTATTTAATCTTCGTTGAGTATATAATATAATGAGAGGATATATAATCACAAATAAATAATTCAACAGATCAAAACATATATTCATGTACCATTATCTAATGGGTCCAAAATTTGTTGCAAAAGTCAATAGATTAATTGATTTGGCAAATCAGAGAAGAAAAGAAAAGGCACCTAATTATGTTAGTTGTCTAACTAATTTTTACGGTGATATTTTCGAATACAAATCATCTGCTTTTTTATGGTTGTTATTTATTTATATACTAAAAAAAATAAGGTTTATGATTTAAAGTTAGAGTTTATAATTTGGTTTAAAAATTTGTTGATAAGGTATATTTTTAGGGTTTAAAATTTAAAATTAACTTTAAAATTTGATTGTTTAGCTTGAGGCATCGAAAAAGGACATAAATTTTTATTTGATGTTTCCTCTTATATATGTGTGTGTGAGAGAGAGTTATATTTTGATATATAAGTTGTGTAAAAAAATTACACATCCTTCATATTTAAGTTATAAAACCTAAATCTTTAACCCTAACACCTTAAAACCTAAACCTTAAATACTAAACCCTAAACTATAAATTCTTACCATAAACCTTAAATTTTACATCCTACAACTTAAACCCCTAAACAACAACATATATTTCTAAACCCTAAAATTAAAAGGATTATATATCAAAATATTTTCCTATACATAATACGGTGATACTTGAAGGAAAAATCATGATATTGGTTTAATTGGTTTTACGATTTTAAGTTTTCAGTTTTATAGTGTGAGATTAAAATTTATTTCAAATTAAGATTCCCTATAGGTCAGGGATGGTAAAATAATCTGATCTGATGTGTTCGCCCCACATCGATTAGGTTTTTTTTTGTTTAAATTTTGAGTTTAGAGCGGGACGAGCAAGTTTTGGAAGGAATTGAGTCAGGGTGGGTCGGGTTTGGGTTTAGGGTAAAAAATTTCTGTCCCGTCTTAATATATTTATTATATTTTTATATATTATATTTAATATTTTATTAATTTTTTTTGTAACGGGTCGAGTTTAGTCAAGTTTTTTTTATTAAAATTTCGGGGGTTAAATTATGCTTTTATCATGTCAAGTTGGGTACAAAATATATTATGCTTGAGACAGATCATGATCATGTTTAAACTTTTAAGTTTTAAATCGAGATTAGAACAACCAAAATTCGTCATGTTATCATCCCTAATTGGTATGAATGAGTCTTATTCAAGTTTATTCTACTATAATTCTAGTTATATATAGCTTATTAGTGATTTATGTACTACAATAGTTAGTTTTGATGATAATTATTTAGATGTTGTTGTGAATAAAGTAAAGAGCAAGAACAAAATAGATGAACAAGAACAAGATGATAGATAAAAAGAGATATTTGTATTATATTCTCAATGTAAGGTTGTGTACAATATTTTCTCTAAACTCTATATTTATAGGTATAATATGAAAACCCTAATTTTAATGGGTATTAAACCTTAATAATAAAGTACATTAAAGTCTCATTTAATATATAGATATCCACTCTAAATAAAGATATTCATAACACTCCCCTTAGATATATATGAATATAACGTGTCTCGTTAAAAACTTACTAAGATAGAAATCATGTGAAAAAAAATTCTTAGTGAAAGAAAAAGAGTACACACATCTTTGATACTCATAATATGTTGCCTCATTAAAAACCTTACTAGGAAAACCCCTTGAGACAAAATTTCGGTTAAGGAAAAAAAAGTGCATCACGTATCTACTTCCCCTCATGAAAATACCACATAAGATCTTTGAATCTTCACAATTCAATCTTCAAATGTTGAAGTAGACTACGCACTAGTGAATAGATCTTTCAAATTACTGCTTGAAAGGATTCATCGAATATTATTCTTCTGAAGATCATGAGGGGCAAAACTTTGAAGAAATATATTTCATTTTGTCACATTTGATGTATCCACCTTGAGATATAAATTTTGCATTACCTCTGCACAAGATAGTTTGTATCTTATCTTGTGAAAGCAATTCACATATCTTCTGGATATGTTTAGCCACGCATATTTTGGCTTTACCTCATGCATAACAATTATTTGCATGATCTGGAGAGGCATAAAGTTTTAAAAGATCTAAAGGTAATAGTCTTGTAGCACTTAGATAGTATTTCTGGACTAACTAAGATATGATGCTTCCAGATCAATATATGTCTGTGTGTATATGGTGTTTTTGGACTAAGAATATCATCACATTTTTCTCGAGGGTGGAATAGATCTTTGTTTACATTAAGAGACCTAGCAACCATAAGGGTGATCAACGAATATGCATTATGCATGTAAAATTTCTTTAAACATTTTATTGTGTATGTTGATTGATGCACAAGAATTCTGTTGTTATGGAGATCTCTTTACGAGTCTCAACGATATTCAAATCATCAACATACACAACAATAATAACAAATTCGGAGCTAAATCTTTTAATAAAAAATGCTCGAAAAAATTAAATCATTCTTAGAGCCTTTTGCTAATAAGTATTAGCTGAGGTGATTGTACAATATGCGCCTAAATTATTTAATCTATAACTAGAGAAGTTCAATTTGATTGAACAATATTCTCGAGAACTTGATTTAATTGCTTCCAGCAATCTAAATTTTTCTGGAAGTTTCATATAAATGTTATTATCAAAAGGCTCATACAAATAGGATATAACAACATTCATTAGGTAGAAACTAAGTGTTTTTATTGCTAGATTAATAAAAAATTAAAAGTAATTGCATCCACCACCGAGGAGTATGTTTCCTCATAATCGATTCTAAATCTTTGTAAAAATCCTTGTGCAACCAAACGAGTTTTATATCTCGCAATTTTTCTTTTTTCATTTCTATTTCTCACAAAAGCTCATTTATACCCACGTGCTTTACATTTTTTGATGTACGGACTCTAGACCCAAATACTTCTCTTTTCGAAAGAGATTTTAGTTTCGCCCCAATTGACTCTTTTCATTTTGGCCAATCATTTTTTTTGTTTATATTGTCCAATTGACAATGATTCATGATCCACATCATCAACTAAAATCACTAGTGCTATATTGCATGCAAATATATTATCGACGTCGATTTAATTAAGGTTTCACTTATTACTATATATGACATAATCTATTGAGATCTCTTTATTATCAGTTACACAAGTCATATCAATGTCTATATTGGAGACTTTTTAATCTTTTATAGAGATTTTCACAATATGTTGATTCCTCGATCAAACCATCATAAAATATAGTTATTTTTCTTTTTTGAGAATTTTTATTTTGGAACCTACTTATCTATCACGCTACAAGCGTAAGTTTGACTTAGCAATTAGATTTTGTCCTTTTCGGACATCAAATTTAATCGAAGCATTCATAGCTGGTATGTGTGACTTAGTCACTCTTTTAGGGTCAACAAAATCATCTGGCAATTGATTTGCTAAGTTTTATAAATGAATTATCCTTTGAACTTATAGTTCACATTGTTGACTACGAGAAATTTGAAAACTAAGCATTATTATATAAAAAACTTTTTTTAAATAGTTATTTACGTAAATAACTCCCAGCTAATGTTATTTAAAAAATGACCCAAAATCGTTCACGTACGGTGAACTCGTTTTCTACAAAACGCGAGTTTCGTGATGAGTAAGTTGGTAAAAAAAATTAATTTCCCGCATTTTTAACATGAAACTCGCTTTCTGTAGAAAGCGAATTCTGAAACTTATTTTTTGTAGAACGCAAGTTCGCGTTACGTGGACGATTTGGAAGTATTTTTTTAAAAATAACATTAGTGGGGTCATTTACGTAAATAAATATTTCTACAGGGTTTTTTTTATATAATAATACCTGAAAATTACATCCACCAAGAACTTATACATGAAAACCTAAGGGGCATGAAGAAAAATAAAATATTCCTTGAATGGCCTTCAATTTTCTTGAAAATTCAGCAACCATCACCAAAATTTCATTGTCTCTTTTCAACTAGATATTTATGTATTGATGTATGAGGGGTGATGGACATGAACAATCTTGCAAATAGGTTCTACTAATAGTTATGATTATGTTGACAAACCACAATAAATGAAGATCTAATCATATTAGACCGCCGATTTTTTCTTATTAGGGATGTGCACCTTGATGATAGTTACACAAGCGCAAAACTACTACAAAAGAAATAAATAACAACCGTGCCACAAGACAAAAAAAATCGTATTACAAAAACAGAAGAAACAAACACATATGAAAACACGAATATAATTCTTTTGATTATATTCCAAATAAGAAAGAAATAAAAGACCAACAATTTGTTGGTCTAGTGGGATGAGACACTAACTTCTTTAAATAAAGTTAGAGGTTCGAACTCTTGGCGATGTGAGTGAAAAAAATTGAGTTGAAAAGATCGCCCTATAATGAGCCTATACAAAATTTGGTCTAAATTAATCGACTAATAAGTCGAACACCAATAATTAACAAAAAAATAAAATAAAAGAGTAAGAATTTGGGTGGCCATGAGAAATTTATAAATGTCTAAGTTATGGATGAGTATGCCACGTACACTCATTTTAGCCAACCATTGAAGTCTACATCTTCACTCTTGTTTTGGTGGGTCAATTTCAGTTCATTTAAATAGTGATGTGATATTTGTGTGGGCCGAAAAGGGTAAATATGTAGGCCTAAAAAGTGCAGGTGAACTATATTTTCTAGACTTCCCATCGATTAGGCCTTAAATATTGTTGGTTCCGTTGGATTTTTAGGCCGAATGAAAGTTAATATTTAAAATATAGAAAATGTTAAAAAATATTTAAGATATAAATTATTTTTTACAATATACGAGACCTCGCCACCTGCATGTGGCGTTCTTTATTTTTTTAGTATTAATTAGATGGACCTCGCCACCTACAAGTGACGTCCTTTGAGAAAAAATATTAAAAAATAGGATCTTGCCACTTGCAGGCGGCGAGGTCCCCTTGTGTACTGTAAAAAATGGGTTATATCCTCAAATATTCTCCAACGTCCCCTACATTTTAAATATTAAATTTCATTTAAATTATTCTCCAATTTTTTCAATATTGTATGCCATTTATGGTACAATATTTTAATAGAGATAAATTCCACTTTAGTCTTCCAATTATATTTTATCAAATAAGGTGACCATTACAGAATTTTTCTATCAAATTCATCATTTAAATTTTTTTGTCATCACCCACACAATTCATTTTTGTTAAAAAATATTGATATGACATAAATTGATCGACCGATATATGACTTGTGTCATTTTTAACAAAATATTTTTATAAAAATATTGATTTTATCAACTTTTCTCCTTGTCAATTTAGTTATTTATATTTTAAAGTTCTTACTTCCATACCATTTTATTTTTTACAATCACATGTGATATAGACACAATTACATTTTTAGTCGATCCATCAACTTCAGTGATCGGAATAGGGAAGAGTGACCCACACGTTGTCAATATCATATTTTTTAAAGCGGCACGTGTCATACATCTATTGATCAATTTATGCCACACCATAACATTCTATAACAACAAATCTACAATGAATAATGTGGGTGATGGCAAGAAAGTTTAATGACCAAATTGATAGTAAAAAAACTTAAATGACCACATAATTTGATAGGGTGTAATTGAGTTGCCAAAGGGATATTTATTTTCTCAATACAAAGCTTTCAAAAACAAACACTAAATTGGACTCATTCTCTCATTAAACCTTGAAAGTTTCAATGTACTTAACAATAAATATGAGATTTTGAAAATGTTGATATTTTTTATGTGATTTACGTACAAATATTCTCCATTTTTCTGTTGTACTTCAAATCTATATTTAATTAAATGGTTGTTATCCAGTTGTACACCAACATGTCGAAGTATTGGCTTGGTAATAAACTTGAGATTTTGAAATTTTATTTATTAGATTAAATCATATATAAATGTTAAGATTCGAATTTATACCTGCTAAAGATTATTTTTCAATAACAATTTCTATGTACTAATTGTCAAAAATAATTTGTGTACTAATTGACAGGGACGAAGGCATATATAACGCTGGAGCCGCAATTGCCCCCCAAAAGTTTGATGGTTTAATTGTATTTTAGGGTTGTAACTATTACAATTAAGCTATTATTTCTCTTAAAATTTTATGATTTATTAATTTTTAAAATTATGTCATTTAAAATTAATAAAATTAAATTTTGACCCTTATTTTTCTGATTTACTTACTTTTTAAGACCTTTTAAATTTAAACTTAGTAAAACTAAACTTTATCTCGGTTAATTTTTATGATTTAATACTTTCTAAGAGGTTATTTGTTTCTAAATTAATCGATATACTCCCGTAGTTTAATTAAGTCGAGTTTTTTGCGTGCGTGTATACACATATGTCATAAACGGTAAACATGATTATGTTTGCCACATTGTTATCATGGATTATTTGGTTTGCATCAAAATGGAAAAGGAAATGTTAATGGAATTTTATATTTAATTGTGCTATTATTATCAAAGGGGTCTATTGGGATATTTATCTACTTTACTTAGGATAATCGTCGGTTCTTATCGCCACTAAATAAATAAATAAATTCTCAATTAAATAAGCAAGTTTGATTCTCTCATTATCAATAATTCAAGAAAATAATAATTGATTTATAACTTTCATTTTTTCCTTTTTAATTATGCATATACGTGAAATGTCATAATCTCATAGTAATGACATCCCACCAAAAATCAACCATCTTTGTTTAATGCAAATATAAGTTTCATCCAATCATATTCTAAATCAGTGGAATTGGGCACCCATTTCTTTTATATTTTATTTTAAGGGTCCATCTATATTTACAAAAAATTAAAAATACTGGACCGACTAGCGTTGCACATCTGGTTGTGGTGGGTGAGTCTTCAAGCAGAGATTATTTGTATACATAAAACTTTAAACTCTATATTTGCTTAAACTATATTAAATGAGTTTTATTTTGATGCACAAGCTGTGTAAATATTTTTTACACAATCCTTTTATAAAATTTAAAATTTAAATCACAAACCCTAGCAACCTAAACCCTAAACCCTAAGCCCTAAACTCTAAACTCTAAATTCTAACCATAAACCTTAAATTATATACCCTACATACTAAACCCCTAAACCCTAACATAAAACCCTAAACCCTAAACCCTAAAATTAAAGGGCTTGTGTAAACTAAAGTTTACACAGCTTGTGCATCAAAGTATTTTCCATATTAAATTACTTACCACTTGAATCAACGTGTTATTTCAAACAATTGGATTTTGATTCCTCTGCCAATCCTTTTTTTTTAATTATTATCCTTCAATTATTAGTCTTGCTTGTATGAAAACACTCATTAAATTTGACCCGTGAGTCCAAGGAAAGTATTTTGTTTAACCACTACTCGTCTACTAGTCCACGTATTAAATATAAGTTGTAGATATAGTTATCTTACTTTGATATGGTCACAATTTTAATTTGTGTTTTCTAAATTTTGAAATTTGAGTTCTAGTTTTATACGATACAAAATTAATATGATTAAATTACAATATATCAAATAGGTGAACGAAAATTAAATTTACACCTTACACATGATTACATAGGCTGATGACATAATTGACTTAACAAATTTAAATGCTACACTTTTAAGTCATGACCAAAATTTTAAAATTTCAAACACAAACAAAAACAATCAAATTAAAGTATAGAGACTAAATCTACAACATACATATAATACAAAACTGATAAAAAATCAACTCAAACAAACTGGTTTTGGTTCTTTCATCAATCAACCCACATACGTTAAGAGAAAATGATTAAACTCTTCATAATGTATTTTGATATTTAAATCAATATAAAAAAGAGGGAAAGAACATGTAAACTATTTTTATTACATATATCAATTTGATTATGAATTAACGTGTATAAAAATTCTACATCCATTACGTTCTGATTCTTCGTTTTTACTCCTAAATTGAAATTTAATGGCTAACAATAATTATCAAGTTGATTGGGATGTAATCAAACGGAACCAAATGCATGTGCATTAGTGTCAATGTCATAGTCGTTAAGGTCAAGGACTTTAACCATCAAAAAAACCCCACATGAAATATATCCTTTCCCATAGCTCTAAGCTTCTTATTTATCTTGACAATGGCTGGTTGAATGACCCTTTGGAGACACAAAGGGTCCAATACCCTTCCCTTTTACGCCTCGAACCACCCCACACCAAACGGGTCCATTCCCTCCACGTTTGCTAGCCAACCTAATGTGAAAGAGACGTGAGCTAGCTAATATGAACAATGAAAGGGTTCTAATCCAATTAGCCACATGGTGTCCTTGATCTTCACTTAGAAAAGAAGTGAATGAACCCGCTAACCAGTTGGTCTTGCAGGATGAGACGATATATCCTTTAAATAAAGTCAAAACTTTGAATCTTGACGTTGTGAATAGAAAAAATAAGGCTGAGAGAGTCGCTACCATATTAAACCTTTGTAAAACTTGATCTGAATTAATCGAAAAATGATAAGAATGACAACTCGATTATCTTAATTCTTATCCATTGTAAAGAGCAAAGCATTTAAGCACTTTAGTAGCTATCTTTTCTAAAATAATATTTTTTAACAAGAAAAAAAGGGAGTTAAAATTAATATAATAAAGATATCCAAATCCCAAAACAAAGCCTATCCTCCATTGAAATGGGATAACCACAAAGAGAAGAGGGGGGTTTGTGTTGTATCTTTGTCCACGGCATTGCAATTGAGTGTACCTCAAGGCTCAAACCCCATGCCTTATCTACATTTTGTTTGTGCTAAGGTTGTCTGAAGATGCAAATGGCTGCTAACCATAAATTCACTAATGAACCTATCCCTTCCCTTATCTCTACTTCTGTGTCCTTCCCCCCCTTTTTTTAAGTACAAAAGGTCGCATTCTAGAATATATATTGTATGAAATTCATTTAATTTTTTTAAATTTTTTTGAGATAACTAGATCACTAGATCAGGGTAAATGGTGCTTGAGATTATCTCATTTTCTTTTTTCCTATAAAATTCTCCATATTTATTATTATTAATTTCAGATATCCAACCCAAAAATGTGTAAAGCCTTAAAATTTTTAATTCTTATGTAATATATGATGTAGGAATATCATACCGAAAAATTCTAAAGCGCTTGACGAGCTTTGACGAGCACCACTATTGATGAGCACTGATGAACACCGATAAATTAATTATAAAATTTTAAAATCTAAAGTACTTAATGCGTAATTATAATTTTTTAAAAAAATTAAAAGTGTAATTTAATTAAAATATAAATTTTTAATTTTAATTTTATTTTAAACATTATTAATTAAAATAATTTATCCCCAAATCAAAGAACCCTAGGTATTTTTCTTTGAAATTAACCTAATTGTCGCCGTCAACAATCGCCGCCGCCGACCGCCGCCCGCCGTCGTTCCCCTTCCTAGGGTGGCGGTGGACGGCTGTGGCGGTTGACGGCGACGGCGGCGGTGCGGCAACGACAATTGGGTTAATTTCAAAGAAAAATACCTAGGTTCTTTGAGTTGGAGATACATTATTTTAATTAATAATGTTTAAAATAAAATTAAAATTAAAAAATATATTTTAATTAAATTATACTTTTAATTTTTAAAAAAAATTATAATTACGCATTAAGTACTTTGGATTTAAAAAATTTATAAATTAGTTTATCGGTGTTCATTGGTGCTCGTCAATAGTGGTGTTCGTCAAAACTCGTCGAACATAGAAAAACTATCCTATCATACCTCATATATATAAAGATCTAATCATGATAGAATGTCTATTTTTTCTGTTCATGGATACATGTCGTGATGATAGTTACACATATGCAAAATTACTACAAAAGTAGTAGATGAGAAATAAGAACTATGTCAAAATGTAGAAAGACGTGTCGCAAAGTTAGTCGAAACAAACGTAACAAAATATGCGAAAATATAGATTTTAAAAAAAAATTATAATCGAAAATTAGAAAAACACTAATAATAATCAGTGAAAACAAAACTTAAAAAAAGAAAAGAGAAAAAAAGAGAGAAACTATAATATTTGAGCTTAAAGTTTAAAGAAGAAGATCACATAAAATCGCCTTCAAACTATTTTCTAAATAAATTTCAAGTAAAAAAAACAATTATACCATTGCTTTTGTTTATATATGTATTTTCTATTTATTTTTAATATAAAATATGAGTTGATCCATAAACTGGTTTATCGATAGGCTTCATTGGGTGGGTCTGGTATTTTGATCAAACATTCAAAATGCCCAATACTCATTTTATCCATTAATTTTTTAAGGTTATTTGTTTATTAGCACGAAATAATAATAATAAACATCTAAATATATTTCTTCATTCATATTCGCAAGGCCAACCATTTTTTTATTCTTCATTCAATAAAGATATCCAAAACAAAGCCTATCCTCCATTGAATTGGATAAGCACAAAGAGAAGAGGACTCGAAAAAATTGAATTTTTGATTCGACTCGAGGTGAAAAATTTTGACTTGTTTTGACTCGATTTGAAATTTCATAAATTCGACTCGAAAAAATTTCAAATAAAGTTTAAGTTGTAAAATGGAAATTCGAATAACTCAAAATTTTTAGTAATTATGATTTTTTTTAAGTTCGAGTCAAGTCCCTCAAATTTTCCTGATATATATACTGATATAAAAAATATAAAGAAATATATGTCACATATGAATATATATATATATATATATATATATCTTATATGATTAGAGAAATTCGTTTAAATTAGAATCAAAGCGTACAATAACATGCTAAATAATTACAATTAAATTTATATAGGAACTCGAAAACTCGACTCGACTCGACTCGAATTTCATAAAATCAACTCCAATCGAAAAAATTTAAAATAAAGTTTGAGTTGTAAAATATGACGCATCAACTCAAATAACTCAATTTCTTTACTCAACTCGACTTGATTCGATCAAACACTCATCCTAAAAAGTAGGTTTTGTGTTGTATCTTTGTCCACGGCATTGTAATTGAGTGTCCCATGCCTTATCTCTGACATTTTGTTTGTGCTAAGGTTGTCTGAGGATGCAAATGGCTGCTAACCATAAATCCCCTCAATAACCTATCCCTTCCCTTATCCCTACTTCTGTCCTTCCCTTTTTTAAAGTACAAATAGAATCTATTAATAGTATAAAACTCATTTAGTTTCAGTTGAATTTAAAGTAAATGGATAATTAAATTTATCTTTCTTTTTTCTTAATAAAGATTTTCTCATTTATTATTGTTAATTTCAGTTATCTAATCCAAAAGACATGTACAAATTTGTTTGAACAATTTTCATCTAAGTAAAGAAAAAATTTGTTCCTAATGAGTTTTGAACTCGCAATTTAGAGGGTGAGAGAAGGATGTCAACTAAAAGCTTTAACCACTTGCTTTAGAGATCCTGTTAATTAAGGTATGTTATCCCCTAAAGTTAAATAAAATGTACATTTAAAATATGTTTGATAAAATACTGAAAATTTTGATTTATTGATAGTCACAGAAAGATCTAACCATACTAGATTATCGACCTTTTCTGATCAGGGACATGCATCAAATGATAGCTACACGAACACAAAACTAGTACAAAGGAGATAGATGAGAACCATGCCACAAGACAGACAAAATCATACGATAAAGCTAGATGAAACAAACGCAACAAGATGTGCGGAAATGAAAAATTCTAAGACAAAAAAAATGTTTATTGAGAACTAAAAAAAATAAATCACCAGCAGTCATCAACTAACATAAAATTAATATCATTGTCAACGAAAAAACTTATGAAAAATAGTGAGAAAAAGAAAAAACATATACTAAAATTATTAGGTTTAAGATTTAGAGAAGAAAACTACGTAAATTTGCCTTCAAACTATTTTCTAAATAAATTTTAAGTAAAAAACAATTATACCATTGCTATTATTTATAATGTATTTTCTATTTATTTTTCTTCATTTTTATAAAATATGAGTTGATTGTAAAATTTTGATACACAGGCGGTGTAAAACTAATTTTACACAAGCATACATATTTACACTATAAAAGTTAAACTCTAAAAACTAAATCTCAAACCCTAAATTCAAACATTATCATTAAATTCTAAATTATACAATCTAAACCCATAAACTTTAAACCCTAATCCGTTATCAAAGTTTTTTCCATCCATAAATTGGTTTAGTTTTAGTTGACACTATGAGTTGAACGGCCAATAGTGTCGAGTGATAGGCTTCATTGGGTGGGCTTAGAAGCCCAGGTCTGGTATTTTGATCAAACATTCAAAAATGTCAAATACTCATTTTTATCCATTATTTTTTTTTTGTTTTTAAAGGTTTGTTTATTAGCACGATAATAATAATAATAATAATGATAATAATAATAAACATCTAAATATATTTCTTCATTCATCTTCGCGAGACCAACCATTTTTTATTCTTCATTCAAATAAATATATACTGATTATATTTTTTTTATTCTTTCATATATTCATAAGTTTATTTGTATAGACATTGTTATTTATAGGCAGAGAAACAGAACCAAAAAAAAAAAAATTAGATTGTGGTGTATGCTAATTTCCCATTACTAATAAAAAAGCAAACTATTGACTACTAATTAATTTTCCCGGAATATTAATAACAATTCATACTTTTTTCTTAAGATATAAGACACACACCTCGCAAAAAAATATATATTTAAATTCAAACTTATTAAAATAAAGATCATCATATTTTTCAGTAGTACCTACAATTAATAACGTAGAGATGGGCACGGGTCGGGTCGGGCCGGGTTTTTGGCCCACCCGAACCCGACCCGAAAATATTAACCCTAAACCCGAACTCGACCCGACCCGACCATATCTTTTAAAAAACCCGACCCGACCCGAAAATAAACACCTTAAACCCGACTCCGACCCGACCTATATAAAAAAATCAATTTTAGGGACTAAATTGTAAAAAAAAATTTAAGAGACTTAATTGTAAAAAATAATAAATTTAAGGACTAAATTGTAAATAAAAAAAATCAATTTTAAAGACCTAATTATAAAAAAATATATAAAAAAGGGATATTATCATAAATATTCCTAAAAAATTTAGGGGAAAATTACACTATTAATCCCGGGTCGGGTAGGATTTTTTCACCCTAAAACCCGAACCCGACCCGACCCGACCTCAACCTACACAAAAACCCGACCCGACCCGAACCCAATTTTTTCATAAAAATACCAAACCCGATCAGGCCGGGTCGGAACCCGTCGAGTCCGGGTTCCGTGCCCATCCCTACATACTGGTAACCCCCCTTTCATACTCCTCGCGCAAAAACATTACGAAAAAGAAACACTGAAACCGCAAACGAAAAAAATAAAAATGCGTCAGCCGGGAATTGAACCCGGATCTATTGCTTGGAAGGCAATTATCCTGACCATTGGACTACTGACGCTTTCATAATGTTTTGTATACCTTTAATTTTATATTTCTATAAAAGTAGTTTGCTTACAGTTTTACAGTTTACACATGTATTCCCGATGAGGTTTGTATGTATTGAGAATTTGGAGAAGTCCGCTTACACTATGTATAGAGAAAAGAGGAAAGGTGAATAAGCCAACATAAAGAAAAAAAAAAGGAGAAAAATATTGTTTTATTTATTTATTTTAATTCATAAAAACAGAAGAAGTCAAGTGGCTAAGGCATCGCTCCTTACTCTTTGTTTATGTGTAGCTGCAACATCATTGAATTTGCATAACTTTCCATATTAACATCTGAAGAGATACAGTTTCTCTTACATTGCAGCAATTAGTATGGTTCACCAGATAAGGATCATAGCAACATTGATGCAGTTTTAACAAGAAGAATGTACGAGTTTGTGCAATGTTAAACATATTTAGATCACTGAAGAAATAAACATATAAAATGTTTAACTCACGTACTTAACATATCATCTACCAACTTACTATTTCAAAACGTTTCAAATTTTGATATATTAAAGTAGGCAAATTACTTATATACATATAGTACTATATTTACTTATAATATTTTGAATGTCATAAGTGAATTAATCTTTAAACGAATTTAAGATCTTAATTCATCTTTGGTCCAATTTAATGCGTTGTTAGAATTTATATTGACACGTTTATTTTTTTGCTTAGTAGTCAATCTGCTCCGATAGAAAGACAAACTATCTCCTCATAAATAATTAATCTTGTAATATAATTTATATTAAGTTAAATCATAGATAATCATTGAGTCAATATTTTTTTAGCACTTTATTATTTATACGTGTAATATCAGGTTTAAATACAATGTACACAAATACAATTTTCAATGATCTACATTTATAGTTTTAAAATGATAAGTTAATAAAAATTATAAACATATTGGAATTAAAAAATATTCTATTTTTATCTGCGAGATCAACGTTTAACGGTAAATTTGAACAAAAGTTAAAGAATGCCATAAAATTTTCAAATAGTATAAACATATTTTTATTTAAAACAAAACGAATCAGATGATGCTACGTTAAGGGCTAAAATGCTCTTAAAAAATAAGGGCTAAAGTGGCCATTCAGTCAAACGTTGGAGACCAATTTTAACTTTATACATATTTAAAACTATAATTATCCTTTAATATTTGTTATTGGATCAGATGATACGGTGAAAATATAAGAACTTTCGGCTGAAATTTGAGAGAAAAATACTCGATTAATTTGCAGTCAGTTTGGAGGGGTTTTTCATTCATTGTATCAAAAGGACCATTTTGTTGCAAAAATGGCAGTGATAAAGAGTTGAAGGGAAGAAATGATGAATTTAGTCAATTTTGGTCCTGTATTTTTAAATTCCAATTTGTATTTTTATTCCAACTGAACAAGTATAATATGATTAAATTATAAAAAAAAATATTTTAGTCCTTTTGGAAATGTAGCATTGTTAAATACTTGATAAAAGTATTCTATTGTCTTGTAGTCTTACACACTTCGACGAAATTAGTCTCTGTTTAAACTGTTAAATTGATAGATAGGGGTACACTCGTGGCTTATACACAAAAAATTCTAAATAATTAAAATGATTAAATTAAAAAAAACTACAGTTACAACTTACTCATAATACATAGATTAATATCAAAATTTGACGGCTATTGTTAGGTCAAGTTACAAATTTCAAAAATTGAAAAGTAAAAAAAATTAAAAATATCAAATTAGAGTACATAAACTAAACTCACAACTTATTCAAAGTAGAACAACTTATAGAATAGTTTGAGGGCCCGTTCGGCACAACTTTTTCAACGAATTTTTAGTTGCTGAACAGAGTAGTTGTTTGAATAATTGAGGAAAACGCTTCAAATTAATTTTTTACACTTGATTTAGTCTCAAATGGACGTTTCGAAAAAGCTGTGTTGAGATGTATGAGGGATTATTTTGTAATTATGCTAAAGTCTGGTTAGTTATGTTAGTTAGGGCTATATATAGGTTAAGTTTCCTCTTTTGTATTATTATCATTCGATATAATAAAAACCTTCTTTTCAACTTTCTTCCTTTTCTGTTTCTCATCATCTTTTCCATCACCGTTTCTTATCGTCACCTTCTTTCTTCGCCGGCGATCCACGGCGTCTCAACATGGTATCAGAGCCTCCGGCGACGCTAACTCCGACGATAGTTGTCATCGTGTTTCACGCTGTGTAGCTCTTTACAGTTCAGCTAAGTTTCTTTTCTTTTCTAGGACTTCTTGGATTTCTTGTTTGCTTTACTATGGAAACCACCATAGACTCCAATCATATATTGTTTTTACACGCTTCAGATACACCGGGAACACTTCTTGTTTCCCATCAGTTGACTGGTATTGAAAATTACAATCTTTGGAGTCGATCTATGAAGATTGCTCTTTTGGCCAAGAACAAGGTTGGTCTTGTTGATGGTACGTGTAAAAGAGAGTCTGTGGCAGAGGCTTTAAGGCCACAGTGGGATAGATGTAATGCCTTAGTTCTGTCATGGATTCTTAATACTGTTAGCCAAGATTTATCTGCTGGTATAGTCTTTGCATCAAATGCTGCAATAGTTTGGGCGGATCTTAAAGAAAGGTTTAATAAGGTAGATGGGTCAAGAATTTACTATTTGCACAGAGAGATTGTTACACATGTTCAAAGCCTTGCATCCATTTCTGTTTATTTCTCTCGATTGAAGTTGTTATGGGATGAGTATGATGCACTAGTCCCTTTTAATTCTTGTGATTGTGAAGTGGCTCGTGAGAATAGCACCATTCTTGCACAACAGAGGCTATTTCAGATGTTGATGGGGTTAAATGAGTCCTATTCCATGGTTAGGAGTCAAATTCTATTAATGAAACCCTTACCAACCATTAATCAAGCTTACAATATGTTAGTGCAAGAAGAGGGACAAAGACAACATTCTGTCAATACAGTGCAAGTTCAAAATGAACCTACAGCTTTATATTCATCTTCATATTCGCAAGGAAACAGTCAGTTTAAGAAAAGATTCAATGGAACTTGTGATTTTTGTCATATTAAAGGACATAAGAGGGAAAATTGCTACAGATTGATAGGCTACCCACCAGATTTTAAATTCACTAGGAAGAATGCAGTGAATACAAAGCAGGTGGCTAATTCAGCCACAACTGAAGGTAGTGCAGATGTTGTAGATCAGTCTTCTGCTGCACAAACTCCTACATTTACTGCTGAACAGTATCAACAGATTCTAAGTCTTCTAGGAAAAGATCATGTTGTTAAAGGTGCAGCACATATGGCAGGTATGATTACTGACACTTTGACTCGAGAGTGGATTCTTGACACAGGGGCTACAAGTCATATGACTTTTGACTTTAATTGCCTTGAGTCTCCTGTAGCTTGTGATCCCTCCTCTGTTGTACAATTGCCAAATGGTTTTTCAGCAATTGTTACACATACTGGAACCTATAGAATCTCTTCTACTAAAACTCTTAAAAATGTTCTTTGCGTTCCAAGTTTTAAATTCAATCTCATATCTGTTTCACAATTGGCTAAGGATTGGAATAGCATTATTGTTTTTTTTCTAATAGTTGTTTGTGTCAGGATCCCTACAATGGAGAGATGAAGAAGATTGGTAGTCTTCGAGATGGGTTATATGTTCTTCAACCATTTTTGGAATTGAATTCTTGTTTACATGTTTCTACCCCTAGAGAATCCTGTTTACATGTTAGCATGAACACTGTATGGCATGCAAGATTGGGACATACTTCTGTTAAAACTTTGTCTCATATACCTGGAGTGCATTGTAACACGAAAAGTGAAGCTGAAATAAAAAGTTGTAATGTGTGTCCTCTTGCTAAGCAAACGAGATTACCTTTCAATTTGAGTGTTTCTGTTTCTTGTAAGCCTTTTGATCTTATACATATAGACTTGTGGGGACCTTATAGGGTTAGTACTGTGCATGGTCAACGTTACTTCTTGACTATTGTTGATGATTACTCTCGTATGACTTGGATTCGGTTATTAAAGCTTAAAAGTGATGCTTTTATTGCTCTTAAGAATTTTTTCCAGTTTGTTGCTACTCAATTTTCTGTTAAAATTAAGAGAGTTAGGAGTGACAATGGACATGAGTTTTTTACAAATGAAAGTAGATCGTTTTTTCAAGATTTAGGTGTGGAACATCAGAGTTCTTGTGTCTATACGCCACAGCAAAATGGTGTTGCTGAGCGCAAACACCGTCACCTTCTTGAAGTGGCAAGGGCATTGAAGTTTCATTCTAATATGCCTACTAAATTCTGGGGATATTGTGTGAATGCAGCTTGTTATATCATCAATATTTTGCCTAGTAAAATTCTCGAGTGGAAGTCTCCTTTTGAATACTTGTATAACAAGTCACCTGATCATTCTTTGTTGCGTGTTTTCGGATGTCTTGCTTATGCTACTGCTGTTAATTGCTCAGATAAGTTTGCTCCTAAGGCTGTTGCTTCCATTTTCATGGGTTATTCTCTTGTACAAAAGGGATATATTTTGTTTAACTTGGAAACTAAGCAATTTTTTGTTAGTAGAGATGTGATTTTTCATGAAAATGTTTTCCCATTTCATTTTCCTACTAAATCATCATGTCTTTTTCCTTTATCTTCTGATGATAATCTGGGGTTTCTTGATTTAGATTCTGAGTCAACAACTTTTCCTATGACTTCTAATACTGAACAAATTCCTATTGTTGTGGCAACAAACAATGGTGAGGAGTTAGAGCCTAATACAGTACATGATCATGCTGACCAATTTAATAACCCTAATGAAGTACCATCTGTGGCTCAACCTGCACATGCTGATCAACCTGCTAGAAGGTCTTCACGAGTACAACGACAGCCTACATGGTTAAATGATTATGTTTGTGATAATCGTGGGCTACATAGTAAGCATTCCATAGCAAACTTTGTTTCTTATGACCATTTGCCTTTGAAGGCACGAGCCTTTGTTACCTCTATCTCATCCACAAGTGAGCCACGCACGTACAAACAAGCTGTTCATGATGAGCATTGGGTTCAAGCAATGAAACAAGAGGTTGCTGCATTAGAATCGAATGGAACATGAGAGCTAGTAAAGTTGCCAGATGGACACAAACCCATTGGTTGCAAGTGGGTATACAAAATCAAATACAATTCTGATGGTTCTATTGAACGCTATAAAGCCAGGCTAGTTGCGAAAGGGTATAACCAACAAGAGGGGATCGATTACCATGATACTTTTTCACCGGTCACTAAAATGGTTACAGTGCGTACAATTATCTCTCTAGCAGTTATGAATAATTGGGCTTTACATCAAATGGATGTGTTTAATGCCTTTTTACAAGGAGATCTATATGAAGAGGTATATATGTCTCTTCCTGAAGGCTTTGAGGATCACAGTGGTGATCGTGTTTGTCGGTTGAAGAAGTCTCTGTATGGTCTTAAGCAGGCCTCCCGTCAATGGAATCTCAAACTTACTGAAGCCTTAGTTAAGCATGGTTATGTTCAAAGTCTCCATGATTACTCCATGTTTACTAAGCGGGATGGGAACCACTTAGTAATCTTATTGGTTTATGTTGATGATCTTTTGATCACCGGGAATGATGCTGCCATGATAGAGGATCTTAAAGGTGTTTTGCATCAAAGTTTCAAAATGAAAGATTTGGGTCAGCTACGATATTTTTTAGGAATTGAAGTTCTTCGATCTAAGGAAGGTATCCTTTTGAATCAAAGAAAATATGCGCTTGAATTGATTGTGGATTCAGGTCTTGGAAATGCTAAACCTGTTTCCACTCCATTGGATCAGAATTTTAAGCCAACTTTGCATGGAATTACTGAAGATACTAGTTTAGCTGATGTGGGATCTTATCAGCGTTTGGTTGGAAGGTTGTTGTACCTCACCAACACAAGGCCTGATATTGCCTTTGCAATCCAATACTTGAGTCAGTTCATGCATAAACCTACACAAGCACATTATGATGCTGCTTTAAGGGTTGTTAGATATATTAAAAGGGATCTTGGATTAGGTATACTGCTTGCAGCACAAGGTGAACCTCATTTGCAGGCATTTTGTGATGCTGACTGGGCTGCATGTTCCTTGACAAGGAAATCGGTCACAGGATATTGTGTCAAACTAGGACATTCTTTGGTTTGCTGGAAGTCGAAGAAGCAGACTACGGTGTCTCGTTCCTCAGCAGAAGCTGAGTATCGAAGCATGGCCTCTGCAACTACAGAGGTTATTTGGTTAAGAGGTTTGTTAAACGAGCTTGGTTTTCCACAACAACGTCCTACAGTGTTGCATAGTGACAGTCAGGCAGCGTTACAAATTGCTTCTAATCCCGTATTTCACGAACGAACAAAGCATATCGAAATCGATTGCCACTTCATACGTGAAAAAATTCAAACAAAAGTTATTCAACCACAATATATTCCTACTGCTGAACAACAGGCCGATATTCTAACCAAGGGTCTATCGGTTCATCAACATGAATATCTCAAAGTCAAGTTGGGTGTGAAAGACGTTTTTCACCCTCCAACTTGAGGGGGGGTGTTGAGATGTATGAGGGATTATTTTGTAATTATGCTAAAGTCTGGTTAGTTATGTTAGTTAGGGCTATATATAGGTTAAGTTTCCTCTTTTGTATTATTATCATTCGATATAATAAAAACCTTCTTTTCAACTTTCTTCCTTTTCTGTTTCTCATCATCTTTTCCATCACCGTTTCTTATCGTCACCTTCTTTCTTCGCCGGCGATCCACGGCGTCTCAACAAGCTGAAATTTTCAGCTTTTCCCCAAACGACCGTTCTGACCTAAATCGTCAATTGAGAAGCTGTGCCAAACGAAGCAAGAGAATAATACACTTTATGATTATAAATGAAATATCATATATACTTTAATAAGTTGAGAAAATATCAAAAATTTATTATTTACGATAGTAATAAATAGTTTAAATATAACTTTTAGTACCTAACTTTAACATTTGTAGCCAATATAATACTCAATATTTTTAATGCAAATAAAAACCTAACTCTTTTTAACGATACATTTTGGTACCTAACTTTTATTTTAAAAAAATCATGTTTAAAGGGTTGTGTTTAAAAGTTAGGTGGTATTTGAAGATGATGTTGTAAAAGTTAGGTGGTAAACGAACTGAACTAACACGAATATAATTATATATTTTAGTACTATACCTATTCTTGCATTTCTATTTTAGTACCCACTTATTTTTCTGACAAAATGATACCTAACGTTACGTTTTTAAATTGGTAACTCTGCCGTTTAAAACTAACGACAAAGCTGATGTGATACTTTTTTATTATTTTTTCTCTTTCTTCTCTCCTAGTTAACTGTTCATGTGGTATTTTTATAATATTTTCTCAACCAATAAAGCGATGACACATGTCACCACTCCATTAAACAAAAAAAAAGCTTAAACTCTCCTTACACCTAGAGGGATTCAATCCCATGCTCTTTAGAAACAAGGACAAGCACTAAACCACCAAGGCAACAAACACCACTTGATGCATTTTACTTATATATTTCTTTAATTTATTCTCTAAACTCATAACAAATAAAAAAAAAGGTTTGCAAACACTAAGATTTGATCTCACACCCTCTTAAAGCAACATGATTAGACCACCAAGCCAACAAACACTCCCTAATATATTTCCACAAATATCTATATTTAACTTATACAATGTTCCCACCACAAATTAAAAATAGCTTTCAAAAAAATTCGAACCATGAACTTTCTACTAAAATAAAAAAGATATTATGACTCTAAGATAACTATAATTTTATAGTAATTCCACTGATGTTAGTATTTACTTTATTTATCGCTAAACTAAATATCAAGCTAAAATTAGTTCTTCTTTTTATTTGAGAATAAAATTAAATATTTAAATAAATATTTGTATATTTTCATAAAAATAATATTAAATCACTACAAAAAATAAAATTATAATAATAAAATATTATTTTTATTTTTAAAATTAATTAAATTTTATAAAAATATAAATTTTAAGTTTTTAAAAAATATAAATTATAAATTTTATAAATATAAAATAAATATTATATAAATTTATTATTAAATCATTATCTACAAAATTATATTTTTATTTAATTTGTTAATAATATTTATTTAATTTATAAAATTTAAAATTTATATTTTTATAAAAAAATTATTTTATATTTATAATATTTATTTGTAAGGACTTAATATTAAGTCTATAAAAATATAGAAATCTTTATATAAATATATATATTTGTCGAAATAACAAGTATAGTTGATTAGCTTGATGGCTCAACATCTTTATTTGCTTCCAAAGGGCATGAGATCAAATTTTAGCATGCGTATATCTTATTTTTTAATTTGTTGTGAGTTTAGGGTATACGTTAAATATATATTTTAGTGAGAATGTATTAAGTGGATAGCTTGGTGGTTTAATGATTGTCCTTTCTTGCAATGGGAATGAGATCAAATCCTAATATATATATTTTAGGGTATAAGCTTTGTATTTTTTCGCTTAATGGAGTGTCACCACTCCATTATAAAAATATTACGTGTCACCATTAGGAGAGAGAAAAAATAATAAAAAATTTTACACCAGTTTTGCCGTTAGTTTTAAAGGCAGAGGTACTAACTTGGAAACGAAACATAACGTTAGGTACCATTTCTCTAGAAAAAATAGGTGGGGTACTAAAATAGGAATGCGAGAATAGGTAGGGTACTAAATATGTAGTTATCTCTAAAAAATATACAAATATCCTTTTAAGCCGATGTTAAATTTATTTTTTAAATATATTTTATATAAAATTTTCAAAAGATTTTTATAAAAAATTGTGGGGTTTAGGGTTTAAGAAATTTGGAGTAGAGTGTATTTTTAAGTTGTAATTTTAAGGTGTAGAGTTTAGGATTTAAGGTTAGGGCTTAAATTTTTTTTAGTGTTTCCTTAGTGTTAGAACATAAAGAATAACAACAAAAAAGATCAGAGAATTTTTGTCTGTTAGTGTGTCATCCATTGGTGCGTGAGTTGGTTGATTCGTATACAAGTTTAGTTATTAAATAATTTTAGAGTCAAATCTATTTATTTCTATAAATTAAAATAAATAAGTACCTACATTATTATTTTGTATCTGTTTAAGTATCTAAAGATGAATGGTAATTGGTAAGACGAGCCTAGAAGAGCCTTGGTACCTCAATATTTGGGAAAATTTACATTACACCCCTCAATTATTTAGAAATTTCAATTATCCCCCTAAAAGTAGTTAATTTTTTTTATTAAACCTCTCAATTTTTTGATTAATTAGACTCTTAATTTTTTAAAATAAATTCTCATTAAGTCCCTCAATTTTTTTATTAAACCTCTATAATTTTTTATAAGTCCCCAAATTATTATGTCAAGATCTACCAGGGAATTGAACCCGGATCTATTGCTTGGAAGGCAATTATCCTGACCATTGGACTACTGACGCTTTCATGACGTTTAGTATACCTTTATTTTTATATTTTTATAAAAATAGTTTGCTTACAGTTTTACAGTTTACACATGTATTCCCGATGAGGTTTATGTATGTATGTATGTATGTATATATGTAGAATTTGGAGAAGTCCACTTACACTATGTATAGAGAAAAGAGGAAAGGTGAATAAGCCAACATAAAGAAAAAAAGGGAGAAAAATATTATTTTATTTATTTATTTTAATTCATAAAAACAGAAAAAAGTCAAGTGGCTAAGGCACCACTCCTTACTCTTTGTATGTATGTATGTATATATTGGGAATTTGGAGAAGTCCACTTACACTATGTATAGAGAAAAGAGGAAATGTGAATAAGCCAACATAAAGAAGAAAAAGGAGAGAAATATTATTTTATTTATTTATTTTAATTCATAAAAACAGAAGAAGCCAATTGGCTAAGGCATCACTCCTTACTCTTTGTTTATGTGCAGCTGAAACATCATTGAAATTTACATAACCATCCATATTAATATCTGAACAAAGATAATAAGTATGGTTTCTCTTACATTGCAGCAAGGAGTAAGTATGAGTTTGTACGATGTTAAACATATTCAGAATTACAGAAGAAATTAATAGAGATAAATATTTAACTCACGTACTCTACATATCATCTATCAACTTACTGTTTCAAGACATATCAGATTTTGATGTATTAAAGTATGCAAATTACATACATATAGTCCTATATTTACTTAAAATTCAAGGTAAATACATTTTGTCTTGTATTCCTACACGGCTTGACGAGATTAATATTTGTTTAAACCGCTAAATTAATAGACACTGGAAGCTCATAAAAAAACTTAAAATGATTAAATTGAAAAAAAAACAAAAGTTGCAACTTACTCATAATGCATAGACCAATATTAGAATTTGATGGCAATTGATAGGTCAAGATAAAAATTTTAAAATTTAAAAAGTAAAAGGATTAGAAATGATCAATAAAAATTAAACCCAAAACTTATGCATAGTACAACAACTTATAGAATAGTTTGAGTGCCCGGTAGACACAACTTTTTCAATGAACTTTTGGCTACCGAACGGAAAATTCTACTGAATAATTAAAGAAAACACTTCAAACTAGCGTTTTCACGCTTGATTTGGTCCCAAATAGACGTTTCAAAAAGGTTAGTATTTCTAGCTTCTTCCTAGAAAACCGTACTGACCTAAATTGTCGTTTAAAAAGTTATGCCGAACGAAACACAAAAATAATACACCTTATGGTTCTAAATGAAACCTCATATATACTTTAAACCATTGGTCAAATTTGTGTTGCAAACCAACTCGTATCAAGTTAGTTGAGAAAATATCAAAAATTATTGTTTTTTAGGTTAAATATAACTTTTAGTACCTATCTTTAACATTTATAACCAATATAATACTCAATATTTTTAATGCAATTAGAAACCTAACTCTTTCTAGTGACACATTTTGGTACCCAACTTCCATGTTAAAAATACTCATGTTCAAATGGTTGTGTTTAAAAACACATGCTCGGTACATGGGTGTTTGTGCTCTTTGAAGATGATTGTTGTGAAAGTCATGGAGTGTGTTAAACCAGAAATTACATGAGTTCTTTTTATGACGTCATTTATGTAACCAATTAGTAAAATGTATATATTTTATTATTTTTATCTTATTTTTTATCAAGTGAATCTTCACTCATATTTACCGTAAATTAAATTTAAAAACAATTTTTACCTAGTGAATCTTCACTTGGTAAAAACATGACATAACAAAATTAATGAAATACATGCATTTTATTAGTTGGTTCCATAGATGACGTGGTGAGAATGACCCATGATATAATTTCTCGTGTTACACATACATATAAAAAAGGAAAAGCACTCGCTAATTGAATGGCGGCATTGACGGCAAACTGTGTGGTCGGATGCACCAACTTTATCGGAACAAAAATTTTGTCTTTTTTTGCACATTTTCATACCACATCACTAAAAAAATTTAATCAACCTTATAAATAGTACCATATTTTAATTTCTTAAATCTTAATTCTAAATTCAGCCTAATTTTTTAAGGCGGGTGCATAAATAAGGACTTTTGGAGAGGGGACAAGCGATTTGGATTCACTTTATAGAGCCTCCAATATAAAATTTTGAGATACTTATATGATGATATAAAAGGGATAAGTAACTCTTGACTTATTAGGATGTAATTCTCTTAATTTCTTTTACTTAATAAAAAAAAAGTGTGTACAGTCTTAATAGAGCATCATATACTGGAAGAGTATCCACTTAAGCTTAATAGGGCACCTTCACTTGATTTATATAATATGTTTTTGTTCACTTTTATTCAAGGCCATATAGTTTTGTTTCACACTAATCTAAGCTCAAATGAAACGGAATGTTTCATATTGAAGCGTACAACTGCCACTAAAGACTCTGGCTCCTTCCTTCCCATTACAGCACGTCGGAAGAGTCCCGTCGATCAGCTCGTCAAGACACTGCTTACAGGCACTGCTGGAAAGGTCCCTAGTGCACTGAGTCAACCCGTAAGCTTTCTGCAACCCGTACACCTGTAACTCTCCGGCGGCAGACCGATTGGAACGTACAGAACCTTGGTCACTCAATTGCAACAGCAGTCCATTGGTCTGCCGAGCAAACGCATCGGGATTGCCCGCGGTGTTTGGGTTCAGAAAGATGACTTTGTTTTGATTATCGACCTGGCCGAAGAACTCCCCGTTGGAGTACTTCAAAAGGCAATCGCCATTCTGGTTAGTCCAGGCGATTGCACCTTTGTTGTTGGGGCAGTTGTTGCGTATTTCATTGCCTGCTTGTTCAACACAGGTTTGGCAATTTGAGCTCGACATGTAGGCTGCGCAGAGAGCGAGGCCGTACACTCGGTTTGGCGATTGACCGACGGAAGCTTGGGCGAACCCTGTTTGAGGAGTTTGAGTGGAAAGGGTCGAAATGAGGCCATTCAAGTTGGCTTCATAGGGACTGCTGGCAGGGAAATTCTCAGAGCTAAAACAATTATAGGCTCCGAAAGCTTTTTGGAGAAGGAAAGCGAGGGTTAGGTGATAAACAAAGAAGACAAATATTCTTGAACAAGACATTGTGATTTGTAGTTTTGTTTGTTTAATTTGTTTGAACTTTAGGAACAGGAAATCTGTTATTTATAGGCAAATATTTCTGGGTTAACCGAGGAGAAAACTATGGTGAAGAAGCAGTAGAGTACTAGAGTGATGTGATTAGGGAAATGCTAAGGTGAGAGAAATCTTAGGGTGCGGCTAAAATGGTATAAATATCCTTTTAAACTGATATTAAATTTAATATTTCTAATATAAAGTTTTCAAAAGAATATTTTTTTAAAAAATTTGGAATGTCAACTGACACCTAATTTATATCGTGACTTTGCCACTGATTGATATTATAACTAGCCTCCGTTGGTGTGTTAGTGTGTCGGTTATTGGAGTGTGAGTTGGTTGATTCGTGTATTCGTTTAGTTATTAAGTAAATTTAGAGTTTTTTTCACAAATTCTAATTTTAATTTTAACCCTACTTAGAGGAGAGGGAAAAGGAGACTTTAAGAGAAGGAGAGGGTGTTTTTAGTAGGTCTAAAACTCATGATCTAAAAGAATAAAAAGGAACAAAGATGAACAGCTTGCCAATTGGCCAAATATGCTTGCTCAAGTAAATTTAGAGTTAAATATGTTTATTTCTATAAATTAAAATAAACAACTAACTAAATTGCTCCGTCTCATAAAAAATGTCCCTTATTGACTTTTTTTGAAAATAAAATTTTTTAAATTTTGATTATTATTATATTAAATATTTTAAATAATTAAATTTTATAAAATATATATTTGAAAACTACTCGATTAGAAGTTTTAAATTTTTTTTATATTTTTATCAATGATACATTTTAAATAATTATGAGTCAAAGTTTAAAAAATGACCAAAAAAGTCAATAAGGGACAAAAATTGTGGGACGGAGGGAGTACTTATTTAAGTATCTGAAGACGGATGGTAAGACGTAGGGGTGTTCAAAATTACCCGACCCGAACTACCCGACCCGACTACCCGAACACAAATAATCGGGTATTTACCCGGAATTTTTTTTTACACGAGTCGGGTACCCGGCCCGTCATTTTCCGGGTCGGACCCAGGTCAAAAAATATGATTTTTTCGGGTACCCGGTTCCTATTTTTTTATTTTTTATTTTATTAGATTATTTAATATTTTTACTTTAGAACTATATTTAAACCTCTAAATTCATTATATATTTGTATTATATGCTTTCATGTTTTAAATTTTTCAACAAAAAAATATTAATTTCTGAATATGTAAGATTCGATATGAAACAAACAACAAGGTTTCTCTATTGCATTTATGCATTAGTAGGTTTCTTTAAAAAAAATATGAGATTAAAAAAAATCACGATCGAGATTAATATTTTTAATGTCTTTCTTATGGTTATAAACTTCAAATCATTATTATTTTTTGTTTGGATCATGTGTTATAAACTTTTAAGGATTTTTTTTAATTTTAAAATAAAAATAAAAAATAAAAAAATAAGAACCGGGTACCCGGTATCCGATTTTACAGGTACCCGGGTTTAACGGGTACCCGATTATCGGGTACCCGGTATTTACGGGTCGGGACACGGGCCGACAAACCTAATACCCGAAGGTCCGGGTACCCGGTTTTTTGGGTACCCGAAAACCCGGGTACCCGAATTTGAACACCCCTAGTAAGACGAGCCAAGAAGAGCCTTGGTACCTCAATACTTGGGGAAATTTACATTACACCCCTCAATTGTTTAGAAATTTCAATTATCCCTCTAAAAGTAGTTAAATTTCTTTTATTAAACCTCTCAAATTTATGATTGATTAGACCCTCAATTTTTAAATAAATTCTCATTAAGTCCCTCAATTTCATTTTTTTATTAAACCTCTATAATTTGTTATAAGTCTCTCAGACTATTATGTCAAGATCTACCACTCTAAATACCTAAATTATTTTTTGGTTAGAAAATTTTAAATCTGTCCAATTTCAAATCTAGATAAATTTGCGTACACTTGAAGATTCAGTTGCTTGAACCCAAATCATTTAAGTAAAATATATTATTTTTTACCACTAAAATCATTAATTAGATTCAATTGTGAAATAATAATTAGATGCTTATTTAGATAAATATAATTTAGAATTTTTTTACTTCAAGCCAAAACAAAACTTATGAAGTTAAACGTGTCTTAAAACTATAGGTAGATAGCACTGTTAGGGGCGCCGGAATTCTGTTCGTTTAGTGGTGCCAACTGCCAACTTGGTATATAACTTATAGGTAATAACGAAATTATTAATCAATACTTAAATTGGTATATCTCAATAGTCGTCTTAAACATATACATATACATACACAAAATTTTATGTTATGATTATACTTATAAAATTTTTAGGGTCAAAAATAGATTTTCAACAGAAAATACATAAAATAATTTTAAATAATTTTAAATTCATATACAAATTTCAAATTTCTAAAGTACAACCACCTCCTCCAACTCTCTCGGTCCATCTCTGGTCTTAAATGTTGGTATTTATCTTAGTTAGGTTGGCAATTACTCAACTAACTGCTATAGCCAACTCTTATATTTTCTCTAGAATTTTATTAATCCGACGTCACTTAAAATATACTCTAGAATTTTATTAATCCGACGTCATTTAAATAAATAATTGATGCAACTTAATTAATCACTCCCGTCATTAAGCTAAATCAACTTTATGTTAGTTTAATTAATAAACCATTAATTATTGATTTCCTAATTTTTTTTATCATTTAAATCAACTATTGATTTCCTAATAACTTTTGATTATTTATGAGATATTTATCTTCTTGCTTTGGTTATAAGGTGTCCACGTTTGTGTTATAAGGAGTCATACAAGTAAAGGCACCAAAATAATTATAGCAATAAAGGTTGTACGTTAGGAATAAAAGTCTTGCCACAAATAAGATTTTAATAGGTTAAGTTAATGTGGACTTTTAGTTTATAAGTTTTAAAAAATTGATATTATTATGAGTAATATTAATTAATTAGATACACTAGAATAGTTGCTCAGATTTTTCTATAATCTTTGGTATATGGTCTATTGATTGATAAATTTGGATCGAATATTACAAAAATTTATTATGGGGCGACCCTTTCAAGTCTCAACCCTGTAAAATCTGATCATGCTCGAAGAACCAATGTTTAATCCTGCTAGACCAACTAATAGTTGATTATATCAACATAATAGTTTATACGACAATTTAGATTCCTCTATATTAAGATAAAAACTTTGATTTTTTATGTATAATATTCGGATAACCAAGATTTTTATTTAGATTAGTATTACTCTGACTTTAGAATGAATTTGGGTAAATATACATTTTTAGTGTCTGATTTTGATTTCAATGTTTAGTTTGAAACCTATTTTTCTTCTCTAATTAGATATATGAACTTTACATCGATGTTTTATTTTTGTATATAAATTTGTTACCACCCAAAAATACCTACTGCCACGTGTCAAGACCACACGACTCACAACGAATAGATTAGATTACAAATGACATTGTATAGAAAATGTCCGGCGATCACGTAATCATTGCGGACAGCTGTGAGAGCTCTTCAAGCGAATAACACAACAACGCAGACGATCGTCCGCAATCTACCCAAGTACCCTTTGTAACCTACGGCGAACAAGCGAGACCGCAAGCAACGTCGCACCTAGCGATCACGTGGCGACACACTTAACCGCTACAGTTGACGGCGTAAACCTAGGACATTACACCATAGCTAGTTCAATCAGCGCGCCACGACAAACCCAGTCATGACACTTGTCTGAGTAGTATAAAAAGGACATGCAATGGAGAAAGAGGGTGATCTCCACTCTAAGACATCACAACCCACACAAAAAAGTCATATCCGAATCCCGACTGGGAGCAACCACCTGAGTCATCATCGGATTACCGTCTCCGATTCTTGTTTACTTTGACGATCAACAATAAACTTATTTTATTAAATTAGTTATATGAAGTTAACTTCCTAGTTCAAACTGTACTCAGACTTAATTCTTTGATCTAAATTGACACTTACACTTTTTAATCAATTTGGACTAAAACGTCAAATTCAAGTTCCTAATTAGACCATAAAAGATTGGTACCAAATTGAACTTTAAAATCGAATTGAAGTACCTAACTAGACCAAGAAAAAAAGTACTAAACTGAATCTTAAAACCAATTTCATGTACAAAAAATGCATATTTACCCAATTGATTAAAGTTGTAGATTAGCTTGATCTAGGACGCTAGAGAGGTTAGTTTTAGAATCAAAGACACAAAAACACAGAGAAAAGAGACGGCTAGGGTTACAATAAATTGAATAAAACAATAGTATACTTTGATTAGGTCTTTACGATTTCGATTTTGTTTTTAGGATTTTGATTCTCGTGCACTGAGTCAACCCGTAAGATTCATCTATCTGTCGAGCTTAAGAACTGTTTTGATATTGTATATTTGTATATCTTTAGTGGCATACAGTTTGCAATTTGCAGAAGCTTCGTTAGTCAATTGAATCAAAACACACACATATCGAGCATATTCACGAGTTTTTCGAGTCGAACTTGGGTCGGCTAGGCTTGGCTTGTTAAGGTCTCGATTCGAGCACGAGCTAAAATCGAACTCATTCGAGCCGAGCTTTGACCGAGTCAAACCTGAGTAGCTTGCGAGCCGGTCAGGCTCATTATCACCCTACGAACAACTCCATGCTTGAATACTTGAAAAGGCAATTATCATACCAGATGGTTGCACCGTCGTTGTAGAGGCAACATTTTTGTATTTCATTGTCTGCTTCCTCAACACAGGTTTTAGAGTCTTGGCTCGAAACATCGCCTTTGCAAAGTGCGAGCAGACGCTTGGTTCGGTTTTTGACCTACGGAATAGAGTCGGAGCCCTGTTACTGGAGCTTGAGTGGAATGCTACCTGGTAACCTTCTTCAAGTTTGGCTTTATAAGGATCAAGAATTTAAATTACAGTTGCAGCTTTATTTTCGATTACGTTGTATTTATTACAATTAAAGATATAACGGATGTTAATGCAGTCACTACGAGTATTACAGTCATAAAATTTTAATAATAAATGTTATTGTGAATATAACGATATAAATATCACGAATAATATCAAACACCGATATGAATGTACTATTGATTAAATGATTGTGACTGTATGGTATGATTACCATGTTTTGTGTTACCATATAACAAGACCATATTTGGAAAAATAAAAATGAATACTTTATTATGTGCCTTATTTTGTAGGTTGGTTGGTGTAATGATTATTCGGTTGAATTTATCTACTCCATGTGATATAGTAAAGTAGTTGTGTACGATTAAGTTTTGTAAAGCTCAACGTTTGGAATTATTTTTTTATGTGATATACTACAGTGGTTTTGCATGTTGGTTGTTTTCATGTGGGGTGAACGGCGGCTCGCGGTAGGAGATTTAGTTAAAGTTTATGGTTAAATTGATATTTTATTTAAAATTTATAGGTAAATTTAAAAAAAAAACCTTTTGACTAATGTGAGACATCATCACACTAACAAAAGTTCACAACTCAGTGATCAAAATATTATAAATCGATAACATAAGTGACTAAAATATAACTTTTTCAAAACTAGTGGTCAAAATCAAACATCCTGAAAATAAAAGGATCCAACCACATAGTTTACCCAAAACATTAGCTACCTCTATGTATTTTACCCTTTTATGTTTAAATCAAGCCTTTTAAACCCTCCCTTAAAACCCCATCTCAAAAATCTCCCCTCTTTCGGATAACGGTGGCGAAATGTCAATTCTGACCTGGACACCATCTTCCACGGCAGTGCCGGTGGCGGTTTCCGCTTCATGGGACACCAAGCAAAGGCCCTCTTACAACCCCAACGCACCGCGAAAGCTGAAACCCATCCCTAACCTTGAAGTTAAACCCTCACCGCCCATCACCCTCCCGACCCGAACCGACCCAACTGTTTTCGATATCCTCAAGCAGCGTCCAACTCCAGGTAATCCCTTCGTCTTCAATCTATTAGCACTGCTTAGAACAAATGTTTGATTTATTATCTCATTGTCTTAATTAAAATTTGTAGAAGTAACGCCTGTAAAGGTAGATTCGGATGAGACTTATTTGGGGTACGAACGATGGTTACCCTCCCCACCGAAAGTGGAGAAGCCTCGATCGGTTTTCAATGCGGCGATGTTAGCGTATATCGGTGATGGCATTTACGAGGTTGTTTTGCCTTATGTTTTGAACATGTTAGTTACATGTCCAAAAACCTTATCTTTGTACATGTCTTATATGTAATGTTTCTTGTTATCTGCAGCTATATGCACGTAGACATTTTCTGTACCCTCCGCTGAGTATTGAGGAATATAATGATCGCGTGACCTCGGTAGTTCGCTGTGAGGCACAAGTATGATGTTTTTTAATGAGTATATGTTGATGTTTTGAAGCGTATTTCGGTTATTTGTGCATGTTAGTAATCTAACGTTTCTTTGACTCTTTTAGGATGCGTTGCTACTGGACCTTCTTAATGATAGTTTCTTATCAAACACTGAAAGGTTAGTTGGAAATGTTCTTCATACATTTAAGCTTTTATCTTTGTTATGTGTTTACCTAGACTCGGGCATAAGTGCATCGTGGTATGTTTAACTTTTTTAATAGTTTTTTTTTTTTTTTGCCTTGTGTGTGAAGTATCCTTGAAGAGAGTTCACATACCCATATTTGAATATATGTTGGACGCGAGCACCTCGAGAAAAATGAAGATCTTACTGGCTAGAATAGATGGATTGGTTGGTGTAGATTGATTGATTTCCTAATGGTGTTCATCTAGTAATGTGGTTTCTTATGAATACAAAATTTACTAGCAAATCTTCCTCGGGTTTCCTAAAACTAATACTAATAGTATATAACTAGAAAATGATTGGTTGGAAGTCTTCTATGAAAGTCAGACATTTGCAATGCCTCCTATGAATGACTTATGATAAACATTCTTATGCTACTGAATTCCTTTTTTATTGTAACAATATTCCCTCCTTTGGACCAATTATGCATTCAAGAAAGCAATATTTCTAGATAATTTCAGATGATGATATGATTTTGGTAGAACCTTCTGCATGTGATTATTAAATAGCATATCAAGCAATGTTTCTCTATGAAAGTCTTCAAATTATACGATGCTCCTTTAAGACTTAAGAGATGTCTTCTAAATGGTGATAAGAACAGAAGGTTTGACATTTAAGGCAGTTAAGTGATTCCCTGATTCGTATTATGTATTGTAATGGTTGGACTAGAACTATACCTATAAATAATAATAAATAATGAATAATCATAGGCAGCAACCAGTTATTATGTTGGTTGAGGAGAGGCGTCAAGATACAGCTGTGCATGTCAGCACAGATCTAGATATTTAAATTCTCGTGTTTGCAGCACTGCCGTTTGAACATGAGTATGCAAAACAGTTTTTTTTAATATACTTTCAGAATTAGAATTGGTATTTGGTTGTTTTGACTGCAGGGATGTCCTTCGATGGGGAAAGAATATTAATTCTGCTAAAACAAAGACCAAAAAGCGTGCTGGTGCAGCAGTTTATAATAGAGCATCTTCACTCGAAACACTGGTCAGTACTGTACGTCATTGTGTTTCCTCTGAAATAGTATTTGATTTCTTTATTTATTTTTATTTTTGGCAAAGGGATCTGCTCTTGAATTCTTTTGGAGGAAATTCTGGCTATGATAGGCTATAGTCCTATGGCTTTGTCCAAAGTATTTGATTTATCATAAACATGAAATTTATCAGCTCTAAAATCTTCAATTTATGACTTGATGCAATATATAGGGTGACCATTCCGTTATCTGCTTATAAAGATATTTTGGAATTTTCATTATTTTTGCATGGTAATCCAGGTCATGTTAAGGGATCTACCTGCTGTAAAACAGGATAATGTCATTGTCATGCTTCATTCGGTATATGTAGATATTTGACTTTCCTATGATGATTTTACTGAAATATGTTTTCACTTAAATGTAAATGTATCTGTGAGATTTCGTTTAGTACCATGGAGCCTGGTTCTCTAAAATTCATCTTAGAATTTACCATATTGTATAAGCAATTAAGCATTGAGTTTTGGCATTGTAATTTTGCTCTCAATATGTGGATTTAACATGTTTAAAGGAAGTCATGTGTCGAATTTCAAGAACCTTTTCTCTTGATTTAAGTTTTTAATCATGCTATTTGGCAGATTGGGTATCTCTACCTTACAAATGTGAACCGTTTGGAAAAACTGATGCTAAGGCTTGGATTTTCCACTGGTGCATCTGCAGAAATGATATTGAAGGAAATGAACGGTAAGATAAAGTTTAATCCAGGGTGCAAAACAGCATTTTGTTACGTTTCAAATATCCATTTTTCTCTAGATAACGATGCCTTGTTCTCCAACGCTCATCCTTTTAGTGTTTTAGTTTTGGGCATGCTCTCTAGATGATGTTGCAACTTGCAAATGTGGTATAGAATTATCGGAAAGTTGAAGCAGTAGTTGTTTTCTGATGTGATTCTCGATTGCTTCCTTGCAATCCCCTGCAATTCAACTGAGTATTGTTATCTTTTCACCATCAATTTATTCAATAATCTTCTTCTTCCGATAAACAGGTGCAAAACCAGTGCAGTAGTTAAAGATGGTGCTCAACACTTTTTGTTTGCTACAAGCTGCCTCAAATGATATATATATATATATATATATATATCGAGAGAGAGAGAAAGAGAGAGAATGGGCACATCATTTGTTGCCTTTGGGATTTTGCCCTTGGTTGGAGAGGATTCAAGCTGTGAAGATGTTTAGACAAAGTATATGTGTAGGTTTTTAGTCTTTCCATTTGGCTTTTGTATGTATCATAACATTGAGTTTGTGAAGTTCAAAGGCAAAGTGCAGAACTACACTTATGCAGCAATTATTTCTACACCACTGTTCAGAGTTTAGGCATCATGTACCAAGTGACTTTTGATAATTTGATTCAATCCAAATCATTATTTAATAAGTAATTTTTATCATTTGAGTTTAATAAACAAGAGCGGTAAAATCTGAAAATGTCACCCTCTACAATACAAATCTCCTCAATCAAACCTCCAAACTTTTCCCTATAAATTACAGCTTTCATGGTCCAAAGGTTCATGATCCTTATGAAACCAACTTAGACAAGCTCACTGGCTATCTCTCCATTCAAGCTACTCCCTTGGGGTTTGGCCTCGGTTCCCTAGGTCAAATCCCGAACCAAGCTTATGGTCTCGCGCTTTGCAGAGGTGTTGTGTCCAGCCACGATTGTAAAACCTGTGTAGTCGAAGCATGCAGTAAGATATGAAAACGTTGCCCCTACAACAAAGGTGGAATCATCTGGTACGATCACTGTCTTTTCAAGTATTCGAACGTGGAGTTCTTCAGCCAGGTTGATAATGGGAATAGGTTCTACATGTGGAAGTTGAATAAAGTGAGCGAACCCGAGGCCTTCAATCAGAAGACCAAACAACTACTGAGTTTGCTAATGAAGCTTACGCGAATCCCAAACTGTATGCTGTCGGAGAGACTGCGCTCTACGGATCGGAGAAACTTTACAGGTTGACTCGACGGCATAATCAGCGAGCTCCCAAGTTGCAGTAATGGAAAAGGTGGCAGAGTCGTCGGTGGCAGTTGCAACTTCAGATATGAAATTTACCTTTTTTTTAATTCTTTGTGAAGAAAAACTATGGACATGAAACATGTGTGTATAATTGCATATGTAGATGATTCCTTATGGTCATGGCTGAATAAATAAAATTTATGGATCTTATTTAAAAATAAATGATTCATGTTACTTGTTCACCATTTTTTGCTTAGAACTCAAGTTCGTTTTGCTTCATACATGAATACGAAAGAAACGTTACGAAATCGAATTGTTGAACGGACAATGTAGGGAAAGGCAAACATCAAGATTAGATGATCCCAAACATTTAATGACAAAACAAGATTTGGCCTCTTACACATGTAATGTTATGTAATGGCTTCAAACCTCAAATCACATACAGCTGCATGCCCCATATGTGTTCTACACCACACATTTTATCAATCAACACTTCACTTAAACATTTAACTCCCATTCAATCATGATTCAGAGGTTCAAACCAGAACCTCTTTAAGTTGGTACTTAACAATGTCAGATTAAACATCATTCGAACACCAAATATATAACTCAATTTAAACCTCACATGAATGGAAAGAGAAAAAGAAACCCAGAGTTATGAAGATGATGAAGGTCCAGAAACCAAACCTGTATTTTCTTCATACAAATCATCAATCTTCCTCAACGAAGCATGGGCCAAGACAGCAACCGCAGCGATCAAGACAGACGCCAAGATATTGCTGATGGCATCAATCAACAGCAAGAACACAGGTCGAAACCCCCAGCACGATCATCAATCGTGTGGTTGAAAACAACCAAGGGTTCGTCCCGTAGAAAGTACAGGAACAACCAGAGGGACATCATGATTCATGATAACAAGGACTATGAGGGAGATGGGGTGCAATAATAGGCTAAGGGAAAGGATGATAAGCACAATTATGGCATAGCTCATCCGGAAGAAAGTCGTGTTGGCTGTAAACCTGGAAATGGCTTCGGAGAGGGTTCGAGGGCAGTTGATGGAGTGGATGTTGAACATAAGTTTCCATGTTTTTGACAATGTTGTTTATGGTTTGTAATTTAGAGGGTTGGCTTTTCATAGAATATCAAATTATTTGGTCTGCCTCTTCTATCATGCATGCATGCAAGCTAATAATGCAGGTGAACTTAAATGATTTGAAGGGGAAATGAGAGAAAAAGAAACAAGTAAAACTCCATTTGATTTCTGAAAACATTTTTCTCTCTTTTATTTTTAAAAAATAATTTACATTTCCTATTTTTTTGTATATTTGAACAGGGGTCAAAAATTTAATGTTAAAATTATTGAAAAGGAATATTTTATGTCTACATATTCAATTTGTTAAGTTAAATACCATTGTTTTCAGCTTTTTCAAGTGAAAACAACTTTTTATTGATTTGTAATTTTCGCATATTTTCGTTTTCTAAAAACCAATTTTAAATTTTTTAACCAAACACATTTTCATCAATGCTCTTCACTTCTAGAAAAAAAGATAACAAAATGACCTCTACTGAAACAGGCTCATATGAAAACCTAATTGGTTGGTTGATCAACGATCATACCCCGGGAATTGCAATCTTAAAGGTGATGCCATTACTAGAGATTGCAGATCTGGGAATGAAAAAGTAAAATTAGATGGATGATATCGTTTGGCCTACGACTAGCATTAGGAGAATAACTTAGAACCCTGATTTTGGCACAGGCTTGGAACTTTAGCCTAGAAAACAGGTTTTACTTGGGCTGAAAGTCACTTCCTAGTATGTCTAAGTTTAGCTAGTCGACTTGTATCACCTTTAAGATTTATGCATGAATACCAATGAACTCGCATTCGGAAAGAAGGATCCTTTTTTTTTCATTTTCTTCATGTTCGTCTAGAAGCATATGCAACTTTACCTCATTCATCACATGTCCTCAATCTCATCTCATGCAAGATTATATACATGTTCTCCTTTCTTCAATGTTACGGGTGATGCATACCAGGTCCCCCATCTGCAAACAATTAAAAACACAAAATTAGGAAGAATCTCGAATAAAAAAGAAGTAAGAATCTTCTTTAGGTGAGTAGTAAACAAGCAACAATACTATTTAACGACCAGAATGATCCAAGGAAACTACAATTATTTATTAACTGGTATAAAAGAACTTGCGAGCAGTGCAGCGGTCCGCGAATAACATCTACTCCTGCCTCCACTTCTACAATTACGCAAGCAATCTTATTAACATGGGGTTCCTAATTAACAATTTCAGATCAACCACAAGTTATGTCTTCAGAACTGCTAGTCTCGTTTTCCATATATCTTTGGTTACGTGAAGGAAAGCCTTAAGAGTTAAGAAGCAAATAGCAACTCTCTAAATAATGTACATCCAACAGTCATGCTCAAGTGCACATCTTTGTACTTTGTAGACAAAAAGATCTACTTTTCTTCACGTTGTTAGCATAATGCAGGGAAAACATCATCCCAAAAACGAGGAAACTATTTTTGGATGAGGTTTCCATCCAGCCAATTCCGCCTTTCACAGACTCCGTATGTGAAATAAAACAACTACTTTCTCCTATAAATACAGTGCTCTAGCTATAGAAACGGAATGATTCAGACTTTGATCTCATTAAGAATAAAAGATATCGCAATATGCAGTCAGAGATACAAGTTTTTCACTTCCTCTAACCTAGAATCAAAATAAATCATAGAGCTGGAAAAAAAATTAGCTTGTGCCAATGATTCATCAATCCAACAGAATTTCTCAAACTAGCTTCCTTCTCAAGTTGTTCTTAGATATCTTTGTAGATTGTTGCTTGGCCAGCTTCTTTCCACTTAAATAGAGAAGAAAAACAACTATCTTCAGCAGTGACACTTTGTATTCCCTTCTACACGATATACTTCTACATCGACTTCACTGAATATCTTAATTGTATGAAGTATGTATTTTCAAGTGAATCATATCAATCCAGAAGTATCCAACCAAATGCTCCAAATAGAACTAATATCTTTCATCATCCTTGAGCACTTGGAATAAAATGCTTCCATTTTCAATCCAAGAGTACTAGTTCCGGCACAACCAATGGAATATTTCACCACAAACTTGTACAAACAAGTGCCTGATAGCATGATAACTCTTTGAATTTTGTTTGCAAAACCTTATCCTCATACAAAGCCTTGGCAAATGACAAATGCATATCCGCAAATATAACTAGAAATTTAATTAAACCAGAGCAACGTATAAACCTAAGGAAATTAGCAAGTATACACGTATGAAAGATCAAGACATTATTCATAGCAACACTGTTAATAGATTTAACCACGTAACAGATAGATCTACCTATATAAAGCAGGAAATGCCAAATTAAGAGAATGAAATCAAAGATAGCGTGTCAGGGAAGTTTAACTTAAAAAGAAATTGAAGATCCATGGAACACATAAAAAAGACAGAAAACTTGCCTATGTAAGTACCGATCAGTAATCAGCCTCTTCCACATGGCTTCTCAACATTTTCAGATATCTTTCCATGTCAACGAATAACGGAATTACTTGTAATTATGTAGGCGGCTGGAATACGTTGACCACTGAGTAACTTTGCAGAACAAAAAAAGACAGAAGAGCTGTAGACTTGCACCAGAGCAAAGTACAGAACTGCGGATGATTCTAGAGACAGGGTATAAAACTGCAGATGATGGCTATGAGATTAAATCAAAGGATGAACTGCAAACTTCATTCAATCAAGGAGCAATGAGTTTTTTCTTCAAGCGCTATGTGTGTTCTGAAAGGATGTACCCGCGGAACTGGACCATTTATGCAAGCAGGTTCAATAACCGACTTAATATTCCATAAATCTAAATCCTTTTCTGTGTATACAACATAGTGATAGTCCATCACATATGCCACCTACTGCATAAGCTTAATACTAGAATTCCCTCGATCATAGAAAATGTGATCAATCCCTATTGCTAAACTTTGCTGTAATTCAGGTAAGAGTGGGAGAAAATGTTGACAACTCAAGATGAGTAGTGTTACTGTAGACACAAATGTGGACATTTGGCTCACACTTCCTAGCTAGGAAAATCTTTTTCTAGAACTTCTATCTTAATAGGAAATTATAAGTAGTTCTACCAACTTTTGCAAACAATGTCAAGATTAATACTTTCTCCATCCAAGATACCTCAAGTCAAAATCTACTAAAAGTCAGATATCAATTATGGTCTAGCTCTTTAGCACATTCTCAACAGACCATAAGAATATATAAAAATAAATACTCTTGCACCAGTTTTCCAAGTAATATATTCCCAACTGGAAGAATAACATAGATACCATATTCCAAGAACGATATCTAAATAGGACCTCACCGTACCATTTTATATTATTCCCTAGAACATTTCAACTTCAAGCTTCAAAGACTTGCACCATATGGAAATGGATACCAAAGGCACCTTACAGTAAATTTAAGAGATGATTCTCCTCTATATCACCAAATACCGAAAATAGCGGCCTCTAATTTTGCAGCAACCATACATCATTCGCAACAACACCAGAAATCAAGAAATAAGAGAATAAAAGCAAGCAAAAGGGAAGCTCCTGAATGCTTTAAAAAATATATTTCTAGAGCATGAGACCATTCTCACTATCCAAGTGAATGACTCTATCACTTGAGAGAAGACTCCATTCTCACAGATTTCTTTTCCAGACAAAACTCCAACTTATAACACCCTGAATTACACGCCAAAACTGCACAACTTTGAAGAAATAACATGCAGTCGAAATTTAATTCAACTCCCAACAGTGTCCATAAAGTGACTGTTAGAAGCTGGTCGAACCATACCACTGACAGACTTCTGCTTCCAGGTCAGTACTTAAAATGGATATATTCACAACCAAAATATACCATGACAAATGATATCCCGCTTAACTCCCATAGAAAACAATACATTCAAGATTACCAAATAGGTCAAAAAGGTAGCTTGTATATTAACATGTAGGCTTTAACTAAAAGCTTCACTCATGGGATGTAAATTTCAAATGGACCAAGGTAACTACCTTGTTTAAGGGCAGCATTTCTACCAAAAGTAATATTAGTTATATTCAAGCAAAGCAGTTAATAAAATAAAACAAACAACAATAAAAAATGGTGATGAAGGATTGGACCCAATAGAAGTTCAAATTATCATATTACGATCTCGTATATATAGAAGGGGTACCACTTCCTCTACCAATGAAAAGAAAGCAACACAGAATCTCATATAAGAAGCTTAAGAAGACTAACTACATATTAAGATGAAAATTACTTATGTGGCATGCACACATAGATGATGAACACTCCATGCTGGCCAATATTTTGCACTTCCAAACGGAGCAACAATTTTGCCTGTCTTGCATCAAGCAAAAACTCTCCTAGCGACGTGTATTGCGAGGCTTCTCCCAATTCCCAGGACGAGGACCATGATAAGGACCCTTATCAGCAGCAGCCTGTAAAGTAAAAACAAGTGTTAATTGGGAAAAAAAATCCCGACACAATAGATTCATGGTCAAACAAATAAATCAAACAAGAAGACGAGCATAAATACCAGATTAGCCCCATATCCTTCATATGGAGCAGGGAAAGACCCCTCTGAACTGTTGAAGTTCATTCCATATTGTCCACCTTGAACCGTCAATTATCAAGACATTGAGATTAGAAGGGAACAAAATATAGTTACGATCATACAACTGAGCAGACCAAAAGAGCAAAGCAAAACCCAGGAAACATCAATGCAGGCTTAATGGACTCCACAAAATGGACCTGAACACTTGAATTTCAGACTTTCCGCAAGAAGGTCCCAAGTTCTAATCCTCATAGTTCTAAAAAGATGGAGAGGGAAGGGGAATATAACCAGACAGCACACTAAAAATCACTCTACTCAAATTTGATAAAGAAACTTTAACCATATAATAGAAGTAAGATCATACCAGCAGCCCAAGGTCTACCATCCATAATGGCAAGTTCTGCACGTAGCTTTTCAACTTCACGTGCCATGGAGACCATGTTCTTCTCCATTGCTTGTCTCTGCTCCATCAGCTCGATATTTGACTTTTTTTCATAATCAATGGCATTCCTGTGAAATAAATTTTTAAGTTAGCATTTCAATACATAATTGGATATATTAATGATTAGCGCTGCAAGTTAAATGCTCAACAGAAACTTCCATTCGTTTGGATTTAAAAAAAAAAGACGGGTGAAAAAGGATTCAGGTATCTACCTCGCACGCATCAACTCCTGGTGCATGCCATCAATTTCTGCCCTTAAAACAGATATATGTTGATTATCAGCTTGCAGCCTTGCAACATCTTGCTTGAGAGTCTGAACTTGGCCAGTCAGTTCCTGCTTAACATTATTCAGTTTCTGAACTTCTGCACGGAGTTGCACAGCCTCCTTCTTCAATGGCTCAGTTGCACGGAGATCTGCCTCCAGCTTCAAGCCTTTGTCAATAAGTCCCCTTGAGTGCAGCTCTTGTTCAGCACGAATTTCACCAATTACAAGATTCAAACGATGAATTTCATCTTTCGCAGCACCAAGCTCTTGTTGTATAGCCATTCGATCTTCTACCAGCCTGCTGTTATCACTCAAAAGCCTCCGGATTTCTGCATGCTGCATTTCAAGTTCTTCCTCCAACAGCGCAGGATGAGGAGGTCGTTGTGGCGGAGGAGGACCACGGTGGAAAGGTCTTTCAGGAGGATATCCACGCCGGCCACTGAAGGCCTCGCGAGGAAAGCGGTTTCTCCCAGCCATTTCAAGTTATTCTGGGAAAAGGTAACACAATAAAATAATCTTTAGTCGACTTTTATGAATATTTGGATTATTTTTAAATCAGATTTTATGGATCTGGTACCGATGAAAGATATAGTATATACTCACAGAAGTTTCACATAAAAATGCATCAATCAAAACCTTCATGAAATTTATGTGGTCTACTTCCAAGAGGAAAATGATACATTAATCACACCAAGTGGCAACTAGATCCAAAGATGTTCCATAGTTAATAACCACAACTAAAGGAGCTCAACTGAGACTAGCATACAGCTATTCAAGATAATTCAAATGAATAGTATATACTATACTGAAAATCAGAAGCACCAAAGTCCAGATTTTTAAACATTTTCCTATTTTTTTATGAGTGTGGATTAGCAGATATTAATTCAACCTCAAAATTCCCCTAACTACATCATGCTCAAAACTCATAAGGCAAAAATTTAACAGCAAAGTCATCATTCTTTTGATTGCCCCCCTTCAATATCAGGAAATTAAAAAAAAAAACACTGAAATCCCTTAGTTTCTCATCAAATGCCCATCTGCAAAACACTAAAAACCGTACTCCATTTAAACCAACTTGAAATTTCTAATCATTTATTTCCGATTGCAATATTAAGTTCTCTTTTAGCAAGCTGTGGGCTTGTGGCAGACAAAATCTATATATAAAATTACTTTTCAACACACACAAATTAACAACAAAAAAACAGAAGCAGGGAATAAGTTAGAAGTTCAAAACCATACATTTTATAAAAAAAAAAATAGCCAACAAACTTGAATTCTTAATGTAAAACAGTGAAAAAAAAACATTTTTCTTCGTACTTGAGCAAATTGAGTGGGGGTAATCTCACTTCTCTTTGATTCAAAACCGTTTTACCTGCACAACCAAACAGAGAAGTAAACAAAAGCTAACAACCCAAGAAGAAGATGATGAAGATGAAGATGAATTGAAACCTGGGGAATTAGGGTTAGTAAGAATGGACTTGATTGAGATATTACATAAACCCTCTTTTCTGGGGAGAAAATTTGGGAGGAACAAATTAGCTTAGAACCTAAGATGAATAAAATGAAGGTGCTTGCTTAGAGTCGGTCAGATCCGTAAAAGAATTTAGATTAGGGTAAACTGTAACACTAATCACTCAACTCTGGGTTTTGCTCATTTTAAATACTGAATTATAAAAATATTCAATTAAGACACTCAATATTTCAAAAAAAAACTTTTTTGGTCATTGGACCATTAAATAACCAAGAGTGTGATGATCATGTAATCATTATATTTTCTAAGAAAAAACTTAATTTTTTTTTCGGCCGTTATCGTCGTCTTCACAAAATCATTCTAAATCGGTGATTATTAGTATATGTTCTAAATATACTTTCAACCATTAACCACTGAAGCAAATTGGTTCGTGCCATTTATCTTAAAATAAAAAAAAAATACATTGATAAGTAGATGGAAATTCTATAATATAATATTACTAACTTTAAAATAATTAATAAAAATATATTATGAAGCTATTGTAGTAAATTTCAATACATAATGTGTAAAAAAAATTACAAAAGCCTACATGTTTACCCTTTAAAAATATAACATCTAAATTCTAATCCTAAATTCCCGAACTCTCAATTCTAAACAAACCCCTTACAAACTAAACCTCTAAACTAAATTCATAACTATTAAAACAGACATAGTTGCGTAATCTAAAAACTACACAATATATGTATTGGATAATTTTCTAATAAATATAACCATAAAAACGAATATTTAAGATTCAATGTCGAAATGCTAGTAACGCCTTGTCATAGTCGGTAAAGACCATGTCTTAAGTACTTGAATGCCCAATTCGAGTCCCGCCTTACATAAAATCTTGCGTGAATTTACGAAAGTAAAGGGAAACACAAAACATGAAATCCAGGAAACCAATCTTCCAAAACTCTAAAAGAAAGTAAAGGTGAAATATCCAAGTTTCAGCAATGGATTATCAAGTCATAACTGAGGTATGGATCTCGCTCGGATAAATTGTTTGAGTATAGCTTTCTCTTCATCGAGCCTCTTCTTCTCCTCGGGATCTTTCGGCCTGACTTTCCTCTTTTCTTCCAATATATACTTAAAAAGTTCACGCTGCTGGCTCTCCGGAATCAGTTCACGCAACTTCAAATGATCTGTGATGGGTGGTGCAGGTAATGGGTGTTCAGTAACTTGAGTAGTGACCGTTGTAGTTGAAACCGGAGGACTCGAATCAACATCTTCTTCTGTTACGTTTGTGTCCTTTTTCTTCGTTCTCATGAAAAGATAAGCTGTGCATTAATCATTCAGGTTTTTATCAGACTAGAAGTAAATCATGTTTCTAAAACACTGAATTGTCAAGAGCCAACCTAAAATTTCCGAACTTTGCAAATTTGGCAATATAAAAACAAACTTATATTAAAATGTTGAGTTCGGAACAAGGGAAAGCAGAGTAAGTTGGACCACAATTCAGTGCATGATTTTTGCCGGACAAGATGAAAATATATAAACTGTTAATACAACCAGATACCATGAGTAAAACAGTGATACGATTAATTCTAATAATTATGGCCCGACAGCGAAAACCAATCAAGATATGACCCTCAAGCAAACAACATATGTAGAAAAACCGTTTAATCACTTGTGAACAATAGCTAGTTCCCTCTCCTATGATATCTAAATGTAATTATCGGAACACGGAATTGTTAAAATTCCATACACCACAGATCAGAAACCACTCATCTTACTATCATTTAAACGCAATGAACATGAAAGAAAAACTTTCACTGGTTTGAGAACTAGGAATCCAACTTTACCCGAAAGTGAATGCTATCACTATTATTTACTCCTCTCTAATCACTCATTCGTCATAACTTACGGCTAATACATTTTGCAACTTATCATTGAAATGTTGATGCAGGTAAGAAATCAGTCAGCAGCTTTCAAACAGTCATTGCCTCGGCTAAGCAGGATACAAATAGGGAATCAAGTCACTCGTCATTGTCGTTATAAGTTCCAAAGAATATAGAGATAATCACTACACAATGCTCGGTACTTAAGTTTAGTAACTACGGATTTAAGAGATTACAGTAACATTGGTGGTCGGATGTAAATATTTTCTAACAGTCAAACGAGTCCCGATTCAAGCCAATTTACTAAAAATATTTAACCCACCAGTCTGATACACTATTAGATTGCGAATGTACATTAAGTTAGGGGTTACTCATTCATATATATCTCTATATATAACCAAAACTCCTCTTTTGGGTGCATACCAGAAAAATCAGCTAAATTTTCCCATAAGTTCAACTAAATATTTAAATGGCTGAAAAACAATCTACTTGTTCTGGGGACTAAGGCAAACAATTACCCATCACAAACAGAATCAAAAATTTGAATTAAAAAGCATAAAATTCAACATTCAAGCCAAATTAAAAAGAACCCATTTGAACTACTGATCATTCAACAACTAAAACAAAGCAAGGGAATCACCTCCGACAGTAAAGTTGACAGCCAATAGAAGGGGCCAAAGGAACTTGTAACGCCTTGCAAACGATTCCCTCGGAGGCTGAGATGGCGGAGGCGGCGGACCCATTGTGTATGATACCGCTGCCGCTGCTGCACCGGATGATGTTGAAGGAAAATCCTTCCCTTTCTGCTGAAACTGTTTCAATTGAGCTGCAATAAAAAAAAGGAATCAAATTTCAAACACCCAAAACATCTATTATTTGAGAAGCAAATACAAAAGTTAAAATAGTTTTGATTTGAGTATTGGTATACCTTTCTTGGGTTTGTGGTCGTACAGCTTGGGACCTTCGCTCATTGTTGAGATTCTTTTTCCACCAAAGCTTCGTTTTTTTGCTGAATTTCTCCCTCTGCTTATGCTTGCGCCCTTGATTATTTGATTGATTAGATTTAGGGGCTTATATCATAAATAAGTAATTAGAGTATACTAATTTTTCATTTAAGTAATTAGAGTATATTTTTCAGTCAAAATAAATATTTAAAATATACTTTTTATCAAAATATTTACATAAAGTATCCTTAAAATAGGAACTTAAAATATATATTTTTTGTTAAAATAAGCCATTAATATATTTGTTAATCAAAGTCATGTCACACATGACAACTTTTAAAAACTTAAATAATATATATATATATAAACTCTATGAGTGGTCTAATTAAGGGTGAGCAAAACTCGACTCGAAAAAGCTAAAAAACTTGATTCGGCTCGAGGTGAAATTACTCAAATCGTCTTGACTCGACTTGAAATTTAATAAATTCGACTCAAAAAAATTTCAAATAAAGTTTGAGTTGTAAAATAAAAATCCGAATAACTCGAAATTTTTAGTAATTAATGGATTTATTTTTAAGTTCTAAATGAGTCCATTTTTTGATGACATATATACCGATATATAAAAATATAAAGAAATGTTGTTACATATGAAAAAATATGAAGAAATATATATGTGCATATCTTATATTATATGATTAGAAAAAGTTGTTTAAATTGAAATCAAATCGTACTATAACATGATAAATAATTACAATTAAATTTTTATAGGAACTCGAAAACTCAATTCGACTCGAATTGAAAAAAATCAAATAAAATTTGAGTTGTAAAATATGACGCATCAACTCTAATAACTCAAATTTTTTTAACTCGACTCGATCGAACGCTCACCTCTAGGTTCAGTGGGAAAGAGGGTGCTATTTTTTCTAAGAAAGCAGAGTTTAATCCGCTTTGTCTCTAAAGTGTGTGGCACATCAAAAGGTTGAGAAAAAAACCTTTTAAATACTTATTTGTAATATAAGCCTTGATTAACTACCAACTTGGGTTTTACTTTTTATCTTTGGATAAATATTTGATACACTGCCAGTGTAAAAAAAGTTTACACAAGCATGCCTATTTTCAATCCTAAATTTAAAACCTAGAATTCTAACCTTAAAACCCTAAAAATCTAACCCCAAACCTTAAACTCCAAACCCTAAATTATAACCATAATTCTTAAATTCTAAATCATACAGACTAAAACCCTAACATCTAAGCCCTAAACAAAACCCCTAAGCCCCTAAATTAATCCGCTTGTAAAAACTTTATTTTTCACCGCCAGTGTATAGAATATTAATCCTTTATCTTTAAGAGTTCAATCCGCTTCGTCTCGTTATTTAACCAATATGGAAGTAAATACTATCTATTTAACGACTTATTTCACCTAAAATCAAATGAAAATTAAAAACGATTTTTACTCGCATCCGAGGTTAATTAGTAAGAAGACAATTACTTAACATTCTAGTCTTTTTCTTTTCATGTTTTTTTCTTTCCCGGAAGTATGAAAAATATTGCAATCAATAGGATTTTTTAAATTTTTTTCCGTAAAAAGAAAGATGTTTAAAATAATAATTAAGTATAATAATAACTAAATTTGAGATTTAATCAAGTCAATTTAATTTTTTTAAATTAAACTAGAAGAATTTAAAATCGCATGTGTTTTGTTTATGCCCAAAATTATGTTTTATTTCTTTATTTTAATTTAAAATAAGTTTTATCTTTCGTGAGAGTTGATACTAAAGTAAAATTAAACTATATTTAGAAATTAAATATAAAAATAGTTTTTTTGTTAATATCATTGGTTCATACAGTTATCTTTAGAAAAATTGTAGAATTATAATAAGTTTAAAATGCAAATCATGATATTTTACAAATCAATATTCGATTTGATTTGGGTAGGGTATGATAAAATTGAAAACAAGGGCAAGTCAAATATAATGGGGGGAAATGGATTATCAGAAAATAAAGACAATTTACAAGTTTACATCTATGCTTGCTCTTCCTGCTACTCTTACAGTTACAGGTAATGACAGTTGAGCCCGGAAAACCAGAGGTGGTAGTCAAAACAAATTAACAAAAGTATGTCTACATCTCTATTTGTTGATCAGTTCCAAGGGCGACCGCCGCCATAAGCCTTGCCTCGGTCTCGAAAACCACCATGACCTGTTTCATGAGATGAACAAGATGAGTATGACAAACAATGTATTAAGCTCTCAGAATTGTTTACAACATGCTATGGACATTGTTATTTATGCATAAAAGTCAAAGTGACATGTCGGACAATTCGATTGCGGTTCAGTTAGCTGCAGCAGCCCCATTTGAAATCTCTTTTATAATCACCACCCATCGTGGCAAAAATGTAACTCGGTTAATTTCTTCTATTGAAGCGAAGAACCAGAGAAATGATCTCGTAGCTCGTGGCAATGTGCTAGTGTTTTCTGTAACACCTTATCGAATCAAGTATCTAAATGTGCAAATGCTACTAGAACCGACTAAAATTATTCGATTTCCATGAATTTGCTTGCACCTGCATGTTCCAAAAGAACTGTAAACTAACCTGACGGAGGAGGAGGCGCACCACGTCCCATCGCTGCCAACTCAGGACTTACCTTTTGTCCAGCTTCCTTAAGTATGGCAATAAGGTCTTTCGCAAATCTGGCATTTGCAGCTGTGAAGAAAGTGTAGGCAGTTCCTTTTGCCCCCGCCCTTCCTGTTCGACCAATGCGATGGACATAATCCTCAAGAGATCCCGGGAAGTCATAATTGATTACGTATTTCACATCTTTCACATCTGCCACCAACCAAATTTGATAAATAATCCAGATGATGAGGCCAGACGCAAGTTAGAAATGTGTGCCCCATGCTATTATATACATACCTAAGCCACGAGCCGCAACATCTGTTGCAGTCATTATAGGGCTCTTGCCAGCTTTAAACTCTGAAAGGACCCAATCCCTTTCAGCTTGACTTTTGTCTCCATGAATTGAGAGAGCAGGCCAACCATCCATGCGAAGTTGCCTAGTGATCTGGTCACAACCTTTCTTGGTATCCATGAAAATCAAAATTCTGCTGCCATCCATGATATCCTCCAGCAGCTTCACTAATCTGAAACACCAGCACAGATCAATAACCATCCTTAATAATACTAAATGGTAAAAGAATTAAGACTCATACAAACAAAGTAACTGTTCTCTACTTGTTATATTTCTGATTCTCCGAAACAATGTCAACATGTTGGCGAATTGCATGGTTAGCTTTTAAATCTGCAGATCCAATTACCACCTGCACAAAGGACCAATGGAACAATAAATTTAAGTAAATAATAGAACATTACAAACAACAAAGTCAAATCAGATTACCACATTTGAGAAGCCAAGAACTATATTTGGAAAGATGAAAATTCTTCAAGTTGTAAAAAACATAGAGAAAGTAAATGAGATAATATGTGGAGATCACATAAGAATTAGATAGAAAGTCAAATGTTAAAACAAAAGGCAACAGATAACATTTCCTCACAAGAGAAGCTAATTAGTAAAAATTGCCAAAGTTATGAAGCGTCTTACTTTGTATGGATTATAAAGAAACTGTCTTGCCAATTGTTCAACCTCCTTTGGCCATGTTGCACTCCAGTATAAAGTTTGACGATCAGGACGGATCTGCATAAAATATAAGTACCACTCAGAGAAAGAGGGGGTGAGATAAGAGGGTGAGGCTGCCAATCAGTTAGATTGCTTATATAAAAAATAGAGGTTCTATACAATCACTTATTCTTTGCTAAATATAAAGTTGGAGAGTAACACCTATAATTTTGCCAATTTTAAATCATTTTTCTTCAGACAGTTGCACAGCTGCATTGTACTGTAAACTAAAACAAAAAATCTATTTTTTCATGATCTCTGATAGCACTAGCTTCTGAAGTCAGCATTCTTATCATCCTAAAGAGTGACTTCGACCATATCACTTGGATAACTCACAGTATGATTCCCAAATTTAGTTTAAAAAATGTAAATGTCATGAGCAAAATGGAGGGGGTTGAGGGGAAGACTATAACAAAAGAGAAAGGTAAGAACAAAGACCTGAGCAACGATTTTTCGTATCTGAGGCTCAAACCCCATATCTAACATCCGATCTGCTTCATCCAAGACTAAATAAGTAACCCTTCGCAAATTTGTGTGATGCGAGTCCAACATATCTATTAGCCTTCCTGGTGTAGCAATAACAATCTCAACACCTGATCCAACAAACAATATAACATCTTTACTGCCAACGGGTTCAAGCAATTACAAACTAAAAGATAAGTGATTATTTAAACTAACAATAAACATGTCCATAAGCATCTTAAATTGAAACCTGTGTATACAAGAGCACAAATAGTGCTGGAACAACAAATACAGTAGAACAATCAACCCATGCATGTTACAGCATACCTTTCTGGAGATCACGCACTTGAGGTCCCTTTGGAACCCCACCATATATGCATGTATTCTTGATCCTTGATGATGCACCAAACTTAGCAGCCTCTTGTTGTATCTGAACCGCGAGTTCACGTGTTGGGGCTAATACTAATACAATTGGACCATCTCCAGGAGCTGAAAACATATAGAAAGAGGCCAAGAGTTATTCCCTCCCAATTACTAAAAACACACTGATAAAATAAAATCACAATAAGTGAATTTTTTTTACCTAAAATTGGCTGCGCGTTTACATGAACAATTGCAGGCAATAAATAAGCAAGAGTCTTCCCCGATCCAGTTTCAGCAATGCCAATGAGATCACGACCCTTCAAAGCCATTGGCCAACCTTGAGCTTGGATGGCTGTTGGTTCAACAAACCCTGCTTTTGTAATTTCTTGCAGTACATAGTCTGGAATAAGAAAAAAAATATCAACTATAACAACAGAAGAATCTATAAATAGAGTAGGAAATATCCAAAACACCTACAAACACAATAATTTTCAAATGCTATTGTAAAATTCTCTATAACTAAGAAATATCAAAAAAAAAACTGTAAATCTAACAACCAACCCAACCATCAAAGTGATATTCTTTTCTCTGATATGAAGTGTATATGCAACAACTTTTGCGCATCAGAAAAACACTCCTAGACTAACTAATCAACAATTCATTATGTGGCAGCAGTAAAATACCAATGATTTAACATCTAGAAGCAACAAGAGCATATCAACAAAGATAAAGGAAAATGAAGGCTTAAGATGACTCTACTTGCTAAGTTTAAGATGAGCATATCAGAAAATATTGTCAAAACTATGACTGTCTAGTCCATTCATGAAGGTGTCAATGTCTTTTCTGTGAGCAAATACAAATTTGAGAATCTTCAATTAATTAAGTAATAGTGGGATTGTCCTGTAGTTATTAATTGCTGAATAAATTACAGAAAATCCAAAATGTAAGAACACAGGTTATAAAAAAGGCTAAACATTAAACAGGAGTCGTCGATTATGTTCACCATTCAATGGAATTTGGCCAATGTTAAGGTTATAAGATGGTACACCTAGTATTCTAGTTACTAAAAACGCCATTTTCTTTAGTAAACTTTTTTATGCATCCCCATTCTACATGGGAAAGAGAGGGGGGAAAGGCTCTCCGGAGATTCAGTAAACTTGGCTAATAAAAGAAGGAGAATTTAAATGGCTTAAAAGCTTAACTTATTAACAGAACCAACAAAAATTACCTGGAAATCCCACATCTGTGAAACTCTTCACAGGCTTTGGAACATCACGACCTTCAACCGTAATTTCCCTCCGCTGCCTATACTCCTCAACATCCGTCTCTGACATTGCTGCCACCGAAGGGGATTCGACATAAAAATTCTTTTCAAAAGGAGTCAACCCATCCAAATCCAACTTCCTAGTCGGTTCAGCAGTATCAAAGTCCCTTCTGCTTGACAAGGACCGCACTGAACCGCCATATGCTGAAGCCCCACCAAACCCCGAGTCACTGCACCATCACACAAAAAAAAAACAGAGAAGCTTTGAAGCAACTACAATCTCAAGACAGGAGACCAGAAACTTCAAGTATTACGAATTTTTCAAAAGGAGTCAACCCATCCGTCTCAAGATTTGCTGATGACCCAAAGTCATTGTGCAAAAATTAATGAAATGAAGCTATTTTTGAAATTAAATTCAATCGTTTACAGCATTTGGTAGCTAAAACAACATAAATTTCATTAAAATATTTAACAGGAACAAACTCAATAAAGAATCTATAAGTCAGTCTCAAGCCAATCTAAAGTAAAGAAACGCAAAACCCATATGAAAAATCACAGCTAAAACTGAAAATAAACAAATTTATTCAGCTCTAATTCACTAATTTCGGAACACAAAAAATGCAACGAATGAATCCAGATATAAAAAAACCCAACAATACCCAGAATAATACATGACATTAAACATATTAAAAAGTGAAAATTGCATTAAAAATTTAAGGGGTAAAAGCAAAAGTCTAAGTACCTTCTACGGTCACGGTAGGAGGTGGGATCGCCGGAGCGGCTATCGTATCGACTCATTTTCTGTGCAGCTGTTCGTGAGATTATCAGAAGTTGCTTTAACTGCTGATGTAACCAAAAAATATATTCGAATTTCAGATTTGGATTTGTTCTAATTAATGGTTTAGGGTTTTTTATGTGTCAGGGTTTTTATTCGACAGAATTTTGTGCTCCTTTTTTTCAATTGGGATGAAGAGATGAGAAAGGGAAAAAAAGGAGTAAAGGACGATCCTTCTCGAGGCATGTTGTGCATCAGGCTTTGTATGGGTTAAACGACAACGTACAGGTGATGTGCTGAGGGTCGGTAAGGAGTAAGTAAAATTCGACTCTATTCGAAAAAATGAATTTTTTAAATTGGTTTAACGTGAAAAACTCAAAAAAAAAATAATAAAATTTGAGTTATAAAATAGAAGTTTAAAAAACTCAATTTTTTTAATAATTAATTTTCAAGTTCAAATTAAGTATGTTAACTCTGTTTGATATATTTATATTGCATATGAAAAAAATAGTATAGTTATAAAAAATTATTTAACTGAAAAGTCTGAAACATGTAATTAGTACCTTAAACATGTTAGCCTAAGAGCTTAATTGATTTAAATCACTGATTTAACGATTTAATTGAGTGTTAAAAAAATTTAAAACTTAATTTTTCTTCTTCAAAAATACAAGAATTTCTTACATTCTTAAACCGAAAATATTTTAGTTATTTGGTATAAAAGAATAAAAGACGACTAGTTGAAAGAAGTGGTAATGGACCCTTCTTCAAGCATTTGAAGTAAGTTTTGGACATGAATAGAGCAACTCAATGTTAGAATATTGTTTTTTTGTGAAATTATGAAGTAAGTTTTAAAGTATTGGCACCTAAGAAAAATATAATGTATATCGTATGTAATTGAAAAAATATCTTATGCATTGACGATAGAATTTTTTTATTTCTACAATTGTCCTAATTTTATGGTTTATGAACTTATTTTGGAGTTTATAGTTTAGGTTTAAGGGACAGAATTCATATAATGTGGCTAGAATTTAGGTTTAAGGTTATAATTTATAATTTAGATGTTAGGGTTTGAGTTTTAGTTTAATATGTTAAGGATTTAAGTTTAATCTATAAATTCTAAATCTAATCTTAAACCCTAAATTTCAAGCACATAAACCTAAGCTCTTAAACTATAAACCTTAAACTGAATATATAATCCATAAAATAAAAATATTTATAAAAACAAAAGATTTTCACAGACAGACAGTGCATGGTGTTACCCTATGTCTCTATGTAATTAAGCCATCTTAAAAGTCTAAAGCATTGAAGAATACGTGTTTTGACGTTTTTAAATCTCACTGCCTGCTTCGACAACACAAATTTTACAATCGTGACTCGACAATTCGTCTCTGCAAAGTGTGAGTTGGTTCGGGTTTTTGCACTTTGGATTCCCTTCATTTCCTTCAATATTATGATTAACAAATGGTTCACATTTGTAAGGTAGACATATGACTTACGGCAACCATACATGCCCTACTAAAAATGTTGTTTTTTACGTTTGAACTCAAATTCTCTTCTTGAAAAAATAATGTGTTTTGACATTGCACTCAACTCTGATTGGTTTATAAAAACAGATCTTGGGATCATGATACGCGAAATAGATTTTGGGATTTGTACTCATGTATAATTTGGTGGTGATTCATTACATAGATTTAAAACAGACTTTTCTATTTTTATCGTTTAATTAAAAGATGATGGAAATCGTCTATCTCTTAATGAGGTATTGAGCTTGTGCCCCTTAGCTTGGTGAACTCAAGCTTTACCATCTAAGCTAAGGTTGATTTTTGGTTAAGTTATATGCTGGTTTATTATTAAATCGTGTCTAATGGTTATGCCATTAACGAAATAAGTCTGATATCCCACCAACTGCATTGAACGCACCTTTTTTTATTACGAGAAGATGACAAAGCCAAAAGATTTTGAAAATTTTCCACCAAAGACCCCACCGTTCACCGGCCCGATCTCAGCCATCGTCGGTGCGTGGCGTGCACCGCCATCACCGTCGGCTTCCTCGCCTCCCTGCGACCAAAACCAGACTAATCACTCACCGTCGTTTAGTGTCGTTCACCGTAGGGATCGAGCTGAAGGTTTGGCGAGAACCAAACCTCTCCGCCTCTAGTTTTTGCGTTTTTTTACCGCCTCGACCGTCACATCGTACCTGTCACTATCGACACCAAAACATTCCCTCGACCGTCCAATTATAACCCCTAACCTCACTCGTTGATCTGCCTCTCCGACCACTGTCCCAAACCAATTAAAGCCCCATCAAACCCTAAATCGCATCCCCTATGTTTTATATCGATTCCGACCGCCTCCATCATCGTTCTGCATCACCGTTGGTCCAGTCGTGCTCAGTAGGTTGAGGCGAGCAAAACCTAACCGGCCAATCGTCCGTCCGACGTCGGTAAGACTCTTGTCGGAGCTTCGTCCATTTCAGCGCAAATTTGGCATTTTAGGTAATTCTCAGCCCGATTCCGGCTTGTCTCGTGTTTCTGATGAGTGGTTTGAATTCTCGTGTTGATAAGTTCTCGTTTTCTGGTAAAATCGATACAAATAGGGCCTCCGACGACCATTCCGATGATCGTCCAACGGTTTGATATCAATGGGTAAGTGAACCGGCCTGAACCGACTAACCTGGTCTGAGCACAGTTATGCATACGCCTAAGCCCAAGTCTGATCCGACTCGAACCTGAGTCCGACCCGACCCGACCTGAGTCTGACCCGACTTGACCCATTGATCGAGTCAACTTAGTGAGCCAACCCGTCCAAGTCAACTCGTTCGAGTTAACCTAGTTGACTAATGACGCCAACATGACATCAGCGTTGACCGTTGACTTTGACCAAAAAGTCAACTTTTTGCGAAAACCCCTTATTTTATGTTTTTCGACGTCCTGAGTTCGATTTTGAAGTTTGTTTCGTGAAATTCTGACCCGAATGCCTCTGAATCCGACCTTGAACCCGAGAGTTCTTATGTATTTAATTATTCAGTTAAGAGTTTTGTGATTAAGGTCTAATCTTGGAATTTGTGTAATTGAAGGTGTTCACAATTCCTTGTATCTGGGTTGTTGAATGACAGCGAATTCGAGTTCGAGAATGATTGAATGGAGTATTATGGATTGATCGGTGTAGCTTGGAGTTGAGGTAATACATTACTACCTCTTGCATGCTTACGGAACTGGTTGGTATTGGTTAATGCATGGGCGAACTTGATTAATGCCCGAATATTTCAAAGTTATGTTGATTACGATAGAAAAATAAGAATAATTTGTATAAAACCTGAATGACTCGAATAAAGAAATGATGATCGATAATAAATCCAAGTTCAGCGAAAAATCGATAAAACAGTTCACCTCATAACTTTCAGTTCGGATTACTTCTTGATAAAAGATCTAATGCTTAGGATGCTCGGATGAGAAATGACAAAAATGCCTTTAACGTATAAGGACTAAAATACCCCTAGCCATGAAAGCGATACAGAAAATATACCTTAAATCTGGTAAAGCAACTAATTCGTCTCAAACTACGTTTTGCTTGGAAAAGTTTTGGTAACAAAGTTTAAACCTTTGAAATTGTAAAGTACTCGGATTTTCTTGAATTATGAATAAGTCTCCGAAGAGAAGTTTACGGAAAACTATTTATATGTCTAGATTAATCAAAGTGGCGTAAAAGGATTGAAAACATCGATAAGGCTGAATTGATTGGAATGAACGAAATGACTAGAAGACTAAAATATTCTCGGGTACTAATGGTCAAATTAACTGAAATGATGGATATACCCTCAAGACCTGAAATGAATAAATAGTTGGAAGAACCGAAAGGCTCAGAATAATTGAAACACATTCGGACGTTGAAATGAATGAAAATATCTCTAAGACTTGGAATAAGATATTTCAATAAAGCCAAACAAGGTAATGGCTCCGAAAGTGGTAATACACGACCCTTGTTGGTTGGTCGTTTCGGGAACTATTGTGATGTTGGAAGAATACCATATAAAAGCATGTTCGAGTTATTTGGAGAAAGTACCTAGGTCAATGGTAAGAGCAGCATGTTCTTCGTGTGTATTCGATGCTATGGATTGAGTTTAGGTGCAATACACATGTTCGAGTACTTGGAAAATACCATTTGAATACATGTTCGATTTCATGTTGTATGTTTAGTGGTTGCTTGGTGAAGACGAGCTTTTTGTTATACAATGTAGTCAGTTATGAGAAGTGAGTACTTAAGGCGAACCGATCCGATTAAATAATAAACAATGTAATGATGGTTTGCGATTAGTTCAAAGGGACTCGAAAACTTGATAAGCAACTAGAATTTTTAAGCTCCGTACATTACTGCTTATACCTTGTTTGTATAATTACCAAATCACCCCTGAAGGTTAGAATGACCATAATTGCCTTGTAGGCTTTAATGCTTGGATCGTTCACGATATATTTGATATCTCAGTGTTCATGATTTATCAACTTCTAATATTTGGTTTGAGTCGTTATTACCAAACCTCTCTTTCCATAAGGACCTTATTCTGAAATCAACCCAAAATTGTCTAATGTTCTCTTTCTGATAATTATCAAGTGTTTCTGATAAATAAATTGGACCATAAGGCTCGTACCTTGTGTCTGTAAGTGCTCTCTATTTTAAATCAAGACTATCGCTCTGAATTTAAAAGTACGACACAATTATTCGAAAAGAAAGCAATCTATGGCTTCTGTCCTCTGATACAGAAATATATATCTGATATATGTCTTTTGATAAAAATAAATGACATTTGTCTTCTGGTATAAAGATATATCTGGACTCTATTTTCTGCTATTATCATTTACTAGATAAAACTAATTTTAACCGAGGTAAATTATCTAGGATATGATTGAAGATCTATAGGCTCAGCGCTGATAAGCCCTTCTGGACCTAAGATATCCACTACGCCCAACGGGCCTAGCGGAGTCTTTCTGTAAGCTCCTACGCCCAATGGGCCTAGGGCAAGACTTTTTGAATATTGTTACGGGATATTGTTTATCAGTGTATGGTTGGAGGGTAGTCAAGCAGTTAAAATAAAACTTTATGTTCCCTTCTATAATTCTACCCTACTAAATTGATTCACTAAAGTCTGAAACTCTTAGTATGCTTCCAATATGCGTTTAATGAAACATACTAAACTCTCTTGTTCATCTTCCGAAATCTATCTCCTTTCTGATTACACGGTCTATATGATTCGTGCCTAATACTCAGTGATTGAATAAAGATAAATTATGTTATATCTAAATATAACGTTTCACTAACATATTTAATTATAATTGGAATTCGTAGTTGCCAAGAACTTTATGGTAACTTTACGCTTTGCCTTATACATGTATGTTGCCTGTAACATCTTCGGGTAGTTTTGTATTACTGAGCTTCTCGAAGCTTACGTTGTTTTTACCATCGTAGGTTAGAAGAAATCTATCATGATATAGTAATTGACATCAATGTTTGGCGTTCTCTCGATGTTGTGCTTCGAGTACGGTATTGGTATAGTTAGTGGGCATGTATGTCGTGTATTGATTTATGTCACTGTCTGTAATATATTTTTCTGAACTACTGTTATATGTTTAGATGATTTTCTGAAATTGTATTTTGAACGAAAGTTTGTTTTACAATTTTTTATGTAATTAAAGAAAAATATCTTCCTAGGTGGATTTTTCATTGTGCGTTGCTCTTATGACCCTAATGTGACTTCCTAAGATCCGTGGTAACGCATAAACGAGTCTAGGGGGTTACAGAATGAGTTTAGAGTTTAGGATTTATAGCATTAGGGGTAGGGTATATTTTTAGGGTGTATGATTTACTATATAAGATGTGAAATTTAAGGTTGGGTTTAGAATTTATTTATTTTTAGTGTGAAGAAAAAAAAGAGGCATGTTTAGGGGCAGAGAATTTTTGTTAAGAAGAGATGTACAACATAACTTAAATTTATCTTCTTCCGGATGTTAATACATTGATCGTGAATATACCCTAAAATATTTATATCCAATACATTGGAGAGGGAAACTAAAAGTTTCCATAAGTGACTTAGTTTTAGGGTTTAGGGACTTAGTTTAGGGTGTATGGTGTATGGGTTTTGGTGTAAGGGTTTAGAATTTAGGGGTTAGGGTAGTAGTGTAACCCCCTCATCCCGGTCTGGACGACTGACCAGTCCAAGTGGGTCACACGGGGAAAACGGAAGTGAAACCCGTAAAGGCTCCCCTTCGGTTAGAAACCCTAGAAAATTTCTTTTAACATTAGCTTATCTAAAGGCTTTAATACTTCCTATGTGAAACACGACAGCGGAAACACAACGAATTAAAACAAACATGCAAGCAAGCATTTTAAAACAACTCATTTTAGTTTGTAAAGTAGGCCGTATCGATACACTAGAAGAGGGTATCGATGCGCCTTGACTAGGTCAACTGCCAAAAGTCAACCTAGGGAGACCGTATCGGTACTCAGGTTGACCGTACCGATACGCCGTCCACGGTCAACTTCTCACGGTCAAATGATAAAAACCGTACCGATACACCCAAATCTCGTCAAAATCTCAAAATTCCATAGAGCCTTTGGCGTATCGATACACCCCCGTGTACCGGTACGCTAAGCTTAAACTGAGGCCCAAAGTGTAGGACCGTATCGATGCGGCCCTTGGGCGTATCGATACGCCCTGCACTGCAAGCCTTAGTTTAGCTGCAAAACGAACTAGGACTCAACTCTAAATGCAATTTACGACTCACCTAGCCACAAGCAAACATTCATATAACATTTAGCAACCAAGAATCAGCATATGAAACAATTTAAACGAACAACAGAGCATTAACACCAAGACAATCATACTTGAGAGAAACTTGTATTCTAAACATACATAAAGGGTCTAAAAAGCCAAAAGGTTCATGCATTCACTAGCAAGGTTTACATGCTCACAAAACAACACATAACATTCATGGAACAAAGGTCATAAGCCTTTAAAACACAAGCATTAGGCAATAACATACATGGTTTACAAATCCGAAACAAGGCATGAGCAACATATATGAGTCTAACAAAGCCCATACAAAAAGCATAGCAGTCTCATTGCTAAACTACCATATTATTTACTAAACCATACTTGAGCAACTACAAAAGCTTGGAATGCCCCTTTTCTTGCTCCTTGTTAACTCCACACTAATGATATGCATTGTCGAAAACGAGAGCGTAAGCTAGAAGCTTAGTGAGGGTGCTCTAAAACAAAAACAACGACAATGCAGGGTTCAAGCATACCATCCTTAAAACAACACACATGCATACATAAGCATCAACCAAGCATCAAGCTAACTACACAAGAATGCACTAACATGGCATCTTACCTCATGTTATGCCCAAAAAGATATAACAATTATCTTAACAACCAAACCACATGAACAAGTATATTGGCAACTATTAGTTTACTCGGATATGCGGATAACTTCCGTTGGGGCTTTCACCTCCAACGTACTCGACAACAACGTTACCTTAGGTGGGATTACACTCATCACCGGACCTTGCATGGATGTGATTACACTCATCATCACATGCCCTACGGATGGGATTCCACTCATCATCACGTAATAATATAAATTTTCCGGTGGAATATTACATCACCGTACTCCTCCTTGATGACTTTACGCCACCAAGGCCACGCGCGAATTTGACTCAACCGTGTGCACACTCTCATCCTAATGATCGATCATTTATACCCGGTAATTTAACTAGTGCCAATCATACTATTAAGTCACACCATGACAATCCATCATGCATATCAACATATCAATCATCACATACTTCAATGTATATAACACATACATAACCAACACATGCTTTACAAGTTTATATTAAGCATACTTAGCAAAACTCATAAAACATACAAGAAGTCAACCTACCAACTTAACCTCTACCTTGAATTGGCCTACCAAGCTCAATTCAACTTCTCAACCATACACTTGAACCAATTTAAACCAATTTGAAAGATTCCACTCACCACACTTCCTTAAGTAAACCATGCAAAGCCGACTCAAGCCTCCACAACTTCTAGAATCGTGCCCAAACCTTCTCCAACGTTTCCCCTTGATTCTAACCAATCAAAAACAATGTATTACTACACAAAACATCCACAATTCACTGTCACAACTCATATTTCAACCAATACCCATTTCTCAACAACTTCAAGTCAAAACTAACAACCACAAATCCCATTTTCGTACTCCCATTAAACCCAGCAGTAAACTATCAATTTCAACACCCCAAACACCTTTAAAGACCTTAAAACACCTCTCTAACATCACTATAACATCAGTCCAACAACCTTACACAAAACTCCTCCAAAAACAGAAGTTTAGACACCTTTAAAATGCCCCTAAAAACCCATTTCGGAATTTTTTTATCAAAACCCCGCCATTTTAAGTTATAATACATCTAAGGACTAGAATAAAACATAAATGAACTTATCAAATCAAGAGCTAAATGAAAAACCCTTAAAGCTTCTCCATTTTTCCTTCAAAAACTTGAAAACTTGAAATCTAAAAAAGATGATGCTTTTCAGAATCTAAAACCATGGAAATGTTCAGAATAGAGAGGAGAAGTCAAAAACGTGTTTACCTCGTCAAAATCATTTGAAATGATAAAGAGCCTTGATGGAATAGTGATTGGGAGGTTTTGGGGGTTTGGGGTCGTGGGATTTGAAACAAGGAAGAAAAAGACTTTTTTGTTTCAAAAAGGCATTTACTCATCTTTTTCCTTACTTTTGGAAATTTACAAAAATGTCATTACTAAAATTCAAGTCTTATTAAAATAAAACCAAAGCCTATTTAAATTAAATCGAGTCTAACGACTCGAACCCGACTCACACACTCAACTCCCAACCCCAAAACTCGAGTGTTACAACTTTCCCCCACTTAAGGAATTTCGTCCTCGAAATTACCTGACTGAAAGAGATAAAGAAACTGTCTTTCCATATCCTCCTTCCTGTCCCAAGTGGCCTCGTCCACCCCTCGACGTTGCCACCTCACTTTGACTAACTCAATTGATCTACCACGCAACACCTTGCTGTCTGAGGCTAAGATCTCCACAGGTTTTCCTCATCATATGTCAAATCCGGATTCAATTCAATATCTTCTACAGCATAACATGCGATGGATCTGACCTATACTTACGAAGCATCGAAACATGAAACACATCGTGGATCTTTTCTAGCTCGGATGGCAAACGCAACTGATAAGCAACCGGACCAACTCGTTTCACAATCTCATACTGTCCAATGTACCTCAGACTCAACTTCCTTTTTCTGCCAAATCACATAACCTTCTTCTACGGAGAGACTTTAAAGAACACTCTATCTCCCATAGAATACTCAACTCCCTTCCTCTTCAAGTCGGCATAGGACTTCTGCCTATCCGAAGCTACCTTCAAACGATCACAAATTAATTTCACCTTATCGGTAGTCCCCTTAAGCAAATCCGGCATATGTAACAACTTCTGACCCGCTTCAGCCCAACAAATCGGAGTTCTACACTTCCTACCATACAAGGCCTCATATGGAGCCATCTGAATGCTCGACTGAAAACTGTTATTATAAGAAAACTCGACTAAAGGCAAGTGCTTCTCCCAAGTACCCTGAAAGTCAATAATGCAACAACGCAATATATCCTCTAAAATCTGTATAACCCTCTCTGACTGACCATCTGACTGAGGATGATACGACGTGCTGAAATTCAAACGGGGACCCAAAGATGTATGCAGACACTCCCAAAATCGGGCTGTGAACCTCGGATCTCTATCGAACACAATCGACTTCGGCACACCATGCAGTCTCACAATCTCACTGATGTACAAATCGGCCAATCTATCTAAGGAGTAAGTCGTGTTAACAGCCAAGAAGTGAGCACACTTCGTGAAACAGTCAACTATAACCCAAACTGAGTTCTTCTTCGTAGGAGTCAAAGGCAAACCCGAAACGAAATCAATGGTGATATTCTCCCATTTCCACTCCGGAATTCTCAACGGTTGCAACAAACCTGAGGGAACCTGATGTTCCGCCTTCACTCTCTGACACACCATACACTTACTCACATAATCAGCTACGTCTTTCTTCAAACCAACCCAATAGTACTCACTCTTCAAATCACGGTACATCTTCGTACTACCAGGATGCATAGCAAATGGACTACTGTGCGCTTCAGTCAAGATTGTACGCCTCAAATCACTGTCATCTGGCACAACTATCCTATCTCTGAAACACAAGGCCTCATCGGTACTGAAACTATAGTCTGAAGGTCTACCCACGGCTATGTCTTGCACGTGAGGTGCCAAAGATCTATCTAAGAGTTGTTTCTCTCTAATCAACTGACCCAAAGTAGGTCTAACCTGAAGCTCAGCCACTAGGCCACCATCTCCGGACAAGCTCAATCTAGCAAACATGGCTCTCAAATCAACGACTACCTTTCTACTCAAGGAATCTGCCACCACATTGGCATTACCCAGATGGTACTCAATCGTAAGATCATGGTCCTTCAACAACTCTAGCCACCTACATTGTCTGGGATTCAACTCTCGTTGTGTCATGATATACTTCAGGCTCTTGTGATCTGTGTACACCGTGCATTTCTCACCGTGCAGATAATGTCTCCAAATCTTTAAGGCAAACAAAACTGCAGCAAACTCTATGTCGTGGGTCGGATAGTTACACTCATGAGTCTTCAACTGTCTTGAGGCATAAGCCACCACTCTTCTGTCTTGCATGGGAACACAACCTAGCCCTACGTACGAAGCATCACTGTAAACTGTATATTTTTCCCCGACTCTGGCTGAATCAAAATCGGTGCATGGGTCAAAGCTTCTTTCAATTTCTCAAAGGCTTGCTATCTCGCATTTGACCACTCAAACTGAACATTCTTATGAAGCAACTTCGTCAAAGGAGCGGCTATCTTCGAGAAACCTTTCACAAACCTCCTATAGTATCCGGCTAAGCCTAGAAAGCTACGAATCTCTATTACAGATTTCGGTTGCTTCCACTCAATAATGGCCTCTACCTTCTTCGGATCAACTCTAATCCCATCGGCTGACACCACATGCCCTAGGAAGACTACTTCCCGGATCCAGAACTCACACTTACTCATTTTTGCATACAACTGGTTGTCTAACAAAGTTCACAAAACTAACCTCAAGTGCCAGTCATGGGCTTCCTCGGTACGCGAATACACCAAAATGTCATCTATGAAAACAACTACAAACTGGTCTAAGTACTGATGGAAGATCCTATTCATCATATCCATGAAAAGCAGCCGGTGCATTAGTCAACCCAAATGGCATGAATAAAAACTCATAGTGACCATATCTAGTCCTAAAAGTCATCTTCGGTACATCAACCTCTTTTACCTTCAACTGATAGTAACCGGATGTCAAGTCAATCTTCAAAAAGACTGATGCCCCTCTCAACTGATCAAAAAAATAATCAATACGCGACAAGGGATACTTGTTCTTTACTGTCAATTGATTCAACTGTCTATAATCTATGCACATTAACATACTTCTGTCTTTCTTCTTTACAAACAAAACCGGAGTGCCCCAAGGCGAAGAACTCGGTCGGATGAAGCCTCTATCTGTCAACTCTTGCAACTGAGTCTTCAACTCTTTCAGTTCTTTTGGTGTCATACGATATGGAGCAATCGAAACAAGAGTTGAATCTGAATAAGTCTCTATTGCAAACTCTACCTCTCTATTAGGCGGTAAACCCGACAGTTCTTCCGAAAACACACTCGGAAAGTCACACACTATCTGGATATCTTGAGGTCTAACTTCACTCATGTTCTGATTCATCACGTAGGCCAAATACGCCTCACAACCCAACTCAACTAACCTCTAAGCCTCTAAAGCCGAAACTACATTTGATAAGAACTTCACGTTCTCACCTACTACCACAATCTCATAATCATCCGCAAGCTTCAAGAAAACCCTCTTAGTCTCAAAATCTATCCTAGCTTTATGCTCGGTAAGCCAGTCCATACCCAAAATTACATCAAAGCCATAGAACAATAACTCCATAACATCTACTGGAAATACATGCCCTTGAACCATTAGCGGACACCTCCTATACATCTTCCTAACCACTATTGTATCCCCGAAAGAACTAGTAACACTAACTCCTACCTCTAATACCTCACAGGGTAAATTCAACAACTTTGCATGCCCACTCAAAATGTAAGAATGCGTAGACCTAGAGTCAATCAGAGAAAGCAAACCCAAAGATTGTATCGAGAAGTTACCTGCAATCACATCTGTGTCGTGCTGACCCTCACGCTGAGCGTAAACTCTAGCTTGGCCTTCGCCCTTTGGCTGGACAACAACTACATGCGATATGTTCCTCTGGCCATCATTTCTCGGCTGGAAGTTACCTCTACCGCGCCCACGGCCTCTCTAAAAGTCATTAGCTCTAGCGGGAGCCTGAGCCTGAACCGGTGCATGCCCCACCTGATGTAGACAATCACGCCTAATGTGATCCTTAGCTCCACAGCTCCAACAAGAGTGAAAGTTTCCCCAACACTCATCGGTGTGATTCCTCCCGCAACGAGCACACTCGGGCAAATGCCCACCAGCTCTCTGGCTCTGATGGCCCCTACCGTGGTTACCACCACCACGTCTATGGTCATAGTGATGCCTATTGTCCCAATGCCTCTTGGCATCACCTCTATCAAAATCGTCGAACCTCTTTCCAGAACTAGAACCACCAGAACGTTTGGTCAAACCCAAACTTTGCTCTATGTCTTTGGCCCTAGCGACCAAGGCATCAAAATATGTATAGTCAGTAGCCAAGGTGTACCTCTCGATCTCTTCACTCAACCCATAGCGAAAACGGTCACAACGTTCCCTCTCAGTAGGAACAAGCTCAGATGCATACTGACTCAACCTGACGAAACGGATCTCATACTCGGTCACGGTCAAGTTCCCCTGAAACAAAGCCATAAACTCCCTCTTCTTATCATCGAGATAACGAGGACCCATATACTTCTTACGAAAAGCCGACTCAAAGAACTCTCAGGTGATCCAGGCCTCCGGCATACCCATAGTAATAATGACCCATCACATATAGGCATCACCCTGAAGCATAGATACAACACACCCAAGTCTGCGGGCTCCAGTACATCCCATTTGTGTCAGAATACAGACGGTCTTCTCAAACCAAGTCTCGGATCTCTCGGGTGCCAAACCTCTGAACTCTTCACCTCCCAAACTACGAAGCCTCTCTAGTGGCAAATCGTATCGATACGCCCTATACGGTCAAATTCTCACGGTCAAACGATAAAAATCGTACCGATACACCCAAGACCGGTACTGATACGCCAAAATCTCGTCAAAATCTCATAATTCCAGAAAGCCTTTGGCGTATCGATACACCCCCGTGTACCGGTACGCTAAGCTTAAACTGAGGCCCAAAGTGTAGGGTCGTATCGATACGGCCCTTGGGCGTATCGATTCTCCCTGCACTGCAAGCCTTAGTTTAGCTGCAAAACGAACTAGGACTCAACTCTAAATGCAATTTACGACTCACCCAGCCACAAGCAAACATTCATATAACATTTAGCAACCAAGAATCAGCATATGGAACAATTTAAACGAACAACGAAGCATTAACACCAAGACAATCATACTTGAGAGAAACTTGCATTCTAAACATACATAAAGGGTCTAAAAAGCCAAAAGGTTCATGCATTCACTAGCAAGGTTTACATGCTCACAAAACAACACATAACATTCATGGAACAAAGGTCATAAGCCTTTAAAACACAAGCATTAGGCAATAACATAACATGGTTTACAAATCCGAAACAAGGCATGAACAACATATATAAGTCTAACAAAGCCCACACAAAAAAGCATAGCAGTCCCATTGCTAAACTACAACATTATTTACTAAATCATACTTGAGCAACTACAAAAGCTTGGAATGCCCCTTTTCTTGCTCCTTGCTAACTCCACGCTAATGATCTACATTGTCGAAAACGAGAGTGTAAGCTAGAAGCTTAGTGAGGGTGCTCTAAAACAAAAACAACGATAATGCAGGGTTCAAGCATACCATCCTTAAAACAACACACATGCATACATAAGCATCAACCAAGCATTAAGCTAACTACACATGAATGCAGTAACATGGCATCTTACCTCATGTTATGCCCAAAAAGATATAACAATTATCTTAACAACCAAACCACATGAACAAGTATATTGGCAACTATTAGTTTACTCGGATATGTGGATAACTTCCGTTGGGGATTTCACCTCCAACGTACTCGACAACAATGTTACCTTCGGTGGGATTACACTCATCACCGGACCTTGCATGGATGTGATTACACTCATCATCACATGCCCTACGGATGGGATTCCACTCATCATCATGTAATAATATAAATTTTCCGATGGAATATTACATCATCGTACTCCTCCTTGATGACTTTACGCCACCAAGGTCACGCGCGAATTTGACTCAACCGTGTGCACACTCTCATCCTAATGATCGATCATTTATACCCGGTAATTTAACTAGTGCCAATCATACTATTAAGTCACACCATGACAATCCATCATGCATATCAATATATCAATCATCACATACATCAATGTATATAACACATACATAACCAACACACGCTTTACAAGTTTATATTAAGCATACTTAGCAAAACTCATAAAACATACAAGAAGTCAAGCTACCAACTTAACCTCTACCTTGGATTGGCCTACCAAGCTCAATCCAACTCCTCAACCATACACTTGAACCAATTTAAACTAATTTGAAAGATTCCACTCACCACACTTCCTTAAGCAAACCATGCAAAGCCGACTCACGCCTCCACAACTTCTGGAATCGTGCTCGAACCTTATCCAACGTTTCCCCTTGATTCTAACCAATCAAAAACAATGTATTACTACACAAAACATCCACAATTCACTGTCACAACTCATATTTCAACCAATACCCATTTCTCAACAACTTCAAGCCAAAACTAACAACCACAAATCCCATTTTCGTACTCCCATTAAATCCAGCAGTAAACTATCAATTTCAACACCACAAACACCTTTAAAGACCTTCAAAACACCTCTCTAACATCACTATAACATTAGTCCAACAACCTTACACAAAACTCCTCCAAAAACACAAGTTTAGATACCTTTAAAATGCCCCCAAAAACTCATTTCGGGATTTTTTTTTATCAAAACCCCGCCATTTTAAGTTATAATACATCTAAGGACTAGAATAAAACATAAATGAACTTATCAAATCAAGAGCTAAACGAAAAGCCCTTAAAGCTTCTCCCTTTTCCTTCAAAAACTTGAAAACTTGAAATCTAAAAAAGATTATGCTTTTAAGAATCTAAAACCATGGAAATGTTCGGAATAGAGAGGAGAAGTCAAAAATGTGTTTACCTCGTCGAAATCACTTGAAATGATGAAGAGCATTGATGGAATAGTGATTGTGAGGTTTTGGGGGGTTTTGGTCGTGGGATTTGAAATAAGAAGAAGACTTTTTTTTGTTTCAAAAAGGCCTTTACTCATCTTTTTCCTTACTTTTAAAAATTTACAAAAATGCCATTATTAAAATAAAACCAAAGCATATTTAAATTAAACCGAGTCTAACGACTCGAACCCGACTCACACACTCAACTCTCGACCCTAAAACCCGAGTGTTACAAGTAGTTTAGGGTTTAGATGTTAGAGTTTAAGTTTTAGGGTAATATGTTGAAGATTTAAGTTTTAACATTTAAGCCTTAAATATTAGCCCTAAACCCTAAATTCTATTCACAGTCACTAAATTTTAAACCGCTAAATCTAAACCTCTAATCCATTCACCATAAATTGAATCCCTAACTTTAAAACTAAAACACTTGTAGAAACTAAAAATTTCCAATGCTAATGTATAAATAATTATCTTACTTTAAATGCTTCTTTTTCTTTCCTCGTTAATGAATAGAAGATAACTTATAGGTTTCTGATATGCCAATTTAATAATTTGGCGAACAAAATCCGAATTAAAAGAAACAAATTCAAACAAGTTCGTAGGGTGGGGGATTAGGTAACACTGTCATGAAGGATTAAATGAAAAATCACCACTTAGATTATAGGGTAAATTATTTTATTGATCACTATATTTTTAAAAAATTTGTGATTTGACCATATTACTTTTTTTAAAGCAATTAAACCATCAAATTATTTAAATGGTATTAATGTAACCACAAGCTGTTAGAGGTTAACGTCACCGGTTGGGTGACGTGACAGTTAAAAAAATAGCGGTATAATTACACATTTGGTCCTTATTACTTATACACTCTATCAATTTAGTCATAATTTTAATTTAATAAAACAAATTAATTATTTAATAAGATGATGGCATGTATAAATGTATGTGTTATATAGTTATTAATGCCTGAAAAAATTGGGGCCAAGCTTACTTATAGAAATTGGGGCTAAAGGGATTTGAACCTACGCTGCTTTACCACATATAATATATTCCATCTGTCCCACTAAACTGACATATTTGAGTCAAACCATTTTAAGTTTGATTTCTTATAATTTAAAATTTATTATTGATAAAAAAATATAAAAATACATTTTAAAAACCTTGAATCAAGTAGTTTTTAAATATATATTTTATAAATTTTAATTAATTAAAATTTTTAAATAAATTATAGTCAAAATTAAACAATTTTGACCAACATGTGACAGTTTAGTGGGACGGGGGAGTATGTGTTATATAATTAATGCCTGGAAAATTGACAATAACAAAATTGGGGTTAGACGGATTTAAACCAAGGCTCCCTTGGTGGAAAGACACATGAGCTTGCCACTAAGCCAATATTACTTTTGTGATATTAAGTACAACATATAATATATGTGTTATATTACTGTTAATGCCTGGAAAATGGACGAAATACGGTTTTAGGGAACTCAAACACAACATACTTATGATGCATAAAAACATCTAACCCAATTAAATAAATCTAATAATTAAATTTAAGTAACAATATTTTGTATATATTTTAAATTATAGTTAGGGCATGATTTAAAATAAAAAATTTAAAATTATATGAAATTCATTTAGTGAATCTAAACTCACGAACCCAATTCAATATAATTTTAAGTTTTTTATTGAATTAGATGCTTTTAGGCAAAAATATGTAACTGACAAATCTTAAAGGGTTTTAAAAATTATAAAAACATCTAATTCAATAAAAAAATTAAAATTATATTGAATTATGTTCGTGAGTTTGGATTCGCTAAATGAATTTAATATATCTAAATTTTTTATTTTAAATCCTGCACTAACTATAATTTAAAATATATACAAAATATTGTTAAATTTAATTTAATTATTAGATTTATTTAATTAGGTTAGATATTTTATTGTGTTCGAGTTCCCTAAAATCACATTTTCTCTATTTCCAGGCATTAACAGTAATATAACACATATATTATATGATGTACTACAAAAGTAAGCTTGACCTAGTGGCAAACGCATGCTTATTTCACCAAGGGAGCATTGGTTCAAATCCCCTAGCCCTAATTTTGTTACTTTCAATTTTCCAGTTATTAATAATTATATAACACATATATTATATGTGGTACTTCATATTACAAAAGAAAGGCTATTGGCAAGCATAGCTTCTTTTCTCCAAGGCAATGCAGGTTTGAATCCCCCAACCCCAATTTCTATACTTTCAATTTTCCAGTTATTAATAATTATATAACACATATATTATATGTGGTACTTCATATTACAAAAGAAAGGCTATTGGCAAGCATAGCTTCTTTTCTCCAAGGCAATGCAGGTTTGAATCCCCCAACCCCAATTTCTATACTTTCAATTTTCCAGTTATTAATAATTATATAACACATATATTATATGTGGTACTTCATATTACAAAAGAAAGGCTATTGGCAAGCATAGCTTCTTTTCTCCAAGGCAATGCAGGTTTGAATCCCCCAACCCCAATTTCTATACTTTCAATTTTCCTTCTCCAATCAAGTGACACATGTCATCATTTTATTAAATAATTAATTTATTTTATTAAATTAAAATTAAGACCAAATTAATAGAATGTATAAGTAATGAGGACTAAATGTGTAATTATACCCCTATTTCTTTAACTGCCACATTACCCTGCCATTAACCTCTAACGGACGGTGGTTACATTGATACTATTTAAATAGTTATTTTGTTGCTTTCATTTTTTCCAGGCATTAATAACTATATAACACATATATTATATGTGGTATTTCATATTACAAAAGAAAACTTGGCCTATTGACAAGCATAGCTTCTTTCCTCCAAGGCAGTGCAGGTTTGAAACCCCCAACCCCAATTTCTATACTTTTAATTTTCCTTCTCCAATCAAGTGACGTGTGTCATCAATTAATTTATTTTATTAAATTAAAATTAAGACCAATTTGCTAGAGTGTATAAGTAATAAGGACTAAATGTATAATTATACCCCTATTTTTTTAACTGCCACATCACCATGCCATTAACCTCTAACGGCTGGTGGTTACATTGATATCATTTAAATAGTTTGGTGGTTTAATTGCTTCGGAAAAAATATAGTCAAATCACACATTTTTCAAATGTATGGTGGTCAATCAAGTAATTTACGCTAAATTGTATATATATTTATATATATATTAGTAATATAATCAAATCACAACTTTTTCAAAAGTATGGTGGTCAATTAAATAGTTTGCGCTAAATTATATATATATATATATATTTAGTTTTTGTTTTTTAAATTATTTTTTTTTGTTAAAATAAGAACATAAACTATTAATTTTTGTCCGTATCTAAACTATTTTATCATCAAAATAAATATTTAAACTGTTAATTTTTTTGCTTTTAGTCCCAAAATCATCTTTTAGCCCTTTTTTTTTTGTAACATGTTAATATTTTCATTTAAGCTTAAAAAAAAAATTGTGACACGTAAATATCTTATTACTTTTTTAATCTTCACAATTCTCAGTTCTAACCATGAAGGCTGAAATTCTGCGGACATAATCGTCTCCACTCTCCACCGCCGCCACCGCGCTATCTAAAATTACAGCCGCGAGAGGTTTCCTCTATAAGAATCCAATGGCGCGGCAGCCGTACGAATTCGATCCGTATTACCTTCAACCTGACCAAGACCGTAACTTGATCAACACGCTCTTCGTTTCGGGACTCCCGGACGACGTCAAGGCGCGTGAGATTCACAACCTGTTTCGGCGACGCGCTGGCTTCGATTATTGTCAGCTCAAGTACACTGGCCGTGGCAACCAGGTAAATTAGCATTTCTAATTTTCGCCAATCCGTTTTTACTTTCTGTTTGGTTTCCTTGAAATTTATCCATTCGTAACAGAGAACACTGCAATAAGGGCCTGGGGCTTAGATAACTCTTATGAAGCTATTTTGAATTTAGAAATAGTTAAATCTTAGAGTTGTTTGGGTAGAAATTTGATAAGCAATGCAAAGTTCAAGCCTTCTATTGCTAGCTAATTTTGCTACTTGCTTATTGTATATATTTTTTTTTTCAGAAATCTTCACTTTTTATATGGGATTGTTCTGTTTGAATTTCTGTTACATTTGAACTATTTGTTTAGCTATATTTTAGAAAGAAAAAACGGCGTCTTTATTGCTATCCAATGATGGTATTGGCCAATATGCAAATGAAATCAGCATTTTCTTTTATGATCACATCATTGTTCAATATTTCTTGCATGGTTCTTCAAGGAAAGAACACTTCTTGCGAACATAAATAGAAAGGGGGATATCAGTGTTGCTGTCCCATTTATATAGTCCTTGTTTTTCATACAAAGCTTGGGAATTGGGGATAGGGGAAAGGTTTCGGATGCTGAGATTATAATCCCGGACTTGTTGGAGGTCTCCTCTTAAGTATGGCTTCATGAACCGACTTGGATAATCCCTAATTTCACCTCTTATATGCTCATCGAGATTCGAGACTTGTGTATTATTAAGCAGAATCTTTTTGTTTGCGTTTTTAAGAGAAATAATATTTGGAAAAGTAAAATAACGGGGGACTGCATCTTATGATCGCAGGTTGTTGCATTTGCTACCTTTCTCAATCATCAATCTGCAATTGCAGCAATGCATGCATTAAATGTGAGTATAATTGCGTAACAGGAATTGTTGAAGCTTTGGAGATTTCTATGACCTTATATTATGTTGATTCTTTTGATTGACCATATTTAGGGTGTAAAGTTTGATCCTCAAGCGGGAGCAGTTTTGCATATTGAACTAGCCAGATCAAACTCAAGGAGAAAACAAAAACCAGGTAAATAATGTCTTAAGTTGTTCATGTGGTTGAAACATCAATGGTATGCATCTCCAAAACTATTAAGGATGCTCGACTTCCTTGCTCAGGTAGCGGTCCGTATGTTGTTATTGATAATAGAACCAAGGCCTCAGCTAATAATACCCAGGAACCATCAAATGATGATGGTAAGCTTATCCAATCCTCTATACCTTTTCCCTATTTATTGTCTTAAAAAAGGAGCAAAGAAGTTCATATCTATGGCTCTACATGTGGGAGCTCTGCACTCTTACCATGACCGTTTATCACCTACTCATGTTAGCATGATTTTCCATCTTCAGAAGACAGTGACCCTGAAGAACCATCTGGGGCTGACAATGCTGATTCTTCAAACAATGGTGAATTGCAAACTATAAAAAGGTTGAAAAGTCTATGGAGATACATTATTGTTTCAATTAAAAAGTATTATATTTTAAGCTTCCTCCACGTCTACCACAATCAGTGTGGAAAGCTTCATATTACTAGTAATAATGAAGAAGCACATTTTTAATTAGTTGCGTTAAACTTTTATTTGCATTTCTAAGCCTAGCTTAAAGTATGGTGATGTGCAGTGATACAGTACTGGATCCAGAACACTCTGTACCAGCTGAAAATGTAAGTTAAATGTAAAAAGTAAAAACCACTTAAATATGGGTTTCATCATGAATCATCGGATAAGCATTTGAAGCTATTTTATAGAAAGTATACATGATGTAGCCAAGAAAGAATGAGTTGAAGTCTAGGTTAAACTTAATTCCATTGCTATTACAGGAGCAGTTGGAAAGGAATCAAAGGACTATCAATGAAGGTGCTCAACCATGCTCCACTTTATTCATAGCAAATCTAGGTCCAAATTGCACTGAATATGAACTGAAGGAAGTTCTATCTAAGTAAGTTGCGGTTCTAATCATTGGATGCTACTACTATATTTTGTTCAAAATGTTTTCTGTTAGAACCAAATTCTGGATTTTATAATTTTTTTCCTCTAAGCATAACCTTACCATCGTGTAAGAGCAATCAATTTCATTTTCGTTTTACTGGACCAGGTATCCTGGATTCAATATGCTCAAGCTTCGGGCTAAAGGAGGAATGCCGGTTGCATTTGCTGATTTTGAGGTATCTGAACTTAATGCTGTAACTCGTAGACCTTGATTCACAGCATAACCCTTTCATTATAATACATTATCTTATTGATTCCCATGAATCATATTTAAATTTAGGATAGTTGAGCTCTATGTTTTTTCCATATTGTGTGTATTTTGGATCATATTAGAAATTTGGAAGCATTATAAAACCTTGAATGTAAAATATACCCAAGTTTTTTGGAAAATATGCACTGCTAGACTGGTTTATTATGTGAGAAAGAGTGTTTAAAACCTAAAATAGAAAAGAAGAAAGCGAAATAGGTGATAAATACGCATACTTGTATTATGTCATACTGAGATAGTGAGATGTATTTTATCAAGAAAGTACCAACAAACATAACAGCAAACATCTCTCTCCGGTGAGACCTTTTATAGCAGAAGTGCAGAACGTTTTCCTCGTGAAATTCAAGACGGATCAGTCATTTTTATGCAACTGACTTTGCTAACCAACATCCAAGCATCCTGAATTATTTTACATGCATCTTTAGTGATTTGATCACTTATAGCAATTGGTAGGTGATTAAGCCTGCAGTATGTTGGTTCCGTGTCACCATTTGAACAGTTTACAGAATAACAATGTTCTATTTTAATGCATTGTCTGGTTAAGCTCACTTTCTCTCTCTCTCATTGCATCACAGCAAATAGAACAAGCCACGAAAGTACTGACAGAGCTTCAGAGCAGCATGTTGCCTTCATCAGACCGAGGCGGCATGCACATAGAGTACATATAACTGCCTTCAATACTATTGTCCGGTGGACTCATTTGATTACATCAAATGACACATCTTACTGGTTTTGTAGATATGCAAGGTCCAGGATGAGGAAGCACTAGGAAAAAGGGAATGGGGCTGGCAAATTTGCGCAAAATGGTCCAGCTTGTATTAAGAAAGCAAAACAGTCTCTGACCATATTTGAAGGGTGACTTAATTTTCTAACATTGTAAAGGCTAACTTATTAGTTATTACTACCCTCATTTCAGATGTCTCATCAAATTTATTCTCCTAAATCATGTTGTCATCCCTGGAAAACCGAAAAGGCAGGTTTCAATGCATTTATGAAATGGATATAAGCTGATTCACCAGGTAAGCTGTTCACTTTTTTGCACGAATGACCAGTTTCTGCTTATTCTGCTGTGGACTTGAGTGTGGAATTTCTTTGTTGGATTATACATTTGAAAGATCTTTGAAGAATCATGTATATATCCATATCTAAATATGCTAATACCATGGATTTCAAGGCCGAATAAGCTGATTCAACCAGTTGAACCGAAAACCGATTGATCGGATAGTTCAACCATAAATTTTGAATTGGGATGAAAAGTTGAAAACAGGCAGTTGGAGGTTTCATAGAAGTTCGTTTCTTATCTATTGACCCATTCATCAGATTTTTTTTCTTCTAGACACTGAAATTTATGAAATGGCCAAGTTTTCACAAAACAGAACATGATTGCTCAAAAGCAGACAAAAAGAACACAAAAAGACAAATGTACGTTGGATCATCATCAATGTTACAGAGGTAACATGAAGACAACAAAACCAACCAACCCCATTGGCTTCACTAGTATCAAAGCACCCATTGAAAAAAGGGGAAATGAATAGCTTTTACCTTCTGGATGACCCATCTTTCTGCAACATTCAGACTTTGTCATCATCAGAAAAACATGCAATGGCAAGGTAAGCTTTCATGTTATGGAAAAGAAGAGTTTTTTTTTACTGGTAAGATGATAAGGATGTTTCACCATCTGCTTGAATGAATGACTTTTAAAATCCCATGATTTCTTTTTGTTTCTTGTTGCAATGACAAAGTTACAGACCAGGTTTTTTTTGTTTGCTTTGCCTGTTTCAGTCTAAACTGAAATCAAACAATGGGGAAAGCAAAACCAGTCTTTTACCATTAACTGTCAAATGAGATTTACTTTCTGCTCACCAATAAAAGATTCAAAGCAACTGGTCCCTCCCCTGTCTTTGCACTATGAAACAAAACTCCATACCCCTAGGCATGTGAAAGAGTCAATTTTCACATCATTTTTCAAAGATACAAATTTGAGTCCTTAGAAGTATAGTGCGGGGTGCGATAGGTTTACGGTACGGTTAAAAAAAGGTAAGTTTTAAAACTTGTTTAAGCAACTTAGAATATTAAAAAAAAATTACAACTTTTTAAGTTGATTTTTTCGTGATTTTTGTCAAATTTCGAAACTTGTTATTTTTGGGTTGACATTTTTTAATAAGTTTCGAAACTTGTTGAAAATAAATCAACCTAAAATGTTATCAAAAATTTAACATTTTAAATTGTTTGGACAAATTTTGTCACTTTTGTAATCTTTTAATCTTAAATTAGACTATCGTTATTTAGACTTTCCCAATTTAACATAAAAATTTAATTATTTAAATTTTAGTACAAAGCACAGGAAAAACGCCTCAATCATTTTTACGGTCTATTTTCAAGTTTCATGAATGTTTCTTATGATAATATCATTTTAGAGGTACAAATTTAAATTATTTCTTGAAAGTGTAGATTAAATTATGTAAATTTATAGTACAAAGCATGTAAAAAAGGGAAGAAGCAAATTTCACAAGCTGATTCATTGATTTGAGTAGTAGAGGCGTATTCACCATAGCTTTTGAAAATGGGCATTTCCAAAAAAGAATTACAAAAACTCTACTAAAAGCTTTGCTTCCAATACCATACTACTGCTATACAAAAGCAAAATCTAACTTGGAAAAATAAAAGACACTAAGAAAATACAACGGGAAGGCCATATATATAGCTTGCCGTGTGATAAAGAAACCCGGTAAGCGAGCCTTTTACAAATGATCTTCGCATGATGTCCGCCTTGTTCTCGGCCTTAATCCGTCGAGGGAGAGCTTTCCGCTGAACCCGTCTAATGAATCACTTGTTAGCGATCCACTGTAATGCTGTTGTTGCTCTGTCCATAACCTGCCACTACGGTTGCCGACATCATATCCTGGAGATGAGTAATTTGCATTCATGAGCACATCACCTTCCAATATGCGGAGCACCTGTTCCGAAAAAGCATTCAACCAATCAACAAAAAAAATCTGAAATCTTATTGAGCATCGACTTCTAAGCACATAATCTGATATCTAACCATTTGTCTCGTCTGGTATAAAGTTTCTCATTACCTGTGACATGCGAGGCCTTGAATGAGGATCCCGCCTTACGCATAAGGATGCGGCATGAAGCATGCAATAGACCTCGTGTTCAGAATAGTGATCCTCCAATCTGGGATCCACCAGTTCATCTATAGCATATTCTTCCAAAAGTGGGCGTGCCTATTCAAGATCGTAACATAAGAGTTAAGTAATCTTGTTTTGGCCCTTGATTCATATGGCAGATGGCACCGTGTATTTTAAAAATTGTTCTTAAAGTTGCATAGGAGTAAAGACTAGTATATTGCAGCAAGATATACAAGTAGAGTTTCAAAATTACCCATTCAGTTAGACATTGCTGGCCCTTAGGCCTATTAAGGTCCACGGCTTTCCGTCCTGTAACTAGTTCAATTAACACCACTCCGAAGGAATATACATCGGCTTTTTCTGTGATTTGGCCACTTTGAGCATATTCTGGTGCCAAATACCTATATCACAGCATAAAACATTATTGAATTCTGTAATGGCATACAGGGAAAGTAAAATATAGAAGGGGAAAAAAGTTTTTGAAGATTACCCAAATGTTCCAATCACTCTGGTTTCCACTCCAGTATCACCATCAGGTTGCCATCGTGCAAGGCCGAAATCTCCAACCTGTCAAAAACAAAACTGAATGAACAACTGCAGATGCAACTAATCAAGAAAGCTATAAAAGGTTTAGTTACACTAACGGCTTCTCCTCTTATCTATTTAAAAAATTTCAAGGTAATAAGATTGGAACTCAAAATAAATATTTTACTACAACGAAAAGGAAAAACTAAAGGGTTCTCTCTAATGTTAATGCAAGAAATGATGAATGAAGATCTTTTAGCTTGTAAATACCAAATTCAAAACCATGCAGAAGAGTTAGAAAGTCTGCATACCAAAGGTTCAAAATCATGGGTGATGAGGATATTATTTGGACGCATGTCACGGTGCACAATGCAGCCAACTCTGCATTCTTCATGAAGATACCTCAAACCTCTAGCAGCTCCTACTGCAATCTTTTGCCGTGCAGACCATTCTAGAGGTTCCCGATGACGCCCTGAAAGACGTGAAATTTATGCTACAGTCAACCATGATTGCTATATGTGTGTGTGTGTGTGTGTGTGCAAGAAAAAGGAAAAAAGAAGCAAATTTAAGTATGACAGGTTTTTTTCCTAGAAACTTGACTCTGATTATGTTAAACCTAGATGCAAGTAACTTCAGTTATCAGTAGCTTTTATGTTTTGCGTTTCTTTTCCTTACAGTCTGTTGGGGGAACAAGTCAGGCTAGAGGGTAAAGTGGTTGGAGAATACTATTCTAATCCAATCACCAAATCCAAACAGTTAGGGAAATTACGGAAACATGAACAAAGATAACAAGCTCTTTTAAGTCTCAAAGCCATCACAGCAAACCCTTTGAAGGGACCAACATGATGACCCTATCAACTTAATTGGTGCGGACCAATAATAAGCACATACGTATTGCAGTTGCATTAGATCAACGTGAAAATTTTATTCTACTTAAACAGAAAGAAATACCATATAGATGAGAATCCAGAGACCCATTGCATATGTACTCATAAACCAGCAAGCGCCTTCTATCCTCGATGCAGAATCCAATCAGCATAACAACATTCCTGTGCTGAGCACAGCTCAGAACTTCGACCTCTGAGCAAAACTCAACATCTCCTTGAGAACTAGCCAATTTATGTTGCTTGACCGCAATTGCCTGCCCATCAGGGAGTAGTCCTCTATGAACAGATCCAAACCCACCCTCAGCCAAGAAATTAGCTTGCGAAAACCCGCCAGTTGCAAGCTCCAATTCAGCATAGGTAAACCACCTTGGTGGTTTTCCAAATACAGGTGCCTTATGCTGACATATTGAACACAATGGAGGAGGGCCAGGAGGGGCATTTCTCGATAATGAAACTGCTTCCCTCACGTTTCCACTAAATTCAGTATCACTCCTAAAGCTTGATATTCCAATGCCAGCCTCTCTATCAAGTTTCGAAAACTTCTCCAGCAAGGCTTTTGTTGTTGAAACTTGAGCCCCGTCATGAGCTCTTCCTGAAGTTTCTTCAAGGTGTCGTGAGGATTGATGATGAGAAGTAAGATACTCTGTTATCCATGGTTGAAACCTTAAACTCGTTGAAGATAAGGATAAATTTTCACTCTCTGGGTCTGAACCACATTCGTCAAGATCCTGAATTTCTTTAATGACCAATGATTCCTCCTTCTTCAGGTCTCCATTCCCTTCTGAGTTGGAAAATGGAGAAGTGCCTGGATCAGAGCTTGAGACTGAAGAAGTCCCCGCTTCAGTAGCAGTCAGCTCCGGACTACTAGTCGGAGTGACAACTGGCCCTCGAATAGAACCGGATGATGCATCTTTGTTTTTGGGATACTTTTCGGATGCTTCATCTCTCCCAGAATTTAACTGACAAGAAGCTTCAGTTTCCTTCTCGGGTGATCCAACCAAATTTAGGCGGAGAACTTTTGCCTGTGAATTCTTCATAACCACAATGTTGCATTGCAACTCTTCGATGCACCGTTTTTCCTCGTGCTTGAGCTGCCTAGAAAAAACAAGAAACAAAGGCAAAAAGATGGGAGACATTCAAAGAGTTAGTATATACCCTTTTAGATCACACACAAAAGGAAAAGGGAGGAAGGAGAAATAGAGGAAACGGGATGGTACTTGTCCAATACAACCCAACTAGCTAGGGCTCGCTTGGCCTCAGAAGCAACTGCTCCAGATGGTGATCCAGAAACAATTTTTATCTTGACATTGATCTGTGTGGTTGAGTTTGGAAACAAAACATTAGCAGGGAAGGACATTTAGATACAACAGTATCTACTCAAGCACACAGAGCAAGTTATTTACCTTGTTTGGATCATAAACATCATGAAGCTGGAGAATCATTTGGGAACAGGAATCAGTGATATCAGATTTTTGCTCTGAATTTGATCCTGCGTGAGACTTCCTACTGGCACAGTCCCCGGAAAATCTTGGAAAACTCCATTTTCTACCTGGAGGAGTACAAGCTTTTAGCCAACAAGCAGGGGTTATCAAAGAAAACGAAGATAAAGATGGTTTTTCATAAGTTGAACACAACAATAGTTCCTAACTATGACCGTTTCAAGCCTTGATCACATTTCTCTGTGCCATGACATAACTAAACATGTTCATGGAAACAAGAAACACTAACTTCTTCAGAACAACACTAGTTGTGGAACACAGTACAACCAAACCACTTGGACAGTGAGGTTCAAAGGTTACCATGTGCATTAATAAATGTTTTCAAAGCTCAATAAATAACATAAATCACTATTAACACGAGAAGTAGTCCAATAGAGAAAATGTCACAGATAGAATCAAAACCAGTAAAAGAACAAGACAATAGTACCTGAGCCAGGTGAAGGAACAACAACAAGCAATGTAATGCAATCTCCAGGTTGAACAACATGAGTCAACGCCCACACTAGAGCAGTCTTAGGAATTTCTTTCGATGCCTTAACAGCAACCACAACTTTCTTGGCCGCATTTGAGCCGCCTTTTTCCTGTTTCCCCTTCTCCCGTTCTTGACTCATTTGGCACCAAGAATTTCTACAAAACTTTCCTCACTTAACAGATTCAACTCTCAAAAACCAATGACCATTGTAGAAGCCAAAACAACACGTCTTAAAAAGGCACAAACAAAACAAAACATTTGCATTATTGATCTGCCCCCACCATATGGGTTTCTAGGACATGTACTACCGACATATCTAACTATTCCATTCCAGATAATCTGCAGAGAGACAGGGAGATACCAGCATCCAGGACAAGACCCTTTCCACTAATTCACATGAACTCCTCAGAAATTGGTCACCCTCCAATGGAAAAGAAAACCCATTTTCCTAATCCAAATTTGAAAAACAAGAAACTAAGTCCTTTAGCTTAAATTTGGCACTGGATTGAGAAGATAACAATTGTTTGACTGCAAAACAACAGCAACCCCTAAAAGTGAACTTCAATACATCAAATCAACACAACTAGCTTTTCTTTTTTCTTCTAACTAGGGGCTCAATCTTGGGGTCAACAGAGAAAGCTACAAAACAAGAAGAAAAACGAACTGAGAAATTTTGGATCCAAAAGATCAGTTTTCCCACCCTTTTTTTCTTGTTCAATTCTTTATAGAAACAGCACAAAAAATTCAGCTGTTTGATTCTTTTGTGCAAGCGTCCATACAAAGATGATCAAATCACAATGAATGACAAGGTTGGTATATGATTGTCAGGCAACAGCTTTCTTTGCAGATGGATTTGACTATTGAATCTCACATTCGGGACCGTAAAAAGAAAGAAAGGAAACACCTTTTTAAGCCTCAAAATTCAAGCCACAAACCCCAAGTTCAAATCCTGCAAAAAAAATTGTACAAAATATATATACATATCAGTACTTTAAAACTTTAAACACACATTCAAAAGAAAAAAGAAAATACCATGTTTGCTTAGCTAGAAAATGCAAGAAAACAACAAGAACAACCAGAATTACCAAACCAACAACATGATTTTCCCCCTCCTTTCTTTTCATTAAACAAAACCCATGACGACAAACCAGCAAAATCATAAAAAAGAGAGTAAGAAAACAAAATCAGATCCCTTGCAACTCTTTGAACCAGAAAAAAAATAATATATTAAAGATCCCCTAAACCCCAAACGTGGCCTTGATTTTAATATTCAAGGTTCATCAATCTTCTCATTAACTAAACAACAAAGTAGACAAAACAACAGACATAAAAAACATTTAAAAACATAGAAGAAGAAGAAGATATACAAAACCAAACATTACCAGCTAACTTCCTTTAACAATTCAAACCCCATAAATTTGTATTTAAACAAAAACCCAGACGCCCGTTGACAAAAAGGAAGCTCCTTTCATTTGAAAAAATAAAGGAAAAATAAAGGAAATGATAACTTTTGTTGAAGAAAATGTATAAGAAAACAAAAGTGGGAAACAAAAGATTTTCGTAGCCAGACATGAAATAGTTGTTCATTTGTTTTCATTTTTTTGTTTATTTTTACCTCATTTATTCTTTCTTCTTCTTTCACGTCATCTGAGCAACAGTGAAGGAAATGGAAGCAAAGCTTAAAGAACTAATACGGATAAATATTTATTTGTACTATAAATTTTTTTTTTTCATTTAAATACAAGAAAGAAGATTTTTTTTCCTTAAAAAAACAAGAAAAAAGAGTGAGAAAATGGAAGTATTTTTTATGAGTTTTATCATAAATATTTAGCTTAATGATAAAAAAAGGTTTATTAGGGAAAAAAACATAATTTTGTTTCTGGGAAATGATATATATCAAAAATATTTATGGATAAGGAAGTCGTCTTCATCTAACAATATCTTTCATGGTGGGGTGGGAGTCGCTGGCTACTTTGGGTCAAGTTTATTTTTTTTGGACTAAAATGAATAGAACTAAAAATGAGGAATTATAACAAAAATTTTAAGGATGACACAAATTTACTACAATTGTGAAATTATATTCCACTATGAAATTGTGTAATCTTATTGTATTTTGAAATATTTCATTTTGGTCCTTGTGGTAAAATTACCATGACCCAATTAAAAGGAAATAAAAATTATAGGGATCAAAATAAAAAATCCAGAATACATTAAAAGTACAAGGGGTGTTTAAAAATACTTGACCCGACTACCCGAACATAAATAATCGAGTATTTATCCGGAATTTTTTTTGGTCGGGTATCCGGCCCGCCATTTCTCGAGTCAGTCCCGGGTCACAAAATTAGGAATTTATGGATATCAGATTACTCGAGTACTCAGATATATTTAAAATTAATATTTTTTTTATATTCAATATATATTTTCAGAGTATTTACCTAGAATATTTTTATATCTAGATATCTAATTACCCGATTTTTAGAGAACTCGTAACTTCTGGGTACCTAATTAGCGGTACCCGACTAACACGGGCTAAACCACTACTCAAAGATCTGGGTACCCGGTACCTCGGGTACTTGAAGACCCGGTATCCAAATTTGAACACCCTGAAAAGCACACATATTAAATCTTAATGAATAATGATATATAATTGTATAGAAAAATTGAATTTTTAGGCCCAACATATTAAAAAGTCGAAGTTACAGAGTTAAAAATTACGATATAAACTAAAAAAATCCAAATTTAAAGTTAAAACGATGTTTTTCGGATACTCGAGCACAATATTATTATCTTTTTAATTTTTACACTATATACTTAAAATAATTTCTAAATTTTTATATTTTAATCCATGATATTTCATTTTCTATATTTTAAAAATAGTTCCTCTAATTTTAATTCTTTCCCTTTTTATGATTTTTACAATTCTATGACTTGTCATTTTAGAGTGTGTCACACACTATTACTTTATTGATATTGTTAATAAAATATAAAATTGATCAAGTAACAAAAATAATTAATAAAATGACCTGGTCAAGTGTTTTTACACGAAGATTTACTTAATTTTGTTTTATTTTCCATTGAGATTTTTTTTACTATTAAGTCTTAAGATTTTAAAACATAATCTTTTAGCCATTGGAACGAGGAGTGAGCATCTCACTTGTAAGAATAAGAGTTTATTCACGATTAAACCCTTGAATCATACTTTTTTTTATTTTGGTATTGATTCTTTTTCTGTTTTAGAACTTAATCTACCATTATATTTCAGTTTGATTTAAAAAAAGTCAACAGAATTTCAAAAATATATCCAACAATATCAGTCAATAATAGTGTGCCACATATCTATTTCATTCATATCATCGAAGATATCATTTATCTTGGGTAGGAATGATAGCGGGTTGGATATCTGAATTTTTTGAATTATTTGAGTTTAAATCCGTAAATCTACCTAAATATTTGAATATGCTTTTATCTGCAAAACTATCTAAGTATTATTATTTAAATTCGAGTTGAGTAAAATATTATTATCCTTTTAATAATTGAACATATAAAAAAATTAAATTTTAAATTATATATCAAGTATTCGAATTTATAAAAATTTATAACATATCAAAAACGGTTTATTTTTATCCTAAATATTTAAACACCAAAGTATCACGATATTAAAAAAATTATAATTCGGGGTGTGTTGGGCTATAAAATATCAAAAACGGTTTATTTTTATCCTAATTATTTAAAAATAAATAAACCAGCTTTTGGTTTATTTACTCGTGGTTAATGGGGAGAAACGTACGGAAAGAGAAACGAAGAGTAATGGATGGTACAGTGATATTACGAAATCACCCTTGAACTTGGTTGGAATTTCGAGGAGATCGGGCTTACCGTTGAACGACATTTTCTACAAAATTTGTGTCCAGTTTTGAAAGATAGGAGGCGCTTTCTTTACCCCCCAAAAAAAAGTTTTGTTTATGTCTCGAATTATTCGTTGAATTTTAAATATTTTATCGGCTTTTTAAATACAAACATTTGGTTTAATTTAATTTTTTAATAATAAAATGTTCGAGTTTTAAATTGAATGTAGTCGCGGTAACAGATGGATTTTATTTTAATTTTTACGTTGGGAAATCTAAAATGTGATTGATTTAATTGAGTAGAGTTGTCGTCTGCAAAAATAGTGAGAAGATACGGCGGAGGCAGGGGGAGGGGTATAGCGCACAATCACAGGAGATATGACTCGGCGTTCGATGAGTTGAATCAAAAAAATTTAAGTTAAATTTACGGGTATTTTATAATTTAAATTTTATTTAAATTTTTTATTCAAATTAGTTTTTGAGCTTTTGAACAAATTTAATTAAATTATTTATAATATTATAGTACATATTGATTTTAATTTAAATAGCTTTTTTATATCCATATACGATATATATTTCTTTATATTTTCACATGTAATATACATAATATATAAAAAATAATTGAGAGACTCGACTCGAACTTAGAAACGATTCAACTAATTACTAAAAATTCCGAGTTATTCAATTTCTCATTTTATAACTTAAATTTAATTTGAATTTTCTCTAGTTGAATTTATAAAATTGAAAATTAATTTAAAACGAGTTAATTTTTTTGTGACAAATTAAATTTAATAATTTAATTTTTTTTCCGAGTCGATTAAAATTTTACTCAACCCTAACATGGGAGATCAGGTTCCCGAGCCGGCAGCCATGTGGTGGAGTGTGTACTTGACTTCATATCGCATTCACTTCAGACTTTGATGGAATGGGACTAGACTGGACCGGACCGAACCTGACCCCTTTCATCGGATCACCTGGCTCTTTCAACCTTTTACCATTTCTATGTTAATATTCTAGACCTATGTTTTCTCCAACCGTTCTCATCCCTCTCGCCCACAGGCCACAACAGATAAAACCAGGGGGTGAGAAAATATTAAGTTAAATTAATTAAATATAAAATAATATAATCTAATTTAATTAATTATATATGTTTTGTTGATGAATTGAACAACATCACAGTGGAGTTTGCGATAATGGTCAAGTGACTAGAATATCTCTATCTGCTCTCTCCTTGCTTCAAGTTTTAGGTTTTAATCACAACAGAAGCATCCCTTAAATCCTAGATAATATACTCTATGATTTTTTCGTTAAAAAAATAATATCATAATCGCGAGATCTTCAGGCGGTTCAGTGTTTACTCAGTTTGATGTGAATAAAAAGCCGTGGTCAATAGTGATGAGGGACGTCCAGAAGAATGAAAAAAATGGATATAGATCAATTCTTTATATGAGATCTAGCTTAAAAAAAGTTAATAGTCTCTATAAAAAATGTATTATGAGAGGTCTGGCGGCGATATTAAGTTTATACCTCGTAGAATATAATAGATGAGGTATAATACTTATATTTGTCAGTTAATAGACTTAACTGGTGATTATAACTTTTAGGGCGCGTTTGGTTCACGGAATGAAAGATTACTCCTGGGAATAAGATTCCTGGAATGTAACATTACCTGGCATATTACTAGGAATGTTACATTACTTTGTTTGGTTTATTTGGTAGGAATGTAAGATTATTGTGTTTGGTTGGAGGTAAATAAAATTATCTGAAAGTGAAATTTACTAAATTGACCGTGTGTTATATTTTCTTTTTAACGTGTTAAACTTTCAATATTAAATTAAAAACATATGCACAAAAAATTGTAGAATTATTTTTGTTACACTATTTAAAATTTACAAAAATAATATATTTATCATATTATTAATATAATTATTATATTAACTATTTTTAATAAAAATATAATTTATATTTGCATACTCTCGTTACCTTCTATTAAAATATTTTTGTAAATTTTTTAAATGCTAAATTTTTAATATGCTCAAATTTTTAATTTTTTATTACTTGTGACAGATTGTCAAGTAAATTAAAGTAAATAAATTCTGTAATACTAATAAGAATTTATATCATAAGTACCTACTAAAATATTTTATAAGATGATAAATATCTTATAAGTAAAAGAATATTGTGTGAAAATATTACCTCTTAACTTATTAATTTACCTCACATATATTTAATCATCTAATTAAATTAAATAAAGGATATATGTGAACAAAATTCATTAACTTGAGGGTAATATGGTCCAAATGACGGGAATTGACAAATACCTAAGAAAACCAAAGGAATCACATTCCCACCATTTAATGAAAAAGTGCTACTATTGGGAATACAATATTACCCCTTAGTAGGAATGCTCTCTAACCAAACGTGGGTATGTGATTCCGAAAAAGATCATTCCCCCAGGTAATGATCTTTTTCGCGAACCAAACGCCCCCTTAGATGAAACTATTCAAAGAACTTTAGTATATCATACTTCAAAAATCGCCTATTAGTGTCTGTTAAATATGATCAGTAGATACTTTTAGTGAAATATTTCTAAAAATTTTAATAAAAAGGAAATAGTAATACGAAAGGATTATGACAGAAGATGATGACATTTGTAACCAGGTTTAATTAAAAAACAAGTAGTTTTATTTGTATAAATAGATATTAAGTATACAATGAAGGAGAGATTTACATGGGATGAGGAGGGGTAATCGCCTTCACTCTTGAAGAATTCTTTTCTACCTTTTTTCTCTTATTTAAATTTCTTTAAAATTAATTTATATATAAATTTATCTCATTTTCAAACATTTACAATTTACCTCCCTGTATATAATTCAACTTATTTGATCTTTATGATTAAATATTTATTTAATTACTGATATATATATATATATATAAGTCTAAAAAATTGTAAATAAAATCTCTATATATACACAAGTTTTTCTGTGTTTTCAGTTTTGCCCCCTTCCATTAAATGCTGAAACGTGAACTTGAATTAACCCGCACCGCACCCACATGCCCCCAAACCCCGCAAGCCGGAGTGGGACCCATGTACACCGGAACATAGTTCACGGGACCCCACCCACCTTCACCGCTGACGGTGGCACCCACTTGCCGTTACCCATCTCCTTCACCCGTCACCGTCAACACCACGGTACACTTTCCCCAATGGGCTAACCATCCTTCCGTCTCCCTCAGCGCCGCACGTCACCGCCAACCTGCCAAGTGCCAACTTGTGTTTAGTACCCGTTTGGCATTATTAAATCCTCAGAACAATCAATAAATAACAATAATAAATGTCCAAACCGGTGACCAAGGCTGTCGTTTTGAAAGCTGCCGCCGTGGTCTTGCGCCACGCGCCACGGATCGTGTCTCCCGACCCTTTGTTTTCTTTTGTTTTGGAACCTACTAATTATTTTTCATTAACCAATAGTGCAACGTTTTAATTAAAAAAAACTTCAAACGAGGATTGGTCAAAATAATAAGTAATTTAATATCGCTTAAATATATTTTCGAGTTTAAAATTTTATATATGCAAAATATTTTTTTTGAGAGATTTATTCACCAAAATTAAATATACGACGATAATCGATCTGAATAAATCAAGATAAAGTCCCGATACACCGAGAGGATAACAATAAAAATATAAAAATTACTATTAATTAGTGAAAAGGACAAAATTGATTTGGTGAAATAAACGACAAAATGACAACGTGATTAATTGACTAAATATTCCTTCTAACACACGGCTTTTAATTCGGATTGTCTTGTTGTAAGTACAAAGTAATATATATATATATATATATATATATATATATATATATATATATATACCGGTCTTAATTTACTCGTTAATCCTTTTTATATATTAAAAATAATACACTATGTTTTGTTTTGTTGTGGACAAACTTTTGGAATTTCTTGTTCCTTTGATAATCTATTTTAACTTTTATGCTCAAGAAATCCTTTCTATTTAGGACGTTTTCATCTTGTCATAAAAATGGGATAAATTACACGTATGATCATCTAACTTTTAGGAAGTTTTCATATTGTCGTAAAAATATCCTTTCAATTTAGTCAATATCGTTAGAGAAATTGTTCATTTTAATCACCCCAAAAGTTACAATCCTCTCAATTTTTGTGACAAAAATAAAAACGCGCTAAAAGTTGAAAGACTATCTAGGTAGTTTACCATTAATGGTGTCAGAAGTTTAGCGCTTGAATGACTAAAATAAACAATTTTTCTTATAGAAGTGACTAAATTGAATGGATTTTTTTGGTGACCAAAATAAAATCATCCTAATAGTTCGATGAACATCTGGGTAGTTTACCTTCTTTTGTAAAAAAATAATTATTATCACGTGCCTCATTATCTGGGTAGCTTGCCGTTGATAATGTGATACCATATTGTGTTTATTAATGATGCATAAAATCGGGGTGAAACCATAACTTTTTAAAAGTCAAAATTGAATTATTTTTTATAGGTGTAAAAAATGTAATTTATCAATGTATTAACTCATAACATTACAATTTTATAGTTAAATCCAACATTTTATCATTTGGGAGTTCAAAATATAATTTTATCATATATTAACTTATATTTTTTAAATTTCCCGTGAGGGGCTAATGGAATACGCTACATAGAATTATTGCATGGTTAATATATCAAATACTATATCCTTTAAAGTTTTAGTTTCAAAATACTTTTAATTTGTCTATTAAAAAACCTTTACATTTGTGGAATAGCGGTCCTTATATATTTATAAAAATAAGAAAACTCAAAACAACAAATTTATAAATTTCTATTGTAAAAAAAACCAAATTTATATATTCCCGGTATGTTTAAAGTGGGAGGGTACTTATCCCTCCCAACTTTAATGATTTAATTGTACTTTTAAGCTATTAATAATTTTGATATCATTACAATTAAGTTTAAATAAATAATAACGGTCTAAATTATATATTCTTTTAATTAAGTGTCTAGAGTATTTTGTTGTAAAAATAGATGCCTAAATATTCAACCGTTACAATTTTAAGTGCTCGACCGTTTTAAAAAAACTATTACCCAAAAAAACGTGACACGTGACATGTTATTATTATTATTGTATTAAAAATTAAAAAAGAATATATTAAAAAAACTCAAATTTTTCAAAAAAAATCAAATTTGTAATACTCAAAATTATAAATTCTCTAAATTGTCGCCACCGCTACCGTCGTCAGACACCACCAATACCGTCACCGCCGATTTCCCCCAACAACACATTGCCGGCAACCGCGCGATAAGTGTGTCAATCGGACGTCGTTCGATTAGAACCATTCACGTTCATCATCTAATTGGCACGTCTCCCATTGGTTACCGACGATAGGTGGTTGGGGGAAATAAGTGTCTGCCTCCGAAAACTGTAGTAGTAGCGACGACAATTTGAAGAATTTGTGGTTTTGGCTATTAGGGATTTGAGACTTTTTAGAAATTTTAATTTTTTTGTTAAATTCTTTTGTAAATGCCCGGACACTTAAAATTGTAACGGTTGAAATTTTAGGCACTTAAAATTGTAACGGTTGAAATTTTAGGCACTTAAATTTGTAACGGTTGGAACTTTAAGCACTTATTTTTGTCAAAAAATACTTTATGCACCTGAAGTTAAAAAAATTATAGTTTAGACACTTATTTTTCATTTAAGCCTTGTAATTAAATTATTGTCCATCCCAAAATTTTGTAATTAAGTCTTTGCCCCTCCCATAATTTCTGGTTTAATTATCTTTAGGACCATGTTAGTTTTTAAATTAATGAAATTAAGTCTTAACTCCTAATTTTTTTTAATTACTTTTAAAGTCATTCAATTTTAAAATTAATAATATAAAATCTGAACCCCTTATTTTTTTGTTTAATTGATTTTTTAAATCTATATTAGTTTCAAATTTAAACAATATGCCCCTGACTTCGTCCCCGCGGAGTATTAACTCTAGTTTTAACTTTTAATGTAATAAAAAAACACGTTTAATCAACATAGGGTCTGATTCAAATACTTGATTCTCCATGCAGTAATTGGAGATCGTTCTCGAGATTGTCTGGTTTTAGGTTACCAAAACCCTGTCTATAAAGATTTGGGTGATGTATTACTAGTGGGGTTTAGGGTTTGTTATTGGAAAACGTTTTAAGAGTAATAAAATATAATTCCTGTATTAAATGCAAGTTTTTCAAATTAATAATTAAGCATTTCGTAATTAATGACTTTTGGATGTTACTGTTGATCCCTTTATTATTTCAAAGCTATAAATTAGCAACAGCTAAAAATATATATATATCATTTCATACTAGTATAAAAATAATAGTTATAATGTCAAAAAAAATGTTTATAATATTTGCTTTAATAATAACTTTGGTACATATTTTTTCTAAGCACTTTAACTTTTAATGTTTTATTTTGGGTTAAAATAATTCATACGTAGATGAAAATCGTTAGTCAACTAACTATTAACGCTTTAAAATAACGTGACAAATATACATAACATTACAAGCTGACCTGACAATGTCATATGGACGGTGGTGAAACTTGGAGTAAAAGTTTGAGGGGGCCAACTTAAATTTTATAAAAATTTGGAGGATTAAACAAAAATTTTCACACAAAAAAATCAAGGGTTTAACTATTTTTTTTTATAATTTTGAGTGATTTAACAAAAAAATTAAAAAAAAATGAGAGGGGACTTAATTAAAAATATTCAAAATCTTGAAGCTTAATATGAAATTTTAAAAATCGTGAGAGGGTCAAATTAAAATTTTTAAAAATTTTAGAGACAAAATTTGAGTTTGTCAAAATTTTAGGGGCCGAGCCCCCACCGGTCCCTTAAAGCATACGCCCTTGCATATGGATAAAAGTGATGACTCATTAGAATGACACAACAATAAAAATAATAATTTTATATTTTGACGGACATATCATTTTGTTAAGTCATCTCAAGGCGTTGACCGTTAATTTAATAATAATTTTCATTCACATATTGATCACTCTAATCCAAAATCAAAAGTTGATAGTTAAAATAATTAAAAAAATACCAAAATATTATTTCATTAGACATTAGAATCATTTTTTAAAAATAATATACATTCGATTTTAAATATAAATAAATTTAAGGACATCTACTATGTTATGTTTTCAAAATGTAGTCAATTTTTGTGCTCTTCAATTGATGTCATCGCCAAGTTTAATGCAAACATTATGGAACACGTTAAATCGCTGTTCTTTTTTTCAAATTATTTATACAATGTCGAGGATTAAAATCAGGAATGATTATAAAAAGAAAAAAACTAATATTTCAGTGTTGGACTAAAATTAATGGATTCTTAATATATTAAGCATGCCGTTAAAAATCCTGTCAAATATGGTTTTTAATGTATTAAAATATAAATATAGGACATGTTATTCCTCAATATATATGACATATAAAACCCATTATATTATAAAAATAATATAAATATAAAGAACTGTTAGTAAAATTTGATATAATCTTAAAAATGAAAATAAAAAAAAAATATGAGAATATGAGTAGAGGTGGACAAGTTTTAATGTGTTGAATCGACTTCAATGATGGATCTAGAGGGGGCCGGAGGGGGCGGTCGAAGGGGCCGGGAGGGGCAGTCATCTTTTAAAATTTTGAAATTTTTATATGATTTAAAATTTTTTTAAATTGTTTATATATTTTCGCCCCTCTAAAATTTTATAGGTTCGTCTTCCCTAATATAAAGTTCTGCGTTCGTCCCTGGTCGACTCTGTTAAATTAGTTAGACAGATCAAATTGGTTAAATTAAGAATCGATAGTTCATTCATTTTGGAATATATCAACTAATTGATGGGGTATCAAATTGGTTAAATTGGAAAAACAACCACAACAACAAACTGTTTTATGAAAATATTATTGTATGCGACGAGATTTAAATAGGTAACCTCTTAAATTTATATTATTTAATAAAATGCATACTTTATTAAAAATTTGTAAAATTATGGTTCATTTTATATTAAAAGTAATTTTTATATTTAAATTATTTTCAATACGACCCATCAATCCAAGAGATCTAATAGGTTGAAGAAGTTGGATATTTAATTAAAGACGTTATCATTTCGTTTAAGTGTTTAGGAGTTTAAGTGTCCGAGTTTAGAATTTATGAGGTGTGGTTAAAATTTAGAGTTTGTAGATTAAAACTCAAATCCTTAACTATATCACCCTAAACCTAAAACTCTAATATCTAGATTCTAACCTAAATTCTAGCCACAAACCCTAATTTCTAAACTACTAAACCATAAATGACACCTCTAAACCCTAAAACTAATATGCTTATGAAAAAATTTCATTTTCACCGCTGGTGCATGAGATATTTTACCTATTTTTAATTAAAATCAAATTTAAACAAATAGGAGTTATACACTTATACTAGTATCATAGGTAAGTTTAGTCTGAATAAACAAATGCAAATGTAAACTCATATTTTTAGTGTCAAATTCGTTTTTTTTTGCTTAAATGAAAAATCAGCCCTTTAATTATGTTTTTTCTTTTTGTTTTAAGTACTTAAATTATGGTTTGGGCAAAATAAGCTTCTAAAATATAATTTTTAGTCACTTTAAGTCCCTAAATTATTTTTTGGTCAAAATAAGTACCCAAACTATGTTATTTTTCTTCTTTTAATCCCTAAACTATCTATTGGTCAAAAAATTTGTGATGTGTCAACATCTTATTAGTTGAAATAATTTTCTTTTGATTTAAATAACTATCATACGTAAAGTGATCAGAAATGATAGTTTATGGGCTTATTTTGCCCAAATTATAGTTTAGGTACTTAAAACAGAAAAAAGATAAAATTTGAGGGCTGCTTTTTGGTTTAAGCCTTTTTTTCTCTCTCTCTATTTTTTTTTTCCTGATTCAGAAAGGAGAAGTATTCCCCTACACGACCTACCATGTGTCTCTTTTATCTTAGTTTATGGTCATTAATGTTGTGGGTCTCTTGATTGCATCTATACCATTAAGAAACTTCACATCTCTCGGTTTCGTTTTAACTATATTTACAATAATAAAGGTATTTTTATGGGAGAAAAATATTCTATACGTAAAAAATAAATATTTTGTATAATTTTAGTTTATGATTTAAAAGGTTTAGTTTATGTTTTAGGGTTAACGCGTTTTATGTTTTAAAGTTTGTAATAATGATTCATTGTTAGAATTTAAGATTTATGAATTGATGTTGAAGATTTAAGGTTTTATTATTCAGAAAAATTAAACATTTCGTGGAGTATTTTTTTTACCGTCAATGCATGAAAATAATAATACGTACTTTTGCCGAACTAAAGATTTTGTTTAAAGTATACAGTTAATTTAAATTAATGCACATGAAAATCTCTGCTAGGAGTCTCACCAACAAAATTTAGATGTACAACGCGAGTCGAAATTAATAATTAAAAGCCCTAGAAAATCGAAATGACAAAAATACAGTAATTTAATACTTTATTTAATTAGAAAAAATATTTTTTTTCCAGTACAAATGTATCAGTTATATTTGTCTAAATGGAAATTGAATTCACAGGAGTAGTGCAATGATGAATTTGACACTTCCATGCAAAAGTTTTTATTTAAACCCCACCTGTTCAGCTGTTCTTTCAACTACCGTAATGATAAATAATATCCATTTTATTTATAGTTCAACCAACACTCCTAAGCATGTCTTGATTTATTGTTTTTTTTTTTAAGTTAAGAATCTCAAAATACAAAAAGAAACATATTAATTAACTACCAACTCCATTTATTTTTGATAAATTCTAAAAGACGACCTCTTAAAATGAGGCTAAAAAATGGCTGTACACAAATTTTTACAAAAATTGTAAAGATTTGTGTACAATGTATCGAAATTTTTACAAAAATCGCAAGGATTTGTGCATGTACACAAATTCTTACAACTTTTGTAAGATTTTCGGTACATGTACACAAATCCTTACAAAAATTGTAAAGTCGGTATACGTACACAAATACTTATTATTTTTGTAAAGATTTATGTATGTACATAAAAGTAGTAAAAATCTTTACCACTTTTGTAAAAATTTCGGTACATGTACACAAATCCTTACGATTTTTGTAAAAAATTGTGTACACATCTTTTTTTAACCTCTTTTTAAGAAGCATTTTCCTAAAATTTCCCTTTATTTTTTTTTGTTAAAATGATATATTGTATTCAACAACTTATTTTGTTGAATTTGAGAAATAAAATATATTATCTATTTATATATTTAGGGGGAAGAAGTTGTTTAAAAATTTGAATTTGAGCTTAAGTGTCACGTAAAAAAAGTTCAGATCAACATATGTTATATACACTATACATTAAACAATTGTCTAGTTTGGTGTCGTGCATTAATCAAGTATTAATTTAATTGAGAAAAGACTAAAATAATTCCGTTTTAAAGAAAAATTATGATTAATATAAGAATGTTTGATCATTTCAGTATTTTTTTGAAAATTCTCATTTAATCCTTCAATGTTTTTAAGTTTTAATTAGGCCACAAAAAATTTCAAATATTTCAATTTGGTCCAAAACTATTTGGCCGAGATTCCTCACAACTCAACCCACAAACCAAAGGATATTACACACTCAAACCAACATCTTCCTAATTGTTGCAATAGCAACTATGCCAACCGAGCCATAACTCAATCAAAAGTTTGATTTTCTTTCCAAATATTATGATTTAATAATTTTCCTTTTTAATTATTGTATGTGGTACTTAATATTTAATGAGTTAAACCAACAATAAGTTGGTCTACTGAGATGAGGCAATAAATCCTTTAAGTAAGATAAGAATTTGAACATTAACGTTGTGAATAGAGAAAACTGGGTTGGAAAGCTCGCCCCATGGCCCATAATGAGCCTCTATAAAACTCGATCTAGATTAGTCGGCTAGTGAGTCGAAAAGCGGTGGTTAAACCGAAAATATATTCATGAGTTGAAAATGATGATAAAATTAACATAAATATTAACTAATTTAAAAAAAACAATCAAGGGGTTAGCTATTAAAATCCTAATTAATTGCATGATAATTTTGAGGGAGTTCTTAGAGTTTAAATTAAAGGCATTAAAAAAAGGAATATAGAGAGAATCCAGGGTAAGCTACAAAAGAATGAAAATTAAGTATGAACTGAAAAGTAGATTTGCCTTAATTAAAGTTGAATTTGAATTGAAATCAGATGCCTAACAAATTAAACAATAAAAAGTGTGGGGGCTAATTTAGTATATAGTACTAGTAGGTTTTAGTACAATAAATGTTATAAATACTACGAGAAAACTATTTAATGGTTAATGCATTTTCTTATTTAAATATTTTAATTTCTTTCATATCCATTTATTTAAACTTGTTTAATATTTATAGATGTATGCATTTTCCATTAAAAAATCTATATTTAAGAGAAAATTATCAGCTTAAGACAGATTAAAAAAAAAGACAAGGAAATCCCAAGAAAAATGTGGTTGTCTTGTCTATAATTTATGTGAAGTAGGTACTCAATAATGCATTCAGCCTCATGGGTGGGCCAATTTATAATTGGTTCTTCCACATCTATAATTAATGCTACGCAAAAACTTATTATATACACGAGAAATTATGATACGTAAAACATACATATATATATATATATATATATATACATACATATAGAGTATTCGACTAGCATTGGAATTCCATAAAATCAAAGTTCCAACGTTTCATTTTGAGTTAAAATAATTTATTTTGTAGATGAAAACCGATAGTCAATTGATGGTAAATGACATAACAAACTTACATGGCAATGCATGCTGACATGACATTGTCATGTAGATAAAAACATTGACTTGAAAGAATGTCACATCAGTTTAAAAATATTTTTATAAAATTATATAAAATATAAAATTATTTTTTTCGCTGACGTGTCATTTTGTCAAATTATTTTAAATTATTTACTGTTAGTTACTAACCGTTTTCATCCACAGAGATTCTAACCCAAAATAAAATATTTAGATTAAATTGCTTCAAAAAAATGTCTCATATTAATAACTACGGCTTGTGATCCAAAACTTTTGACCCTGTGGATTCAGAGGAATCAATGAAGTACATTGCTGTGCAGAATTCATTGCTTTCAAAGATGTTTTTTTTGACCCTCAGTTACATGCAGAAGTTGCAGTTCATTATTTTGACCCTTAATTCACCACATTCTCAAATGAATAACAAATACTTAATGTTTTGGATCTTGGCTTGTATTTTTGTGGTTACTACTTACATTGGAGTTTGCTTGGGCCTTTAAAAGCCCATTTCCCATATGGGCTTCTTACTAAAGTGATGGGTCAATGGAGTTTGGGTCCAAATCCATACTGTCTATTGCTTTTATTAGGGTATTTTTTTATTCTATTCAAATACAAGGTAGTATCCGACAATTTTTTGGTAAAAAAAAAATATGTACCTAACGTTTCATTTCGTCAATTTTAGGTGCATGGCCTCTAACTACCGTTAAAAAATATGTTAGCACGACAAGTTCTATTTTTTAAAACAAACCTTTTTTAATAAAAAACTCCAACTTTACCTTATTTCAGAAAAAGCCCTAAATTTCAAAAATCCTAATTCAAATCCCAAATCACTCGTCGTTGCTGACGTCGTCATTCTTTCAGTCAATGTTCGTCGCTCGTCGTTCGAATGTAGGTTTCGTGTTTGGTGTTTGATTGGGACGCCATTCGTCGTTTTCCAACAACAAAAGAATAGGGTAAACGGTCGTGTGAATCTTCTGACGGGAGTGGTGAGAGGCAGCGTGGTGATCAGTGACGGTAATGGTTGAATTTGAGATTTGGGTTTTCAAATTTGCAGGTTATTTTATAAATTTTAAGAAATTTAGGGCTTCTTTAAATATAAGTTAAAAATAAAAGAAAATAAAGAAATTTAATTTTTTTAAATACATCTAACGACCAAACACCTAAAACTAACAAACAAAATGTTAAGCATATACATTTTTTTACCAAAATAGTTTAAAGTGTAATTTTGGCACTTATTTGTATATGAAGCCATATTCGTAAAGCATCCATCAATTTCCACTAAGGTCTGTTTGTTTCACTGTAATTGGTTTTCCTGAAAACGTTTTCATAACTTTCCGCTGTTTGGTTCATGGAAAATGAAAAGTCAAAGGAAAATCAACTACAGTCAATGGAAAACAGACATTGTTTCAGTGTAAAATAACTTACCCATTGATTTTCGGTAAGTCGCTTTCCTTCCTCTCATTCTCTCTACAAATACTAACCTAAACCATGAACCTTAAAACCTAAACCTTAAACCCTAAATACTAACATAAAAACTAAACTCTAAACCTTAAACCTTAAACTTTAAATCCTAAACCCAAACCCATAAACCCTAACCACAAAACCCTAAACCATAAATCTTAACATAAACCCTAAACACTAACACAAATCCTAAACCCTAAATATTAACATAATCACTAAACACTAACAAGAAACCCTAAACATTAAACACTAACATAAACCTTAAACCTTAAATGAGCACTTAAACCATAAACCATAAACTATAAATCCCAAACCCCAAACCCCAAACACTAAACAATAAATGTTAAACCTTAAATATTAAAAACACTAACCACTAACCACTAAACCTTAAATGTTAACATAAACACTAGACACTAATACAAATCCTAAACCCTAAATATTAACATAAACATTAAACAATAGCAACATACCCTAAACATTAAACACTAACATAAACCATAAACTCTAAATGAGAGCTTAAACCCTAAACCATAACTTAACCTTAAACACTAAATGCTAAACATTAACCCTAAACAATATATGATAAACCCTAAACACTAACATAACCATAAACCCTAAACCATAACCCCTAAAACAAAACCCTAAACCCTAAATGTTAAACCATAAACACTAACATAACCCTACACTATAAACACTGATCCATAAACCATAAACCATAAACCCTAAACAATAAACACTAAACACTAAGTGTTAAACCATAAACACTAACATAAACCTTAAACCCTAAATGTTAAACACTATATATTAAACCCCAAACACTAACATAAACCCTTACCCACAACACTAACCCATAAAACCTAAATGCTAACATAAACACTAAACCATAAACAATAAACACTAACATAAACCCTAATCCTTAAATACTAATATAAACACTAAACCCTAAAACCTAAACACTAACCTAAACCTTAACATAAACTTTAAACCCTAAATGTTAAACCTTAAACACTAACATAAACCCTAAACAATAAACACTAACCCCTAAACCCTAAATACTAACATAAACACTAAACCTTAAACACTATGCACTAACATAAATCTTAAACCCTAAATGATAACCTAAACCATAAACACTGAAAGCTAAACACTAAACCATAAACCCTAACCTAAACCTTAAATGATAAACCCTAAACACTAACCATAAACCATAGAACCTAAATGCTACCATAAATCATAATCACTAAACCCTAAACTCTAAATGTTACCATAAACCATAAACCATAAACCATAAACACTAATCTAAACCCTAAATCTTACACCTTAAATATTAATCCCCAAATGCTACTATAAACACCAAATACTAATCTAAACCATAAACCATAAATGCTATCCTAAACCCTAAACCTTAAACACTAACCTAAACCTTAAACCATGTTTTGGTTGGAACTGTTTTTACCATTATCGATGCTTGTTTGTAGAATGTTCATGAAATTTTCAGAAAATTCTACCAAACAGTGTAAAATTAATTGTACAACATCATCCAAACACCGAAAAATGATTTATGCAATTAGTTTTCCAACAACTGTAGTTCATTTTTCAAAATTTATTTTTCGAAAACAGTTTTCAATGAAATAAACAGACCTTAAAATTAGCTTTAGGGTTATACCATGCAAACTTCACATTTCCCTTGTCTTACAATTCGGTCACAATTGCCATTTCACACTTATTCAAATATCAATTAGAAATTCAGAAAAGACAATCAAGCGATTTAATGGATTGCAATTCACGAGGTACGAATCTCGACACTCTAAATTATTAAAATAATCTTTTTAAATATTTTTTTCAATCATCATATTCATAAAATTTTTAATTTGAAATTCGTAGATGCAACATATTAAATTTTTTAAATTATTTTAAATTAAATTAAAATCAAATTAATAAAATGTACAAATTTCAAAAACTAAAATTGTTATTATTGCATATCACATCAAATTTTTGTTTCATCTTTAATGGAGCACCTTGATTATAAAAAGGGTAAACTACATAAATGATCACTTTACTATTTCAAAAGTTGCGATTTGACCACATTACTTTTTTTCGTCACAATTAAACCATCAAACTATTTAAATGGTATCAATGTGACCACCAGCCGTTAAAGGCTAACAGAAGGGTGACGTGGCGGTTAAAAAAATAAGGGTATAATTACACATTTAATCCTTGTTACTTATAAACTCTATCAATTTAATCCTAATTTTAATTTAATAAAATAAATTAACACATGTCACCACCATTTAGAGGAGAAAAATTCAAATTGCACAAACATGTCAATGGTGGGAATCGAACCCGCGTATGGGTGATTTAGTCCATAAAAGATTTCTCAAATAGTGAAACTGTTTACTAATACGTTTGTATATGTCCTTGTCTGTGTTTCTGCCCCTGGTTATCCCCAAATTATGTCAGACCACTCGAAAACGAAGAGGTAGCCTATCTCTCTCACATTTCTCCTTTGCCTCATTTTCTAAGACTGTTTTTGTCTTCCTACAATGCTGTCTATTGCATGTGCTTACAGTACTTGCGCAAAAGCTTGAAGCATTAATTGAAGTATGAAGCAGAAATGCTGGATAAAATAGGACGGTAATATGTCGTCTCTCTTTCACTCTCATTCTTTTTTTATGCTTTAATTTATTTCTATCTCACAATCATGCTTTACATTTTTTTCCGTATGATCTATTGGCTGTTAACGCAATGCACGTTCAGCATACAGGTAAACGAACTCTGAATAAGTTGATGTTCTTTTGCTCCCTAACAATGATAGTTCCCATAACTTTCCGGTTGTTGTCTTTTTTGGTTTCATAGGAACTTGAGAAAGAACTCTCTGATCTCAACCGAAAAAATATAAAGCTGAGGAAAAGTTGAGGTCATTATTTTCGGCATAGTTATCATCATTTTTTTATGAGTTAAGCCTGGGAATCTTGACTATTGCTTGTGAAAACTTGGCTTGTTTGATGTGTTTTTTGCTTCCTATTATTATTGGAAAGTACATGTCTTATAATCCAGATATGATTCAGACACTCTCAATTCCTGAAGCTTATTAACGACAGCATATTGTTATGGACGCACTTGAACGAATTGAGAAGTTGAAAGTGAGTATATTTTCACCAATGGATTTTCCTCTCGTCTAATGAAGGTCAATCTCATCAATCTTTTTTTTTTCTTCAGCATGCAAAGCTGCTTGAGAAAGAGATTTCACCTTCAAATTCGAATGATGTTGAGGTAACGTAAAGAAAATGGGGGGGGGGGGGGGGGGGGGGGGGGGGAAGAAACAGAAGGAGTATTTATCTAGATCAATTTAAAGCATTTTCGATTTATGGTAAACAAACAATTATTGTTGCACGCCACCCTTATTTTTTATTAAATAAGGACTAAATGATTGAGTTTATAAGTAATGAGGACTAAATGTGTTATTATACCCTTATTTTTTTAACTGCCACGTCACCCTTCCATTAACCTTTAACGGCTGGTGGTCACATTGATACCATTTAAATAGTTTGGTGGTTTAATTGTGACGAAAAAAAGTAATGTGGTCAGATCGCAACTTTTACAATAGTAAGGTGGGCATTTATGTAGTTTACCCTTATAAAAATCTACTAATTGAATGACTCGATTGTGATTTCGAGGTTATTTTATCTAGGATTCTATCAGCAACACTAGTTGAATTATTATATAATCTGGCACAACAATCCATATGAAATATAAACAAAATTCAACCCCGAAAAATGGAAGAGATAAAATCTTATAAATTGGAAACTAATATTGAAATCAATTGTCATTGTCCGATAATGAAGTTCATCTTCAGTCAATGTGGAAACTAATTTTCTGGTCTTTTGACAGGGAAAATTGATTTCAACATCAAGACAAAACAAACTGGTTGGTCCGTTTTATATAATTATATTGTAATAATCTCAGCCGTGTACGTAGGATTTTATGTTAAATTTTTAATTTTTTTTACCATGCTCGACGAGCACCGATGAACACTATTAATTCAATTAATAAGGATTAAAAATCTAAAAAATTCAAAAATAAATTAATTTAAGCCGCCGTCGTCGCCCTGCATGAAGCAAATCTAAATCGTCGTTGCCTCCTGCATTAATGGATATACAAAAGCTGGGGTGATTTATAACCTGATCCAATACATTGAAATCATGAGTTGAATTGAGTGAAGCTGTTATTGCACAGGATTTTCTCCACCACAGCCTCATCTGTGGCCGACTCCTGCTTCTCCTCGGACCGGAACCTTTTCGGACATGGTTCGAGTTTACAATCATCGACACCGGTAACATTTTGTTGCGACAGTAAAGATGAAGATGTATCCATTCATGCAGTGTGAAAGTCCTTGAATTTAGATTTGCTTCAATTGTATGCAGGGCAGCGACGGCAGCCGCAACAACAACGGCGATGGCGGTTTGAATTTCAAATGAATAAAAAATAAAGTTTTGTAATTTAGGGTAGGTGGGTATTTTGATTTATATTTTAAAAAAATTAAAAATAAAATAACATATTTTAATTAATTTACATTTTAATTTTTAAATAATTTATAATCATACGATGAGTCATTTAGATTTTTAATCTTTATAAATTAAATTAACGGTGCTGATCGGTGCTCGTCGAGCGTTTCAGACTCATCCTGAATTTTTATTCTTAATAAAAATATATGAAAATTTGAAAGATGAGTCTACTACGCTCGGCGAGCACTATTAACGATGAGTATTGATGAGCACCATTAAATTAATTAATAAAAGTTAAAAATCTCAACGACTAAACATATACTTTAAAAAATCATTAAAAATATTATATATATGTGATAATTTAATTAATATTTTATTTTAAATAATTTACCTTTAGATTTTTAAATAATTTATAATTATATGTTGAGTCGTTTACATTTTTAATCTTTATAAATTAATTTAATAGTGCTTATCGTTAGTGATGCTCTGCGGTACTCGTCGAGCGTTGTAAAATTTTCCAAATTTGAAAACTCTAGTGGTGCGAGATTATGATAAAAATCATCTGCATCTTTTCGGTGCCCCTACTTATGCCTCAACATTAAAAAATACTACAAAATTAAATTACAAGTCATAACCTTAAATTCTAAATCCTAAATTTTACACTCTATACCCTAAAAAATACACCTTACCCTAAATTCCTTAAACCCTAACCTAAAACTTTAAACCCTAAACTTAGTTTTAAGCGTGAGGCATAAGTAGGGGCTTCAAAAAGGTAGAGGATTTCAAACCGCGAGATTAGATCATCAATATAAAATATAAAGTGATTTTTAAAGGCATAATTTCAAAAAGTTTCCTTAACGCTTGATTGGGTAGTCATTTTGATGCATGTTAGGTTAAAATAACTAATTCGTGAATGAAAACAATTAGCCACTAATGATATATAATTTAAAATGACGTGAATCGACAAAGATGATGATATGACAGAATACATCAGTTAAAATATTATATAATATGTATAATTATTTTTTCTACTAAGGTGTCATTCCGTTGAATTAGGGACCAATCCAGTCTAACCATACTACACATTTTTTAAAAAAAATATATAGGAGAATTTGAAATTTCCATCCATAACTGGTTCATCTATTATAAGCTCTGTAGGGATTATGACTAGTAATTTGTGCAGGAGTTTGATAATGACTAATGGTGGAGCTAAATCTTAGTGTGTGTTTTTCTGTCTATTTTCTCAGATGATTAATTTGGATTTCATTATCATTTTCATCGCTTTTTCATACATCTTGCTGCTGTTTAGTTTTTTTAGAGACACCATTGCTTTGGCTTGGAAACATGAGTCAACCAGAGCCTCCATTAGAGGGAACAAACCCAGTAGAACTTGCTGAGTCCAGTTTCTTCAGTAAACTGTCATTTTCTTGGATCAACCCTTTGCTTTCCCGGGGCTATTTCAGACCCTTAACTCTTCAAGACATCCCTTCTATTACTACAGAAGATGAATCCAATTTGGCATACCAGAAGTTTGCTAATGCATGGGAGTCGCTTTCAAGAGATCACAAAAGCTCAAATGGCGGGAGAAACTTGGTTCTTAAGGCCATAACAAAAGTCTACTTCAAGGAAAGTATATTTATAGCGATTTTTGCAGTTCTTAGGACAATTTCAGTTGTGTCCCTTCCTTTACTGCTCTATGCTTTTGTGAATTATTCCAAGCGGGAGAACCAAAACCTGCGGGACGGTCTTGTTTTACTAGGATGTCTCGTTGTTGCCAAGGTTGTTGAGTCATTGTCGCAGAGGTATTGGTTTTTTGCTTCAAGGAGGTGTGGAATGAGGATGAGATCGGCGTTAATGGTGGCGGTCTATCGGAAGCAACTGAAGCTTTCGTGTTTAGGAAGGCGGAGACATTCGACCGGGGAGATTGCGAATTACATAGCTGTAGATGCCTATAGGATGGCAGAGTTTCCTTGGTGGTTTCATTCGTCTTGGTCTTTTGTGCTGCAGCTTCTCATGTCTGTTGGAGTGCTTTTCTGGGTTGTTGGATTAGGTGCTGTACCTGGTATAGCCCCTCTTGTTATATGCGGATTCCTTAATATGCCATTGGCTAAGATCATACAGAAATGCCAATCCCAACTTATGATCGCACAAGATGAGAGATTGAGAGCCATTTCTGAGATCTTAAACAGCATGAAGATCATCAAGTTGCAATCCTGGGAGGAGAAATTCAAGGGGTTGGTCGAATCCTTACGCCGCAACGAGCTCGAATGGCTCGCTAAACAACAGCTTTTGAAGCCTTATGGCTCTGTGGTGTATTGGAACACTCCAATCTTTGTTTCTTGCATTGTCTTCTTGGGATGTGCTGTATTTGGGAGTGCTCCCCTGAATGCTGGTACCATTTTCACAGTTCTTGCAACTCTAAGAAGCCTGGCAGAACCTGTTAGAATGTTACCCGAGGCACTTTCAATTCTTATACAAGTTAAAGTTTCACTCGGTAGAATCAATACTTTTCTGCTGGACGATGAACTCAGGAATGAAGTAAGGAGATGTCCCCTGCATAATTCTGATAAAAGTGTAACTGTAGAAGCAGGCAGTTTCAGTTGGGTTCCTGAAATAGTATGTCCAACACTTAGAAATGTGGACTTGGAAATAAAAGGAGGGCAGAAGATAGCTATTTGCGGACTGGTCGGTGCCGGAAAATCCTCGATCTTGTATGCAATGCTGGGAGAGATACCTAAACTTTCAGGAACTGTGAGTTGCATAACAAGTAGTCCTACTAGTGGTACATATAGTAAGCAGTAAGCACCATGTCTTCTTGTCACTGATTTAGTTCCTTTTCCGTTGATAGGTTGACGTGTTCGGATCAGTTGCCTATGTTCCTCAAGTTTCTTGGATCCAGAGTGGGACAATCCGCGAGAACATACTCTACGGAAAGCCAATGGATGCAGACATATATGATAAGGCCATTAAAGCTTGCGCTTTGGATAAAGATATCAATAGTTTTGACCATGGTGATCTTACTGAAATAGGTCAGAGAGGGATTAACTTGAGTGGAGGGCAGAAGCAAAGGCTTCAACTTGCTCGAGCAGTCTACAACGATGCCGATATCTATCTTCTTGATGACCCTTTCAGTGCTGTTGATGCACATACGGCATCTGTTTTGTTCAACGTGAGAAAGCTTCTTCGTTCGATACAATGATTAATTATATTTGCAGCATATTGAATCAAGTTTGCTTTTTATGATTTCAGGATTGTGTTATGAAAGCTCTAGAGAAGAAAACTGTCATCTTTGTAACTCATCAAGTGGAGTTTCTATCAGAAGTTGATAGAATTCTGGTAAATATGAAGTCGGATTTATGTGTATATATTCCGGTTCATCGAAAGGATGATTTGTTTTTTTTTCTGCATAGGTTATGGATGGTGGACAAATTACTCAATCAGGCAGCTATGAGGAGCTGTTAATGGCTGGGACATCATTTGAGCAATTTGTGAATGCTCATAGAGATTCCATGACAGCGTTGGTTTTTCGGACCGGTGAAGGTCAAGTAGAATCTCAAGAGATAGCTCCAGAGATGTCTAATGTATGTTTTCCAACTAAACAGAACAGCGAGGGGGAGATTCCGGTGAAGGGTCCACCCGGAATACAATTAACACAAGATGAAGAAACAGAGATTGGCAATGTTGGATGGAAGCCATTCGTCGATTATGTTTCGATCTCGAAAGGATCTGTTTATCTATGTTTAAGCATATTAATTCAGTCTACCTTCGTTGTTGTTCAGGCCGCTTCGACCTTCTGGCTGGCATTTTCTATTCACATTCCTAACATGACCAACAGCATGTTGGTAGGAGTTTACACTGGAATTGCCACAGTTAATGTTGTTTTTGTGTTTTTTAAATCCCATTATGCTTTTCGTCTCGGATTAAAAGCTTCTAAAGCCTTCTTCTCTGGTCTCACCAATGCCATCTTCAAAGCTCCAATGTTGTTCTTTGATTCAACTCCTGTTGGGAGGATTCTGACCCGAGTAAGATCGAATTTATCAATGAGCAAGGAGTTAACATAATGTTTCACATACCCTTCGAGTCCTTTACCGAGATACTAAATTTCGTTTTATATAAACTCTTGCAGGCTTCATCAGATTTGAGTATTCTTGATTTCGACATACCAATCACCATAGTCTATATTGAATGCGGCATAACTGAACTCGTGGCAACAATCGGAATCATGGCCTTTATTACATGGCAAGTTCTCATCGTCGCCGTTCTTGCTATGGTTGCACTTAAGTACATTCAGGTGGATTGCATTTTGTTTTCACTTGATTTGATCAAATCTCATTTGTGACCAAGGTGAAAGACTAACATCTTTGTTCATCAAACTGCAGGACTATTATATATCCTCTGCAAGGGAACTCAGAAGGATTAATGGAACAACGAAAGCTCCCGTTATGAATCATGCAGCCGAGACATCGCAGGGAGTGGTCACGATACGAGCTTTTAACATGGAGGATAGGTTCTTTAAAAATTACGTGAAGCTTGTTGACACAGATGCCATGCTTTTCTTTCTTTCTAATGCAGCCAGGGAATGGCTAGTTCTAAGGATTGAAACAATTCAAAATCTTACTCTATTCACTGCTGCATTTTTCCTTTTGCTGCTTCCGAAAAACCGAGTCACACCAGGTAATATTATTTGTATTGAACCATCTTCATGACAAGTAGATAATGTTCAATGCTATTATTATCGAGAATTTCGACCTGCAGGACTTGTTGGACTCTCTCTTTCTTATGCTTTATCGCTGACCGGCATGCAACTTGCCGCGTCTACTTCGTACTGCAACTTATCCGACTACATGGTTTCGGTTGAAAGGATAAAACAGTTCATGCACATACCTGAAGAACCACCTGCAATTATAGAAGATAGCAGACCACCGTCTTCTTGGCCGTCTAAGGGTAGGATTGAGTTCCAAGAACTGAAGGTAAATTAAGGAATCTAAACTGGAAAATGGTTTAAAGGGTGCTGAAAGCCTGTGATGAACTTATTTCTTTGAACCAAATCTATGTCTTGTATGGTTTCATTCAACTAATTTGTGTTATTCGTTTGGGTGCTTTACTTAGATACAATATCGTTCGAATGCTCCGCTAGTTCTCAAAGGAATCACTTGCACTTTCCAAGAAGGGACAAGAGTAGGAGTCGTTGGCCGGACTGGAAGTGGTAAAACTACACTCATAAGTGCCTTGTTCCGCCTAGTAGAGCCAGCAAGTGGGAAAATTCTTATCGATGGACTCGATATATGCTCTATTGGACTGAAGGATTTGAGAATGAAGCTTAGCATCATTCCTCAGGAGCCAACTCTATTTAGAGGCAGCATTAGAACTAACTTAGATCCCTTAGGCCTCTATTCAGATGATGAAATATGGAAGGTGGACAAACTAAATATGAATATTAACATCAAATGTTTCCAACAATGAGCTTTACGAATTTATGCTGATATTCTTGTGTCAGGCTTTGGAGAAGTGTCAACTTAAAACAACAATCAGTGGCCTGGAAAACAAGCTAGATTCATCCGGTGAGTTGAAATTTAGTGACTATTTACTTAGTGCCTTGTGATAGATTACCTTACCTCGGTTAACTCAAATCGGAAAAATGGTTATGCTGTTGTTGTTGGATTGACAGTGAGTGATGAAGGTGAGAATTGGAGTTTGGGGCAGAGACAACTCTTTTGCCTTGGAAGAGTGCTCCTGAAACGAAACCGAATCCTAGTGCTCGATGAAGCCACTGCTTCAATAGACTCTGCAACCGATGCCGTTTTGCAAAGAATTATCAGAGAAGAGTTCTCGAATTGCACGGTGATAACAGTGGCTCATAGAGTTCCAACTGTTATAGACAGTGACATGGTCATGGTCCTCTCCTATGGTAAAGCTTTTGGTTCCTGCTTTTATTTCCAATCAGTGAATCCAATTAAAATCACATTACTGCAACATGTATTATTTTGAACTCCAGTTTTACCCTGTTGGTTCAGCAAAACCGGGATTCGAATCCCGAAAGCTGCAACCCTTCCTCATATTCCCAGACTTACAACCAATCAAATGAACTCAAATACTGACGAGTTAATTAATATCTGCAGGTAAATTGCTGGAATATGATGAGCCCTCAAACCTGATGGCAACAAACTCTTCCTTCTCGAAGCTTGTGGCTGAATACTGGTCGAGTTGCAGGAGAAATTCATATCAAAGTTTTGGCAATTATCAGTGATATTAAGGAATATTGGCTTGAAAAATAAGATCAAACATGTAGTGGTATTATCAAATATAAGTACATCAAGAACATAACCTAGCAAAATGCCATAATGCAAAAAAAGTGCCTTGTTTCGTCTAGTCGAGTCTGCAGACCCTTTAGGCCTTTACACAGATGAAGAAATATGGAAGGTGAGACAACTGATGCATTTCTCAGAAAAAACTAAAGGTAGAAATATTAATTGTATGCTTCATATGTGAGTTCGAACACGACTTTTCATTTTTCTTAAAGTACTCGTTTTAGCATACACGTATAGCATGTGAGATGTGAGATGAACATGACTTTTCATTGATGGTACAAAGTTATGTATATAAATCCAGATGCTATTACAGTACTTAAAAACTAAGATGTTATCTCAATAAAAGAACAGCTAAACCGTGGCATCAGCCATTTCTAAACGTCTGCAACTTCAATGAGGAACATTGAGGGTCTTGGAAAAGGCCTCATAGGCCGCGCCCGGAATTGTTTGTAGTTTGCAATCTGAATACAGCTGAGCAGTATTGCCATTAGTGTTGCTTTTGTCAATGCAAATCTTGGTGATAAGGTGGAGTAAAACATGCTCAAATTCATCTCCATTGCTCCATTCCCAAACTTCAGCTTTTATTAGGCTCCTGTTTTGGCAAATCATGTCCCAAACTGGGAAATCTTTCCTTGGCAACATATAGTCTCCATCTCCGAGCTTTGTACTCGGGCAGAAATCGCCGAGTCCATCACCCATGTAGATTATTGTTTTCTTCTCCTCCATGGCCGACAAAGAAGCTTGGATCCTTTCAATCACAACACCCTATTCACAAGGAATCGAAACAGAGTCGATTAGATAATGATTTCGTATTCGGCTTACACATGAAACTTCCTAGAAAATTATGTAATATTACCTTGCACATGTTTGGAGGACAAGGATGATGACATCCATGGGGATGTTTGCTGAAATCATGGAGAGGGAAGATCCTTAACCTTCCTTCTTCATCGAAGAAACTCGGGTTCGTATTGATCTCCGAAAAGCATTCCCTCAAGCCATGATGCCTTAAAATCGTGTCGATGAAGAACACATTCGCGTCACTAATGATCTTCAAATCACATCTGAAAAACATGCCATTAAGAACGAGAAAACCAGAAAGAAAATCATAAGTGATCAGGAACATATATGCATACCCTAAAGCATGAGCGGATCGAATGGCTCGGATGATTCGAGGATGAATAGGAGTCGTTTTCAAAACAGCTACAATGTCTTCGATTGTGGTTCCTTGTGAATGAAGTTTCTCCATCATTGTATCCTGTAACATGTATTTGTACACAACAACAGTGATTAAATAAACCCTGGTTCTTGCATTTGGAATAGAAAGAAAAATAAAAACATAAAAGAGTGATTACCATAAGAGAGTTCCAAGGCATGGTGGGGAGGAGTTGATTGAACAAGTGAGTAGCACCGAGCTCGTCGACCACCCAGTTATCGCTATCGCAGTCGATTATTGTCTTGTCGAAATCCATAATCACAACAATATCTGAAGCAGCCATTGGAGATTAGATGAAACACAGAAAAAAAAAGGGTTGGCGACTTGAGGCTGTGTTTTGGCTTGGGATTTAGAAACCAAGAGTTATTTATAGGGTAAATGACCTTATGATGAACGGTTCTGATTTTTTTGGAAATATTTAAGTAATGTTTGTGATGCAGTTACTTTGGTTCCAAGAAAGTCCATAAGAAATTTAATAATCATACTTGTATTAGGACTATAATCATATTTAAGAATCTTTCCCTTGTTTAATTTGGATTGATTTATCATTATTTATCTAATTTAGGTGAAGTTAAGAAAAGGAAGGTTGCTCAATCATTGTGTCTCATTAGCAAATAATGATGTTCATCTTTTTAGTGACTCATATTCTAGTACCAGTGTTGCTGTGTGTGCCTTCTTACAATTAAAAAAGTTTTAAAAACTATGGAAACAAAAATTTAGTCCTCAATTTTTTTTAAATAATTTGACATTCTTAAAATTTTTAAAAAATCATATTAAGCTTTAAATTTTTTTGAATAGTCTTAGTTAAATCATCTATTATAATTTTTAAACGTTTTCATTAAGCCTCACAAAAGTATTAATAATTTTAGTTAGATCCTAATTTTTTTTTGTAAAATTAAACTAAACCCTTCATAATTTTTTTAAATTAGTTTGAGCCTTTATTTTTTTTAAAAAAAATGTATATAAGTTGTTTTAAACTCGAGTAGCTCGCGAGATTTTCGAGTAGTTCGGCTTGGCTCGTTAAAAACTCGAGTCGAGTCCAATTAAGTCGAGTGTTGACCGAATTTTGACTGAGTCAGACTTGAATAGCCCGTGATCTATCTCGTCTTATTTACAACCCTAGTAATGATAAGGTACATTTTTAAGGAAAAATTTAGATTCAAAATTTAGAAAGAGTCGGTAAACATGAACCATAAAATGACAACGATAAATACCAAAATAAAGACCAAAATTTAAAGATTGTTGAAATTCCTCTCTCCAATTTAGGGTAAATACATGTTTTGGTACTTGAACGTGACTCTAATGATCAATTTGATACTTAAACTTTATTTTGGTCCAACTAAATATTTGAATTTAATTTTCTTTTTCAAATTTATATCTAATCTTAGTATCTAAGTTTTGCGGTGTAGCTAAAAAGGTTTGCGTTAAAAAAACTTAAATTATGTTAATTTTTCAGAACGTCAAAAATGTAACTTTTTTCATTTAATTAAATTAAAGAGCTTAAAGGACGTAAATTAAACTTATTAATTATTGCCAATTCTTCAATTGATTAGGAATGATCAAGGGTCGGATGAAGAATTGGCTGTGCTTGAATTGTAGATAATTGATGAAAATCATTAATGTTGTGCTTAATTGTTTGCTTTTTTTTTGAAAGGTAATAGCGATCTTTTATTCATATAAAAAGCACTAATTCGAGCCTCGTTAAAAAACCTCGCTAACCTAGATGGAGGAAAAAGAGTGCATCGAATCAGTGCCTCTACACTTTAAACATTTACAACACAATTCTCATACTACACATACAAAACTCACCCACATACTAAACATAGACAGTGCACCTTAGACCAAGCAAATCCAACATTAGCATGTAAAAACATGACAACACTACACACATCAACTGAAATCGACAAATGATAGTAACCAGGGCATTTAGGCTCTGTAGTAGCCATCCACCAAAGACTCCCAAATCTACAGGACCACTCACAAATCACCTAGGAACCTCGCTATGCCCAACATCCATGAGCCATACAAGGTCACACCGACTTTGACAGCCTAGTTTGGCCATCCTATGCGCTTCCCCATTCATTTTCCTGAGCAACATCACAATAATTTGCCTTTACAAACTGTTCAGCAATGCAGCGGATAAACCATAGGGGCAGCGGATAAACTCAGATAGTGAAGGGATAGCTGCTGGCCATATGCTTTTAGACAAGAAACTAATTCGCAGCAATGCTAAATCGTAAATTTGGTTTTCTGAACAAAATTTATTGTTAAAAAGATCTCATTCCTGCATAGCCATATGGTCCAGATGATAACGAAGAAGGCCATATTCTATAGTGGCTTGATAGCAGAAGAAATATGTAAATTATCCCATGCCAATAGAAAAGATCTGATATTACCTCGGAAGACAAAAGAGATGTTCCAGATCGCACACCAGCATTGCCATATCCTCCAGCTCAACTCACAATGGCATAAAATGTGGTTGGTTGTCTCCTCCTTCTTGTTGCAAAAGATGCAAATAGTTGAAACTAAGTTCGAAACCCCTCGTTTTTGCAGTTCAAAGCTCGTGGGTATCCTGTTGAGAATTGCCTTCCAAACAAATGCTTCGACCTTTGGTGGAGCCAATCCAGCCCAGACTAGCTTTCAGAATTTATACTCAACATTTCCATTAGTGCCAACAAGAGTACAAAAGCTCTTTGGGGAATACATACCGTTGGAGGCCCCTAACCATCTCACACTGTCAACTGTAAAGCAACTGTTGGAAGCATTATTGATTGTATTCATAAAAAAATTTCAGATTTTTTTTTCCAACTCGAACAAAGGTCTTCGCAGTTCTATCTTTCAATCCCATTTGCCATTAACCTTGACACCAAACTCTGAATTTTTCCCATGCATTTTTATAGTAACATTAAAAATTTGAGGGAACACAATTTTTAGAGAAGAAAAAACAGTCCAGTTGTCTTTCCAGAATTCTATTAATCTGTCATCTCCCAAACATAACCTGTGATTAATAGTGAAGCTATCCATGTCTTTATTTAGCAGATTTGTTATGTTCCTCCAAATCTAGGAGCATCTTCAGGACTGCAGTGGTTTTGGAATCAGGGCAAATTGATTATAACCGTAAATCGCAGCAACTACCTTTTTTCATAAGTAATCAGATTCGTTTTCAAATCTCCATAGCCATTTGTTAAGAAAAGATTTATTACGAGTCTTCAATTCAACCACACCTAAGCCACCTTGCTTTAGTGGTTTACAGTCCCAACTCACCTAATGTATTGGTCTTTCGAAATTGGAGCCCCATAAGAATTTTGCAATCATTTTGTTCAGTTTAGAGGCAATTGACACCGGCATCTGAAAAAGTGATAAATAATAAACAAGCAAATTAACTAGCACTGATTTCACTAGTGTAATTCTTCCACCGAAAGATAAAAGTTTATCCTTCCAACCCTCAAGCCTCGAGCCAATTTTGTCAAAAATAAGTTTCCACAAGTTCGAAGAGTTTCTAGAGTGCCCAAGAGGAAGTCCCAGATACTGTGTGGGTAGTTTGTAGGCAGACCGTTCACAATAATAGAGATGGACGGAGTGGAGATGCATTCTTTGATCCAACTTCTCCATTTAGATCCGAACCCCATTTTTTTCATAGTGAAATTCAAAAATTTCCAATCTACAGTGTCGTAGGCTTTATTGAAGTCCGCCTTTATGATAATAGCCTCTTTTTTCCTTCGCCTCAGATCATTGATGATCTCATTCGCTATCAAAGAGCAGTCATCAATTTGTTTACCAGGTATGAAAGCAAATTGGCTGTTTCTTACAACTTTATTTATAGCACTCACCAATCTTCTAGCCAGGACCTGAGCCACAATTTTGTACAGGCTTCCTACTAACGAGATTGGTCTAAAGTTATTGACATTTTTTAGGAAATTCTTCTTAGGAATCAGTGCAATAAAAGTTTGATTTATTGATCTGACATCTGCCGTACCCTTGAATAAATCATCAAAGAACTTCAACACATTGTTATAAGGACCAAATCACTCCATTCTTAGAGGACCAACTTTCTCAATTTCAAAATTAAGAGGGACTTACAAGGATTTTACCCTTTATTTCAAGTTTCACTTGATTGGTACAACTATTTAATTCAACGTGGTTAGAGGTGGAAATTGGACGGCGAATATCCAAAAACTATGGTTTTCCGAACTAACGAAGATGGGAATAATCGAAATCTTCACCTATGGGATAAAGATGGGGAAATTTTATCATTGAAGCTCAAATGGGATAGAGACAATGATTGTTATATCCGAAATGTGGAGATAATCGAACCGTAACCGTATAAATAATTGTAGAGACCCCGATATTTTACAAAAATTTTAAAATATATATAATTAACTCTCATTACATGTCTACCTACCTATCCTATCATCAATATTCCAGTCCATCAAGATATTTGTGTCTTTTGTTTAAACCTTATTAAGTTTGAGTGACCTCTCTAGTAATTCACCTTTTTTTGTTAATTAAGAGTATATAATATATTTATTTCCTATTATTGACGTTTATGTTATGCAAAAACCTTATTCCCTTCAACCATATATATGAGTGTATTGTGTATATGACTTGTAAATTAAAATCAGTCATATATTTTATTTAAGTTTTTGAGATGGAGATTTCCAAAAATTATAGGGATTCGGTGGGTATAAAAATAGGTACGAGAAAATCACTAAATATATAATGAGAATTATATGAAATTTTATCTGTGTTGGAGAAAAATGGAGAATATAAACGGTTCCCGCACCGATAGATTCTCACCTCTGTACGTGGTGTCATTGAAAGTGTGTGAGGCTACACCTAGTGTTTAAAATATCACAAACTGGTGGCGGGGAAGGCTAATTGTGGCTCTTTTGCCGGTCTCAAATGCAAACGAAATTAAAATTATCGATAAGTGTCGGGTATAATTAGGGTTGTAAAAACATGTAATCGGATGGGTTTTAGGTCGGGTACTGTCAGGTCGGGTAAAATCAGATACAAGTCATTTTTCTGTTTTGACTCGAGTCGGGTCGGGTGCGGGTCCATTCCAGGTCGGGTCAAAATGGGTCAGGTCCGAAGCAGATAATTGACAGGTTAATTCGGGTTCGGATACACTTCAGGTCGGGTTCATTTTGGGTTCGGGTAGACTTCAGGTCGGGTTCATTTCAGGTCGGGTTCATTTCGGATTCGGGTAGACTTCAAGTCGGGTTCATTTCAGGTTCGGGTAGACTTCAGGTCGGGTTCATTTCAGGTCAAGTTTATTTCGGGTTCGGGTGGACTTCAGGTCGGGTTCATTTCAGGTTGAAATAATTTTAAAAAATAATGAAAATGGGTCAATTTGGAATAAAAATAAAGTTATGTGAAGTATAATGAACAAAAATATCAAAATAAATTTAGAAAACGTAAAAATACAATAAATATGGGTCAAATTGGAATAAAAATAAAGTTTTAGGGACTAGAAAACTAACAAGGAATGCCTTTTAATAAACAATACCAATTAAAAAAAATTCAAACTTAAATATTTTACAAGCTTAAAACATTTTGGTGTAATGTACCTTTGTAAATTTTTATAAAAAATTTCAGACTTAAAATAAACAATACTAATTAATCAATTAATTGAGAAAGATTTAAATTATTAATTGTAAAAATATATACTATCTATGTATTTTAGTATACCTTAATCTATATATTAAGAAAGAAGTTAAAATAAACAATATCAAATCAAATTAGTATGACTTAAAAAAATATATACTAAAATATATATTATATATATTAGTATGCCTTATTATTAAATTTGTCTATATATGCCTTAGTAAAAATTCTATATGTACTATGTATTTTAGTATATATTAGATTTTTATTTATTAAAAATAAATATTTTTATTTATCAAGTTTATATTTATTTTTACTAATTACTTATTAAACAAATCTTTTATTTATTAAAAATAAATCTTTTAATTATATATATAATACATTTTGTTAGATACTTAACATTTAAAACTATTCAAATCATAGATATAGACTTTTTCATAATAGTTCATAATATTACTTCATATCATATATTAAAAATATCATTATTACTTATTAAGTATCAATTATCAAATCATGTCAATATCAGTTCAGGTACAAAACAGGTCGGGTTAAATACAGGTCGAGTCCAAAACAAGTCGGGTTCAAAACAGGTCGGGTTCAAAACAGGTTGGGTTCAAAACAGGTCGGGTAAAATCGGATCTCGGGTCGATTCAGTCAGGTAATATCATGTAATTTGCCAGCTTGGTCTCGGGTTCGGGTTCGTTTCAGTCGGACACAGATCGGGTTCGGTTGCTACAGTAACAGGTTCAACTCGGGTTCGGGTCAGCAACAGTCAGGTACAGTTCGGGTTCGAGTCATCAAATTCTGGGGTCAAATCAAGTTCTAACTCGAGCAGATTTCAGGCAGGTTTTCAAGTTCTGACTTGTTTTTACAACCCTAGGTATAATGACATAGTACATTGCATTTTTAAGAATATAATATAAATTTAAATTTTAGAGATGATATTGTTAAAAGAAGAGTTACGAATCCCGAACATAAACCATAAAAGCGACATAAATTATACCAATTTTTTTTATATATTTTTGTTTCCGATGCACTATTGAAGCGAGCGAGTAATTATCTACGTATTGATTTATTAAAACTTATATCATTTTAATTTGCTATCAAAACTTTTAAATTCAAGCTCAAACACAAATATAAAAATACTCCATTAAAAGCTTTAAAATTAAAACTCAATTAAACTTGTATCGAATTTCAAATGTTGAGAGTCGAACAATGTTTTATCGTATACAGTTTGGTGAAACTTCGTAGTCATATATTTTCTTAGGCAAACTTCATTCACGGTTATTTGAGAAACGGAAATGAACATCCCATTCGACCAACTCTGCTTATACACGAGCACCGGCATCGACACGGCCAACAATTGTCTACTGAGGAACCGGCAGGACTTGTGGCAAGGCATTTGTCGATGCCGACATCGTCTGCAACTTGCAATCGACGACGGACATCAATTGCGAAGATTTGCCATCGTTTTCTTCCACATCAACCATGTTGATTATTTGCAACAAAACTTTCTCCAGTTCTTCACCATCGCTCCATTCATGGATCTCAGCTTTGATCAACGCTGGATTCCTACAGATTAAATCCCACACCGGAAAATTCTTCCTCGGCATTATGTAGTCCGTCTGTCCGAGCTTTAAGCTCGGGCAGTAATCACCGATGCCGTCTCCAAGGTATATAATTCTCTTCTTTCCTTCTAATAAAGCTTGAATCCTCTCAATCACCATCCCCTGTTTCATTATTGCACCATTTAAATTAAGTGGGCGTGTTTCGACTCGGTTTAGTTCGGTTGGTTCACACGTATGTTATTTTAAAGATAATATGCGTATCGTATACAACAAGTCTAAGATTCGAATTAAAAATTTGTTGTCTTGGCTTGGTTAGCAAATTCAAGTCCAAATAGTGATGAACAAATATGATATGTATACCTTGCACATATTTGGAGGACAAAGGTTGCATCCATGGGAGCTCTTGGTGAAATCATGGTGAGGTAAGATCCTTAGCTTCTCTTCGTCGTCGACAAATCCAGGATTCGTGTTGATCTCCGAGAAACATTCCCTCAATCCGAGGTGTTCCAGGATTGTCTCGATGAAGAACATGTTCGCATCGCTGACAATCCGGAGTTCACACCTAGGAAATTTTTTACGAAAATCATAATTTGGTCATCATTCATCACCACTATTAGTCCTATATGTGTCCAAATGATGGTTTTACACATGAGAAAACGTACCCTAAAGCATAAGCCGATTTAATGGCGGGGACGACCCGTGGATGGATCGGTGTTCGTTTAAGAACATCAACGATGTCGCCGATGGTTTTCCCTCGTGCATGAATCTCCTCCATCATCTTGTCCTGCAAATTTAGCCCGCATAAACATGAACATGTCTAGACATTGAAGTACTTTTTGTCTGAAATCAGGATTGTTTATGGTTTTACCATGAGAGAATTCCAAGGCATGGTAGGAAGAAGCTGGTTGAACAACTCGGTGAAACCCAACTCATCAACGACCCAGTTATCGCTGTCGCAGTCGATGATGGTTTTGTCGAAATCGAAAATCACAACGATCCCGGCCATTTGTGTCTGAAGAAAGATCGAGCCGAATCGAATCGAAGAGAATGCGAGAAACAAGGTCGGAAATTATGGAATGAAAGATATGTAGGTTGGTGCAGAAAATATGGGAGAAAGCTCAAGAAATGTCTAAAATGTTTCTTGGTACAGAGTTACGTAACGCAGGAGGGGTTTTTATATAGAAAATAAAAAACAGGGTATTTGCATGTGAAGAACAAATGAATAAACAGAATAAACAATTTGGTTTTATTTTAGTTTATGCCAAAGGAATATTACGTGAAATGGTGAATTGAAGTTTTATTGGTATTTTTATCCATACACTATCGAGGACGATATAAGAACGAATATGTTTAAGTGTTTATTATTATTTTTATTTATTAGTAAGAATACAGGTGAGTAAAACTCGTCTAGATTAAAAAATGTCAATTTTTAAATTGATTTGAATCGTAATTTCGTAAACTTGACTTGAAAATTTTCAAATAAATTTTTAGTTATAAAATGATGCTCGAATAACTCGAGTTTTTTAATAATAGTGGATCGGTTTTCAAATTCCAGTTGAGTCTTTCAACTCTGCTTGGTATATGTATATCGCATTTAAAAAATATATATGTATATCATATATGGTTTTAGAAAGTTGTTTAAATTGGAACCAACTAGTACTATAACATTATAAATATTTTCAATTAAATTTGAACAGAAACTCAAACAACTCGAACCAAATTTCATAAACTCGACTTGAATTTTTTTTTTAAATAAAGTTCAAGTTATAAATAGGACTCGTGAGCTAAACTAACTTGAAAAAATATAATGAACTTGACTCAGTTCGATCGAATACTCACCGACCTCAAACATTTAAAAAAAATAGAGGAGATAAAAATGGGGACGGAACATACCAACAACAAAATGGAATTAGATCTGGCAACCCCACTTCATTGTTATCCATAACGGATCGAATGGTTAAATCCGGCATATCTGTGGAGTGGGTTAGGTTTAGGGTTCATGGGGGAGGAGAATAAGCGAATATTCGAGGGGGATAGAATTAGAATATTCTGGGTTTGGGGTTTCAGATTCGGCTTTGCTTTTATGAGACGTGTGGCTGCTAATTAGCTTTTTTTAAGGTTGTTCTAGTCCATGTTTGCTTCTGGTTTACGTTGGGTTTTCATTCAGGAATCAAAACGTGTCCAACGACACATGATTTTCATTACATTGAGTCAGGTTCTGTTTTTTATTTAATTATCTGTGCTCGATTCGTTGGTCGACTAATTCAAATTGAGTTTTACAGAGGCTCAACTTAAAGATAACGCCTCAACCTTCTAAACCAAATATTTATGGATTTATATTCAATACAATGGTGGTGAAAACTAAAAGTTTCCACACAATTACCTTAGTTTTAGAGTTTAGAGACTTAATTTAGGGTGTAGTGTTTAGTGGTTTTAATGTAGGGGTTTAGAATATGAGGATATTGGTTAGAATTTAGGGTTCATAAGTTAGTGTTTAGGGGTTAGAGGTTAGGGTTTAGTTTTAGGCTAATATGGTAAGGATTTAGATTTTAACATATAAACCCTAAATTCTAACCCAAACCCTAAATTTTAATCAACATCCCTAAATTTTAAACCCCTACAGTTAAACCCCTAAACCATACGCTCTAAATTTTAAAAGTTTCACCGCCGATGTATAAAATAACTACCCATTATTTATTGTTCAGATTTTTTTATTCAAGTTGATTTAGGAGAATATATTATATGAACTTGGTTCTTTGTTCTGCCTAGTGTAGTGCTGTGCAAAAAATCCGACAAACCAAAATCGTAACTAAAACTCGAAAAAATTGATCTAAAAATACGGTTAGCCAAACTAAAAAAATGAGTTTCGGTAGGTTTTTAAAAAAATATTATTTCGGTTCGGATACGATTTATAATTTTGAAAAAGCGGGTAACCGAACCGGCCGATTATATAATATACAATATATATATATATATATTTATACGATTATTGTAATACCCGAATTTTGTCCGGGTATGTATATATATATTCACTACAAATAAAACCAAAATATATAATAAATAAATAGATATAAAACAGTCCATATATAGTCTATAAATATTCATGTACATACTTAGAACCCATTTACATCACAAAAATCCCAAAAGCGCAATAAGAGCCCAAATTCCTAACCTACAAGCTATTAACACCCAAACAAACACAAAAAGAGTCTTAGATTCGGTTTCCCGCCCAAATCCAGCTCCCAAGGGACATGTGGCAACACGCCATTGTTCCGCTTCACCTTACAAGGATTGTGCTTTCTCGATTGATGTCATCGTTGCGTCATCTTCCACTACCTATAAATAGAGAGCGAGTGTTGTCAGAGGAATTGATGAGAACCATAAAAAACAATTAATAATAATAATAATAATAATAATAATAATAATAATAATAATAATAATAATAATATAATTGAGGAGAGAGAAGTTACCTTTCTCGGTAGCCGAATTGCCCCTGGGATTCGAAGCGTTGTCAGCCACTCAAACCGCCGCCGGAGGAGGCAAACGGTGGCCAATCGAATAGCCAAAAGCATCGAAAAATCATCGGCACCGCGACTAAAGGCCGAAAAAGAGATCCGATCGTTAAGAAGTTCGCCGGCCGCCATAGAAGCTGTTGAAATCACGTTTTTGTAAGAGATCAAATTAAGAATAAGAATAATTTGGGGAAAGAAGTAGAAGAAGCAAGGGGAGACTCAGAATTCTCTCTGTCAAAACTAGAGAGCCAAAAAAGACTTTCATTCATTCGATAACGAAAAACCTACAGCTTGATGTTTTTATCTTAAAATATAAAACGACAACACTTCATGAAACTAAAATCATAATAAAACGACACCGTTTTTAACTTTAATTAAAATGGTTTGTTACAAAACTTCCCCCTCGAAATAATCCTTGTCCTCAAGGATTAAATAAAAAGACAATAAGCGAAGGCCCTTGAAGCATAAGTCTTTGAGCAACCTCAGATCGTCTTTACTTTCTTTAAATGGTTTGACCAAACATTGCCCAAAGCTTTTTTAGTCTTAGCTAAGCTTGACTCGGGAACCCACATAAATGCTTTCAACTTATTTTTAAAAGATGAAGAATTGATGAAATCATGTCGAACAACTGCTACATTCTTGTGGTGTGTTGATGATGGTAAATACTCAACTTGAAATTCCTTCTCCATACATTGATGCACAAGTTTCGTCATTGTAAACTTTACTATAAAACTCCCTCCCGGGTCAAAAGTTCTAGCATTTCTCTCGGTTAGGCCATCAACAAGAGTAGAAATTATATGTGCATTGATGTAGTTAACCTCCTCGGGGGACACACCAACATCTTCAGGACCCCTTTCAATGCATGAAGACACATCAAAATCATAAGTTCTTGGATCAGTCATAAGAAGAGAATCACAAATAACAAATCTACTTAGGTACTCGACAATAATTAGTGCATTTCTTTTCATTGCATGTTCCAAGCTTTCCATCACCAATACTCCAACACTTACGATAATATCAGGCGGTTTCTTTAGAAGCCAAGGTAACATCTCTGAATTAGAAGGAATCACATGCATACCATGAATAATATCTTCATTAGCCCTTCTCACCTCTCTAACTGTGATTCTATCTAGATCACTGAGATATTTTCTTGTGAGATCCTCCAAGTAGATAGCAAAAATCACTGAACCAACAAAATGTTTCCAGTGTACTAACACTATAGAATAGAAGGAATGATTACTTGGTGAAGCCACTACACCACTTTGCATAGAACTAGACATTTCAAATTCCACGAAAGCAAAACAGAACCCCTTTTGATTTCGAACTTGAAGACCACTAGCCTAAATAGGTCCAGACTTCTTAAATTCATTCTCCAGCATGCTAGGCGTAGCATTCCAAGGCAAACCTTTGATGTAGATAGAGGAACCCTTAACGTCAATATCTTGATTATTCCTATTTTCTTCATGCCAAATGCAATAGCTCTCATATTTCAGCTCACATAATCCCCTACTTTCATCAACACCGGCCCTTGCTCTTGACTTACCATGAACATTACCAGTATTTCTATTGGTAATTGGTTGTATAACAACTTGAATGCCTTTTTGCCGCTGAAATTTGAGTGTGGTATTTTTACTACAGGTTTCATTTTCAGCTTCATTTACAGCCTTCCTAGTTCTCTTCTCTAATCTAAATCTCTCCAAGAATTTCTCATTAATCATACCGAGAATGTTCACCTTGCACTCAAGTTTCTTCAGCATATATGTTCCCTCAATCACTGAAGCTTTTGAATCCATCTCCATGACCATAACTACACCATTTTGAATGTCATACAAATCGACAACGAGTAAACCGTCTCCTCTGGCTGTAGTTTCTCCATCACCTTCCCAAGCCGCATGATCATTGTCGATAATAAGACACAACTCAATAAAACAATTCGCTCCACTTCAACATCGGTTACGACCCTCACTTGATCATTCACTCCTCCTTTCAAGTGTCTTGTTCCAACAAAATACCAAAAGCTTCGAGAAACTAACATAGCAGTAAAGTACCTCCTAACAAGCAATAGTCGAGCCTGTTTAAAATGTCCATGAACTAATACAATTGTCCAATTCAAGTTACTGTATCTTGACACATATGTTCCAGACTCAAATTCATTAAAGAAGGTATTTAAAATATCACGACAATAACATTTTGTAGTTTCACTTCCCCCCGGATCAAAAGAAGGTATTAACACCTTAGGAAGACTGTACTCAATCCATTCATCATTAAACATATTTAAAAACTCATTCAAACAGTTACCTCGATCAAATGGACAGTCGATAACCAAATGAACATATTTTCTAATACTCCATATTGCATCCTTCATCCGTGGCAGCCTTCCATCGAACACCCTAATTTCACTAGGATGCATCCCTCTCATCGCCACAGGTAAATCCAACTGTATACCTTGATTCTGTGGAGCCTCCAACACCCCGTTCAATGAACCATCAAAATCATACGACTCCACATATGTTATCACCGGCAATTCGTCAAACACCTTGAAGTCAATAGAGTCTGTTACCAACGGTTCTTGTTCTGTCTCAACCAACTCTATTGGCACTTCACTTTGAACCAGTGGTGGTTCCAATAAACAGTCGCTAAACCCCACTGCAGCGGAGATTTCAGTTGCCGAGACTTGAACATTCGGTTCTGCGAAATCGGTCACCAAAGATGATTCATCCTCCTCAGCTATCACAGAGTCTGCGATTCCTGGATTTACTAACTCAGGCTAAAAATCTTGTTTCTCTTTTCTTTTCGAAGGCCCAAAGACTTGATCAAACGCTTTATCCCATATAATAGCAAATCCTTCCAGCAGTTCCTTCGCAATTTCCTCAGTCAATTCTCTCATTTTTAACAATCTAAACCAAGATCGTGAGCTCTGATGCCTTTGTAAGAGATCAAATTAAGAATAAGAATAATTTGGGGAAAGAAGTAGAAGAAGCAAGGGGAGACTCAGAATTCTCTATGTCAAAACTAGAGAGCCAAAAAAGACTTTCATTCATTCGATAACGAAAAACCTACAGCTTGATGTTTTTATCTTAAAATATAAAACGACAACACTTCATGAAACTAAAAGCATAATAAAACGACACCGTTTTTAACTTTAATTAAAACGGTTCGTTACAGTTTTAAACGCTGGAAGGTACAATTTTACCGACTTTGAATTTTTTGAAAAGTAAATTATGAAAAATGTTTGATCGAAATGAAATAAAGAGGAAAATGGAAACAAAAATAAATAAATAATACAGATCTGTAAAAGGTTTTAGATCGGAACACTTATTTTGTGGCGGTGGTGTGAGTTTGCGGTGCCGGAGAGAGTTGTAGACACTAGTCAGAGTCGAAAACGGGCCGGAAGGGTAGATTTAGGTCAGGGGAAGGCGGGGATCATGCCGAATTTGGTAGATTTAGGCCGAATCGAGAAAAAAAATGATTTTTAGGGTTCTGATGCCGACTTGCATGGTGACTGTAGCAGAAGTCGGTGATCGGAACTCGATTAGGAATGATCGGCGTCGCCTAGCGGTGGCCGGTGTGGATTCACGATGGCGGTCGGAGTTTGGGAGTGGTGGTTGTTTCGATTTGTAGAGAGAGAATTTGGGAAAATGGTGAGTTTAGGGAGAGAGCAAAATAAAAAAATGAAAGAAAATGGGGAAGTTTGGGCTGAAAGGGTGTTCTTATAGTAGCAGCAAAACGTTGCATTTTGGGGTTGGATTTAACTGAGACCCGCACGTGCCGAGTCGGGTCGGACAGATAGTTCGCGTGTTTTTGAAGTTTGGGAAAATTGTGATTTTAGTCCTTGGGATTTTAATGTATAATTCATTTTTGTCCTAAATTTCAATAGAATATTAAAACTTTTAATTCTCTCAATTTCGTCCTTTTTTCAGTTTTAATTTAATTGTTTAATTTATACGAATGTTGCATGATAAAAAACAAAGCATGTAGTATAATTATTTAGGTGATTAATTCACTTAGTGTAGTAATTAGAGCCTTTTAGGGTTAGGTTCTCTAATTAAATTTAATTAACTTGATAGAAAAAGACATTGTAGTAAATAAATTGATATTGAATAAGAGTTTAAATGTCCTAAGTTGGTTAGTATCACATTGTAATGTGATGTTAATCAAGGGGATGTTTGAATAAGAAATTCAATGTTCCATTTATACTTAGAAAATGGAAATCACATATAGTTGGTTTAATAAAAATTGAAATTATGATTAAATAATTAATGACACTAAAACTAGGAATATTGTTACTTTTGGGCCCATTAAAAATAGTGTCCAAATGGATGTTACCATTAAAGTCCAAAAAGTAATAATATTCATAGATTTTAAAATCAATTAAATTAATGGAGCCTAATTAGGGTTTACTTAAAATGAACAACAAAATAATTGGTCATGCATTAAACGTTTTGTGTTCAGATACATTTTGAATATAAATTAAAGTGTCATAATGTATTTAGACGTTTCAAAACTTATATTCGTCCAAAATGTATTTTCTTACAAAAGGATATCCCATTCGAAATGGAATCTGTTTAACAATTAAAAGATTTAATTAAATTTAGATTATTGTTCGAAATGCCAAAATACCACGTGAAATTAATAACGTACCGATAACAGGTGTTTATAGGGGTGCTAACCTTTCCCTACACGTAACCGACTCCCGAACCCAAATTTTACTAAAAGAATCTCTGGCACGTTTTTTTATGGTGTCCGATCTACCAAAGTTTCCAGTGGCGACTGCAAAATGATTTTTAAGCAAATAAAGGAAATTTAATTAAAATTGAAAAAACCCCTAATTCCAAGATCAAATTAAAATGAAAAACCCCAATTTCCAAAACCCTAATCGCCAGGCTGTGTTTTTCCACAAACAGGTCTAAAAAAACAGTCGCGATAGCTTGGCGACTCTGTTGGGGACGTAATTGAGAGTCATGCATATTAATTAATTCTACGTGGCATTTTGGCATTCTGAACATTAATCTGAATTTAATTTTTTTCTAAAGAATTGTTAGATGGATTTCCAAGAAAAATAGGAGTAGCTTATGTGTATGATATATCTGTCATTCATGCATAAACCCTCAACCTGGGTTTTTCACCCTTAAGTGGGAGAAAGAAAATATCCGACGTGATGCTCTCCACCTTCGAGTTCAGATTTTGGTCTTCTTTCAATATACTAACCTTATGCGTCGTGGGGCCCACACCTATGTTATAAGGGACCTATACTACCGAATCGATGTCTTACTGTCATAGTAGACGGTAACGACAATTTAGGAACCAAGAGTCTAGAACAAAGCCCACATTTTATTTTTAGAAGCCCACTCCGCTAGAGCCAGACATGGACCTAGGACAAGTGCTGCCAGTTTAAATATATTTCTCTGGTTATCTTCTTTGTTGAATAAAATGTGCTTTTTTATGTCGATTAATTTTTATTTGCTTTTCATATTAATTCACAATACTAACACTAACACTATTTCTTTTTTTTTTGTTTGCTTATTTTTTTACTTAGCAATATTTTGCATTCATGGGAGATATCGATCCAAAGATCAGTCAAGTTGGTCAGTATCCTTAGTAGCCAATGAGTTCGATAGACAAGGAGAAGGCAATTCGACAGTGTGGACTCGGTTAGAGAAGACTCAGTTCAAAAAAGGTACAATATTCAACTAAGTCATATGTCAGAATATGTCGGAATACAAGAAATTACAAAAAGACATTTAAAGGGGAGTGAGAAAAGATTCTAGAATTGACGGATTCAAATAGTCAGATCAAACAAGTATTATAAGAAGAACAAGCATTGAGCCCAGAAGTTCTAATCACAAGTTTCAAAGTTGGAGAAAGTCATCAAAGGGATACAATAACAAGAAAATTCAATCTTTAGCTAGAAGATAAAGAAGGTGGTATAATTGGAAAATGTCGTACAACATTTGAAAGATTAGTTCGGAAGTTTCAGAAGGGGCACTATAAATGAAGAATAAGGTATTGAAATGCGAGCTTGAAGTGATTATCCAGAGTATTCAAAGGTAGAATCATGAAATGATCAAGTTCAAAAAGCATGTGCGGGAAGTTGCCCGATTCGTGTAGATTTTATCCATTGAAGCCATCAACTTGTAACAAACCTTGACATCTGCACCAAGCTAGGACAGACGCTAACTCGGAAGCATAATGAAGGGATTAGATTAGGGATGAGGGCAAGCTGATCTCTGTAATCAAATTGTGTATTTCTTTTATTCGAACTTTTAGGTAATGGATGTTGCTTTAAAGACTAGTCCTTGAAATCGATACCTCGTGCATTCATGTATTGTATTGCATAAACATTGCATTATAGAAAATCATCGTATTTTTTAAATAACATATTTTTTTAAAAAATAATTGCATTTTGTTTAAATATATTGCATTATTTTTAGATAATAGTGTAAAAATTGAAAACCAATATTTTGAGAAGCAATCTCAGAAAGTTGTTGAGGACCGCTTGGGTAGAGTTGATCAAATGATTGATCAGTCTTAGAACGAGTTGGTAATTCAAGCTGTCGTTTTTGCTTAGAATTAGGGAAGCCAGAAAAAGAATTTTTCAAACAAAAATACTGACATTGATAAGAAAACAGGTATCACATCTCACACGAGTGTTCAACCTGAATGATTCTCTCTGCAAAACAAAGACAAAAAAAGGCAAAGGAAGGAAGAATTCAAAAAGGAGAAAAGTAAAAAGACAAAAAAGGTCAAAAACAAAAAAGAAAGAAAAAAAGGAGGAAGTTCAGATCAGTATAGCCGGAGCATTCATAGATCAGAAGGAAGTAACGAGGTGAATGCACTGGTGAATTTTGAAGATGCTGAGATGAAGGTATGTAACACCCCTAACCCGGGCCGAGAGTTAGGAGCGTTACCGGAATAGGAAAATGGACAAAAGCGGAAGCAAGAAACATGATACCGTTTTTAATTAAGTTATTCATATTAATGCGCACGCGGAAAGTGGGCTAACAAAAATTTTCTTATGAACATACATAAACTAAACACAACTTCTTTTAATCTTACCTACTAAATTTCGAGTCAATCTAAATCTTTCTTATTATCCTTATCGAATTCCAATTTCATATCTATAACATGATCATTCGGCCACTATGCTTTCTAATTAACCAATTAATTCTAATCTTTAACTAGTAGATTACCAAATTACTATTTTGAGTACAATTAGATCAAACATGTCGAATACTTAAACTATTCAATTCCATGTCATTCGAAACCTTGATTAAATAAATAGTCTAGGTGATTTTCGAATTAATCCAATTACCAATAATTAATTACATCAATTTTTTATACAAGACATAATAGATTTCTATTCCATGGCATTCGATTTCCTTCACTTAAAACATTACAAAATATCAAGTTTTATATGCCCATAAACCATGTCAAGCTATAGACTATGAACAACAAAAAGAATCGGCAAGACCACTAGCTCAACTCACGTATATATACAACAAAATAATGAGCCTATCTACTTAAATACAAAACATAATTCTAGCCTTCTAATCAAGCATCATGGAGCATATAACTTCAAACACCATCGTAGACTTAAGTTAAAACAAAATAAAACAAAACGAATCCTTAAACAGACTTCGAAGCCACCATCTAGGAGTCTAAAGATAAGACTAAGATCATACATATTTCTGAACTTGATCCAATCGAATGTTTGCTTTAAGGTCCAAGCGATCCTGCTAAGTTTGGGAAGAAGAAAACAACAGAGCGATAAGTACAAATAGTACTTAGTGAGGTAATGTTAAATCTAATTCATTCTTGAGCTTTTAATGTGATCAAGCATTGAGTTTACTTAGCTAGGTTTATTAACAATCAAATTTCACCCAACTAAGCTTATGTAAAATCGAATACACATAGCATCATGCATAACATAACAACATTCATAGCACATGAATACATAACAAACAATATTAATTTATCACATGCTTCCATTAGATTCAATCAATACCATAATTTAATTCAATTTTCAACATAATCAATCTCATGCTTAACAATTGAATTAATATAGTGAGAGTAAGGGTCGATCCGCAGGGAATATGAACTCTAACACCTTTCTTCTGATTTAGACCAATAATTGCCACGACATCTTCGATCACTGAAGTTGATTTTTCTTCGACTTTCCTGCAAGTTACAGTCTACAAGGCCCAACCCTTGTAACTTACTTCTCGTTTGTAAATTCGACTCCCAGGGCAATCCTTGAAGTCAAACTTTAGTGAATTAGCTACGGCAATCGATGCTAACTCAAATCTGAGTTAGTGCTGGAGAAGCCCGTGCTCGGATAATCGTCTCGATGAGAATTGTTTCCGATTTTGATTCCCCTTAGTGGACCGCCACTAAGTTTGTTCTTAGGGAGTTGAATTGGCTACAAGCTTTTCCTCGTACCCAACGATGGATCTAAACCACTTCAACCCGATGCGCGCTCTCGGAATGAAACAATTGCGATGCCTAAAGATTAGGCCGATTGCCTAATCAATTTTACAGAGAATCTAAAAAGGAGTTGTTGAAGGATTGAAGTATTTTCCTAATCTCACGAGGTTTGTCGGGTTTGGCGTTGCTTTTGGCTAAAGGGAATTTAGTTAAGCATGGTTTGTGAAAAAACCATACTTAATAAAATAAATAAAGAAATGGAGAAAAGAAATGGAGAAAAATAGAGAGCTTTATTAACTCAAGGAAGAAGAGAACAATGGAAAATGTTTGATGATTTAATTCACCCCCAAAGTGGGGTATTTATAGTAGTTGAAAACCCTAAAAACCTAAGATGATAAATCCTAAATTTAAATAAAATTACATAAGATAAATATCCAAGTTTTGAAATTTAAAATAAAAATCCGGATGATAAGCTATCTGATAAGTGGACTGATAAGTTATCTGAGTTGCTGACGTCATCTTCTAGAAGGTGCTGACGTGGCGCCCAGTCAGCATTCATGCCCTGGTTCATGCCCATGAATCTGCCCACGACTCCAGTATTTTCTGCAGCATTCCAACTTATTTCCAGCATTACGTAACCTGCATGTGAACAACATAAAAACAACCCAATTAAGTCCTTCAAACATATATTCGATCAAAATAAGGACTAAAAACATAACCAAAATAAATACTTATCATTAACTTATCAAAACGAAATCACAAATTCTTCATGAGCATATCATTCGAATAAATCTCAAACCATCATCCAAAAATCAAAATTTATCATTTCTTAATTCCATGTATTCGAACTGGGTCATTGCCCAATTCACACATATTCAAACTTGTAGACATTTCATATGCATCATATCATAATCGGAAGGACCAATGTCCACATAAATCATCATTTCATATCACATCATAACATGCCAAGTCATACAAACCATTTATCCACTTCATAAGCTATACATAATTTAGCAAATTTTCATTTAGTTTAAGTAGATTATATTGCATTTTATTTCATTGTATTGCCCTAGGTAGAGTAGACGTATCGAATATTCAAGCCATCAAGATGGTACCAAGTACCTAGCAAAGGTTGCACGAAGCAACAAGCAATGGTTGCACAAAGCAACAAACAAAGGATGCCCATAGCATCATGTGTCTTGAACAACAATCAAGAACACCTTATCATATGATCGAAGAGTACACGAAGTACTAACAAAGGTTGCCCAAGGCAACAAGCAAGAGTTTCACGAAGCAACAAACAAGAGAGCTCAGACTCTAGGTATGCCGTACTATCTAAAACTTCTAATCGACCGAGGGCATTATTCTTGTTAATTCATTATTCATTATTTTATTTAACATATACATTTTTCATCATTCGATTTGCATACTCATTCGTTCACATTAACACATGAGCAGGAACTTCATACATGCATATCAAACATAACAAAATTTCCTATAGGGCAGTTCATATACTCATATAATCAAGCATTATCAAGAATTCAAATTCATACATGTTTAACATACAAATGATCACATAGGCAGTTCACAATTTCACATAATCAAACATTATCAAAATCCAAATCAAGCATATAAATCATGACATTTAAAGTCACACAAAGCAACCCACATTTTCACATATTCAAACATTAGCCAAAATCTCAAATCATGCATCAAATTTTCCTTTGATCTCTTTCCCTTACTAAACGTATTACCGAATATCAATTAGTCCAATTTCATGCATCAAAATCATAAATTACAAAATAATAAGGTAGTTCGGACACTAGTCCCAACCCTAATACAAAATTACACTCACAACTCCTTAAGCTCGATCTTGTATTAAGATGCCCTTGTTTCTTCCCTTCGAGTGATCGATCCTAGCTTCCTCCAAAGTTTCTTCACAATTTCGATCTTGATTCTCAACATAAAACGAATACACACTATATTAGGAAGCAATTCAATCATAATCACTCCTCAATTTCAAGCATGAACTCATATTTTCAAATTCGACTTTCTATTAAACTAGTTGGAGGACTAGTTAGTGTTTTAATCATATCTTTTTAATTACTAGTCCAAAATTAACTTATCATATACCATTAGAAAGGTATTAAACTCAATTTTCTACTCATGTGAACCTCATATTTTTATCTTATTCGAGTAAATACAGTTTATTGATTAATTACACCCCTTTCGATAAATCTAGGCAGCCTGTACTGTCCAACTTTAAAAATTCATATCTCCTAATTTAAATACTTAAATTGAGTTCCGTTTTCTCTCAATGATTCTAGACATGCCAAAGTTTATACAGTCAAAATTTCAATTCGAAATACCTTATATCCAGTTTTTGGTGAATTTTCAAAGTTACTGCTTATGAGTTGTATTCCACTGGACAACTTACTTATTTATCACTTTTAGCTTAAAATTCATCTAATTATATTATTCAAAGTCTAAATTCACTTATGGTATGACTTATACTATTCTTACATGACATTTTACAGTCCACATTAACTTTCAATTTTAACGATCACGTACTCAATTTTACTGATTTTCCAGTTCAGTCCCTTATCTCCATTAATTTCGAATATATGTCTACTTTTAGTTCTAATCGAATTTTCATCTTTTTAATTTGTTTTTCCAGCAACCCAAAATTAATTTCTCACAAAACCCTTATTTCTTCACAACTTTCTCCTAGTGAAAATTTCCAAATTTAATCTCTAATTATACAAATTTTCCAACTATCCAAGACTTTACATTTTCTCTCAAAACAATCCCTTTATGAATCTTTTCATGATTTTCAAGTAGTTTTCAAGGATTTCATTAGTTCATCTTATTATTTTCATCAAGACTCTCCTAGTTTCATGTTTATACAAATTTTAGGTTTGCATGCATGGTGTGTTACATAACCGGATAGTTTCAAGGAGAATATAACTTACTTCTTGATTTCCTTGATAACACTAGCTACCCTTCACAAATCCTAACTTAATCCTTCCACCATGCAAGCAAAATCTTCACCATTTAAGCTCTAAAATTTTCAGACCTTTGAGCTTCTCTTCCCTCCATTTTCTCTCAAACCTCACGGCAAAGGAAGAAGAAAATGATGAGGAGAAGACATGCTCCCTTAATCTAGGGGATTTGGTGGCTTCCAAAATTACCCAAGTGTTCCTTAGCCTATAACTTCTATCATCATTTTACTAAGGGCAGCCCTAAGGACTCTTCATTTTTAACATGCAAATTTCAATCTTTATAATCATTTTAAATTGGTCATCAAATTCCCTTTTGCCATGCTTTCTTGAATTTTCCCAATTTGATCCGATTTCCACAAGGAAATGTAACACTACTTAATTTCTTTTAATTCTTTTAATATCACACTTTGGATCTTGTTATCACTAATTCTAATTCACTAATTTACCATTTGGCTAGATTTCTTAATTCAAGGCTTAATTACTTTTTAATTCGAATCGGTGCACTAGTTGCCCAAATAAGAATTTAAGGACCAAATTGAACAATTCACTAAATTGCAAGCTCAATTGCTTCTAAGAATAAATAAATAATTTAAATTTAACGGCTTTAAATTCTAGGACGGAAATGTGGGTGTTACAAGGTAGTCCAGTAGACAAACATGGAAAGACTTAATAAAGCCAAATCTTGGTGTTTTTGCCAAAAATTTTGTTGATCAATGGTTCAGTGACAGATTGAGTACATGATGAATCTAACAAAGCTGAGGAACTGTAGACCTTTTTCTCTGAAGTGATGAAAGTCAGTGACCCAGTTGAAGATTGATTTTTTCTCACAAAAGATTTAACTACGAGAGGAGCAAAGAGCATAGAAACTCAAGACAGAGAGATCGAATGGTTCAGTAGGAAAAAGGGACACAATTATTTCTAACCCAATGTCGTATTAAAATACGTTGCCCAACCTCGTGCAAAATCCATAGTTTGATGACAGTGCCCCGAAGTTTTACAGGTCTTTTCATGGTATGGTTCTGAAACCGAGTCGGTGATTTCATCAAAAATAAGCATTTATGATATGAGAATAGAGAACCCCAATTCTAAAAATTACTATTATTTTCTAGAAGAATTGAGATAAAAGTGGAAGGCAAAATCAACAACAAATCTTTGTGGGTAATGCATTACAGCTCTGGATTTATCAGAATCAGAGTCATGCTTGAACATTTATCTCCTCAAAATTTTTCTTTACTGAAGATTACTCCAAAGTCAGATGCTCAAGGTGCACGTGTTAGTGGACGATCAAAGACTAAACCAGATCTCATTAATGTATCTTATCGTGAGTTGTGCTTCAAATTGCTTGAGGCTTCACCGCATTATTTGAAACCTCCAAAGTATTGCCATTCAAGTTGTTACATCATCTGAAATCTTTGAGAAGATTATAATGGAATTCATGTCTATGATATTGAAGATTGTTTCACTTTCAAGCGACAAGTTCAAATCTTTTTGAACCGAAGAATTTTTGAAGCTGACATTGAAGGTCAGTTTATTAAGATTTGTAATTCAAGATGTAGTCACCTAATGGGAGCCAATGCGATCGGGTTGCTTGGAAATCAAGTGCTGAAAGGTGTCTAGAAAAGAAAGAGAAGAAAAAGAAAGGTGAAACTAATTAAGAATCAGCTGCAGTCAAGGAAGAAGCTTCGAACAGACATGCCCGTTAAAAGTTTCAACAGTTCCAACCAACATTTTGAAAAGTAGAGTTCATCTAAACGCGAGCCATAAGAAGTTGTCAATTTTCACATGCAAATGACTGAACATTCCATGAAAAAGAGCAAGCAATTGATTGAAGAAACAAAGAAATTCATAAGCAGAATGGTCTTACTTCAAGATTTGATAATAATATCAGAACATTAATAAAAAAGAGCATGTCTTTGTGTTAGCAGAGAAAAATAAATGAAGAAATGATGATAGAATTGAAGTGGCTGAAATTCACTCAGGTTTTCCTTGACCAATGATTGGCAGTTTGACCGTAGGGGATACGACAACACTTTTAGAACCGTTGCAGAATAATACCCTAAACCATCTTAATCGCTTTTGCCCGCGAGAATTGGGGGTCCTTTGTAAGGGAGGCTAATCGGTTTATTTGTTTACGATGCTTGTTTCCTACATAAATTTTCTCAAATGGCAAACATTTTGTATTCTTTGATTCTTTTAAATAATTCATTTATTCTTTGTTATGTGTTAGTTTTGTTCTCCCATACATATATGTATATATCTTCTCTAACATTTTTTATCAGGTCTCTGATATTAATGGCAAGAGTGACTAATAATCAAATTCGGAGATCAATTTTGAAATGTGGCTCTCTTCCAAGTTATTTACGCCAACAGGAAGACATCAATGAGTGTTCAGGAATCACATGAGAATCTCAAATATAAAATATGAGTGAATTTTTCTCTCAGGCATTGTTGACTAAGGTCCTTAGATGAAGTGATAACCAAAAACTTCTACCACTTGAAGGCTGATTTTCTTCGAAGATATTCGTATATGGGAGGAAATTTGGCATTCCTTCATTTCCCTTCACAAAGAAAGAAAATAAGAGAAATATCATGTGTTGTCTCCTTTGAGCCTGATGAGTTTCTTTCAATTCAACCTAAACCAAGGATCACCCTTACACTAGGGGCAAAGAGGATGAAAGTTTATTTACAAGTGAAAGATGTTTGGTTTTGATCATGCTATGATAGTGATGCCTAGGGAATCAGGGGCAAGAAACAAAAGTGAATGTACAAGAGCAAGAAATGCAAGCTGAATGAAGACACATATTCAGAATCAAGTCAAAGAAAGAAGAAAAAAAAAGAAATTGTGAAAAGTTTGTGTTCAAAAGTAAACTGAATCAAGTTGAAAATTGCCGACATAAAGTTGAAGCAGTTGATAGAGAAAACACAAAGTTAAAAAAGTGCAAGAAAAGTAAGCGACAAATGTGAAATCTTCCATTCAAATGAATCTCTATCTAAAGGAGAAGTGGGGGATTGATCACTTTTGAATTCAACGAAAGGAAATGAACTCTAGGGTGAAAACCTAGAAATGGACAGTCTAGAGCGATCAACAAAAAAAGAAGAAAAAAAGAAGAGAAAGAAAAGGAAAAGAAAAAGAGTATTTCATCCAAGCATGATCAGATCAAGGAGCACAGAAATAAGATTTCACTTGGAAGAAATGATCCTTGGTTTCATTACCCTTAAATATTTCTTTGAGCCTATACATCATTTCTTTCATAGCCATGAGCCAAGCCCCATTACAAGCCTCAAAAGACTATTTTGATCATATACGAGTATTGGAGTAAGATGAGTTTGTCTTCAGAATATATCCCACTTACCAAGGTTAATCTTTCTTCAAGGATTTCCAGATTTTTAATGCCTGATTGAGATCATAAAAAAGGGAAGGACTGGGCTGGTGAGTTAATGAGGCAAAGAGTGCCACATAAATGGTATATAATTAGGAATATGGGAATGTTTCTCTCGGAAGTCGAATAAAGTGGAATGGGTCATATTTGAGTTGATCTTTGTTAATTTGGTTCGAGGGCACTCTTGCACTTAATATTCCAGGGCCTAATTTTGTTTTTTCTTTTGTTTGCCATGAATTATCAAATTATTCCGATTTAATAAGATAATATTTTGAGACTTTCACTTATCGTTTCAACAAGCATCTTGCAGATAAGTTGATTAGATACAAGAAAAGCAAAGGATTTCATGGGTGTTATTATGATGTATTAATCCTTTAAGTGCAGGCAGAATAGAAGGTGGCCTCGATACTTGATTAATGATGAAAAAGTATGACGAGGAAAGGACACAATTCTGAGTGTTAGAAGCATTTAAACAAAAGCTACAGAAAAGAGACGTAGACATCCTTGAGGCATAGAGAGAGCGTAGACCATCTTTTGGTGCAAAAGCTACAGCAAGTTCAGTCAGTTATAGATTTAAAAAAGCAAAGATCATTACCTCTAAGGCACTGCAAGACGAGAAAGCTTTGTGAATGCTAGAATGGGCAAAAACAATAGTTAAATTCAAGAACAGGGAAATACTACAAAGAACGGTCTAGAAGAACGTGTTTTGTTCTAAAAATGATGGTCTCAGTTGGGAACCATGATTCCTAGATAGTAAATAGAAGAGTATAAAGTGCAGACATTGTTGAAACCTGTGCCAACAAATACAAAGAAATAGGCATGCATGTAGAACTAATGTTTTGATATAATAATTGAAAAATGTTTTGGACCAATTTGAAAAGAATTTAAAACTTGGTTTTAAGTCCAAACAACTTGAAATTATGTTTGAGATATTTTAAAAGGTTTTTGGCAATGTTTTTACTAATTTTAAAGAGCCAAACTTGACTTTTCAAGCTACCCGTATCGATAAGGTTGTACCCGTACCGATACTTTTTTGCCCCAGTTTGGTCACTGCCAAAACCCGTATCGAAACAGGCTTGGCCGTTTCGATACGGATCGGGATCGTTTCGATACGCCTGGTAAGCGTACCGATCCCCTTTCCAACAACCCCAACGACTATTTCCCAACAGTCATTTAAAAGTGAACCCTTACCGATATGCCCTCAAGCGTATCGATACGCCCAGGCTGGCAAGAGCCCAACGGCTAGTTTCTGATGAAGGCCGTACCGATACAGATCCAAGCGTATCGATACGGAAGGCTGCAGAACAACGTTAATGAAGGGAAATAAAGTCCTCAACGGCTCCAAATCATCCCCAACGACTAGTCGCGGGTATAAACTCATCAAGGAGTATAAAAGGGACCTCCAAGCATTAAGTAAAGGCTAATGCTCATATTGTCAAACATCAAATGATCAAGAATTGTCTTAGAGCTTAAATTGTCATTTATTGTATAGACAAACACTAGTGAGCCAAAATTGTCAAATTTGCTCAAGTGTTTTAGGTTTTGGGTGAGTGCTTAATTGTGCAAACAAACACCTATTAGAGGGATTTGTGTTTGCTTTTTATCTCTTTGTAAAAGAGGGTTTTAATCAAAGCTTTGGGTAGAAAGCTTGATTGTGTATAAGGGTTACCTTCTAAGCCTAGAAAAGGGGACGAATCAATATTGGATTGATTGAGAAATCCTTAGTGGGGAGCTAAGGTAGTGGATGTAGACCTTGGTTAGAAGGTTGAACCACTGTAAATCATTGTGTCAATTATCTTTTTAGCTTCCACAACCCTTCCACCCAAAAATCCACGTCTCCACCACTTGGTGAGCCTTATTGGTTGAACAAATCGAGCCCCACACAACTCAACAATTGGTATCAGAGCTTGGCTCAATCAAAGAGGATTCACATCCTATTGAGAAGATCCGACAAGCTCGATCACTATTTCATCAACCGGCTCAAATGGCACAATCAATCGACAAACCGCCTTTCTTTGACAGAACCCACTATTCCCATTGGAAGACAAAGATGAAGTTCTTCACCAAATCAAGGGGTTACAAGCTATGGGATATAGTTGAAGATGGTTCGTTCGTGCCTCAAAGAAGCAAAGCGGAGTGGAGTGCCGACGATCGCGAGAAGATGGAGCTTAATTGCAAAGCCTTGCACATCTTGTTTTGTGCTTTTGGCCCAACCATCTATGAGAAGATGTCTTCTTGTGAGAGTGCCAAGGAGGTATGAGACAAGCTTGAAGTCATATACGAGGGGACCGATGAAGTCAAGGAACCAAGATTGGGCTCCTAACCTTAGAGTATGAAAACTTCAAAATGGATTCGGAAGAGAACATTGAGAAGATGTTTGATAGGTTCTCCACTATCACCAATGGTCTCAAAGGCTATGGAGAAGCCATCCCGGAGGAAAAGCTTGTTCGAAAGCTCATCTACTCTCTTCCCGATTTTTGGGACTCAAAGAGGACCGCCATCATCGAAGCCAAAAATTTGAAGACCTTGAAGCTTGATGAACTCATGGGGTCACTCTTTACTCATCAAATCATGAAGAAGAATAAAGAATATGAGAAGAAGAGGGAAGAAATTAGAGCTATGGAAGAGAATAAAATCAAAGGGCTTGGCATCAATGCAAGTGCCATGGCTCTCAAATCCTCCACTTGTCATCATGTCTACTCAAGTGAAGAGGAGGATGAAGATGAAAAGATAGTTCATCTCTTTAAGAAGTGTGCCCCGTTCATGAAGAAAGCTTTGAGAGAGCTTGAAGGAATATCCAAGAAAAAAGAGAGGGTAAGCACTTCTAGCCATAGGAAGAAGGCACATGTGGCTACTTGGAGTGATGAGGACTCCACCGACGATGAACAAGCCAACCTTTGCCTCATGTCTATCGAAGAAGATTCAAGGGTAACTTCTAATTCATCTACTTCATGTTCTTATTCTTTTGATGAATTACAAGATGTCTATGATGATTTGGTTTTAGAGTTTAAAAATCACATTTTGAAAAACAATAAATTGATTTCAAAGTTAAAAATTCAAAATGATTTGATTTCTAAAACCAAACTTGAACTTGAAGCAAAACTCGAAGAGTTTGAATTAAAATGTTTTGATTTACAAAATTTGCTTCAAAAAGTTCAAGAAGAAAAAGATTTGATTTCCAAAGAGCTTGAAAAGAAAAACAATTTTGGAAAATCAAATTTTTATGTAAGATAATCTAGTGCCCCTAGATTTGTAAAAGGAAAATGTTTTAGAAGTGTTTGGATCCCAAAAGGACTAACCACTTCAATTGAAAATGATGACATTGAAAAATGGATTCCTAAGGGGACTAAAATTTGTGCTACTAATGTTCATGGATCTAAAGCAATTTGGATACCAAAAATTACGTGATTGTCTTTTGCAAGGTGTGATAGAGATGTTCAACAAGTCAAACATTGAGGGGGAGCTCCATGCACACAAGGAAGAACACTTGAAGAAGGAAGGCTTCACATCCTCCCTTGAGTTCTAGTGTGGTAATATCTAGTTGTTTTTGCTTTTATTAGTTTTAATTTTTATTTAATTCAATTAGATCATCATAAATGTTGGACTAACATTTTATTGATGCTTTGAGTAAGGGGGAGCCATTTTAAAACAAAATTTGTATTTTTGTCAAATTTTACCTCTATTGTTATTTTGAACTTAATGTTTTAAATTCTTTTTGATATAACAAAAAAGGGGAGAAATGGTTTGAAAAATTGAATTTTCAAATGAATAAGGGGGAGCTTTATTTGATTTCATATCTTCAAACTCTTATTCACATTTTTAAAGTTAAAGGGGGAGAATCCCAAACAATTTTTCAAGTGAGTTTTATTATATCAAAAAGGGGGAGATTGTAGAACTAATGTTTTGATATAATAATTGAAAAATGTTTTGGACCAATTTGAAAAGAATTTAAAACTTGGTTTTAAGTCCAAACAACTTGAAATTATGTTTGAGATATTTCAAAAGGTTTTTGGCAATGCTTTTACTAATTTTAAAGAGCCAATCTTGACTTTTCAAGCTACCCGTATCGATACAGTTGTACTCGTACCGATACCTTTTTGCCCCAGTTTGGTCACTGCCAAAACCCGTATCGAAACAGGCTTGGCTGTTTCGATACAGATCGGGATCATTTCGATACGCCTGGTAAGCGTACCGATCCCCTTTCCAACAACCCCAACGACTATTTCCCAACGATCATTTAAAAGTGAACCCGTACCGATACGCCCTCAAGCGTATCGATACGCCCAGGCTGGCAAGAGCCCAACGGCTAGTTTCTGATGAAGGTCGTACTGATACGGATCCAAGCGTATCGATACGGAAGGCTACAGAACGGCATTAATGAAGGGAAATAAAGTCCTCAACAGCTCCAAATCATCCCTAACTGCTAGTAAAAGGTATAAACTCATCAAGGAGTATAAAAGGGACCTCCAAGCATTAAGTAAAGGCTAATGCTCATATTGTCAAACATCAAATGATCAAGAATTGTCTTAGAGCTTAAATTGTCATTTATTGTATAGACAAACACTAGTGAGCCAAAATTGTCAAATTTGTTCAAGTGTTTTAGGTTTTGGGTGAATGCTTAATTGTGCAAACAAACACCTATTAGAGGGATTTGTGTTTGCTTTCTATCTCTTTGTAAAAGAGGGTTTCAATCAAAGCTTTGGGTAGAAATCTTGATTGTGTATAAGGGTTACCTCCTAAGCCTAGAAAAGGGGACGAATCAATAGTGGAGTGATTGAGAAATCCTTAGTGGGGAGCTAAGGTAGTGGATGTAGACCTTGGTTAGAAGGTTGAACCACTATAAATCATTGTGTCAATTATCTTTTTAGCTTCCACAACCCTTCCACCCAAAAATCCACGTCTCCACCACTTGGTGAGCCTTATTGGTTGAACGAATCGAGCCCCACACAACTCAACAATGCATACAATGTACAACATGGAACTGATATTGATAACAAAGTCTGTCACCCGAAGAACAATGATTTTTTTATCTCTGTGCTCATGCTAAGATGATTGGAACCATAAAGTCAACACATTATCATGATCAAAACTTGTCCATTCTCTATCCTATGTGTATCAAAGGAATATTATTGTTATCTCTGCAATTATTCTTGTCAGTTGCAATTACTTGGCAGCATCATAGTTGAGACGGTTTATGAAGGTTGAGGATATTTTTGAGACATGTTCGAACTGTGATGACGTTACTGCATTTGAAGTCATTTTAAAGGCTCTTGAATTTGGCAAAACTTTAACATTGTAGGATTGGGTGTTTGCAATATTACCTAAACATGGTGACATGTGATTGGCCATATCAAGATTTCGTCAGCTAGGATACCTTTCCTTTACTTTGTTTCAAAAAGCAAAAAGAAAAGGCAAAAAAGAAAAAAGAAGAAAAGGAAAAGGAAAGAAGAAAAGTTGAGGTGAAAAACCGAAAGGGCGCCTTAAAAAAGTAAAAAAAATAAAGAAAAAAAATAAAGTGAAAACCTGAAAGGGCACTTTGAGAAAAGCAATCTAAAGTGAAAACATGAAAATGCGCTTTAAAGCAAAAAATGCAGAGATCATGATGATTGAACTTGAGTGTGAGATGGGTTATCTTGGTAGCAAAAGAGTTTTAATGAAAACTCATCCAAGTGGTTCTCAATTGGCAACATTCATGCATCATATAGTTAGGCATCCATAAGATAGGAGCGTGTTAATTCATACATTCAGAGCATTTTTACACATTTTGGGAGGAATCTACCAAAATCATCGAGAAACAAGAAAAGATTTCAACCTACAGCTTCAAGACTAGAAGAGTAGACCCAGTAATATATGTTACAAGCGTAGAAGGGATCGAGCAACAAGGGAAGAGAAGCAAGAGACCTTGTACGAGTTTTAGACTGAAAGATCGAGATACTTTAGGTAGAATGAGCCGTGATTCTAAAAATCTTAGAGTATCAAGCAGAAAAATCGAAAATATTTCACATTACTTCAGGAAGAATTCTAATTAACTGATGATATTCATTTTTTTGCAGTATCGACATTATAGGAGAAGAAACTTGTACCTGCACCAGTTTTCATTAATATATCAGGGAAAGAATATATATGTCAGAAAGTTTAGGGGCTTAAAGGGCTTCGAGAAAATATAGGGACTGGAAGAAAAGTTCAGGGACCTGAAGCATTTGCTCACCCAAAATGATGAAAGATGGACAAATTCTATGTGTTAGAAACAAAGAGATTAGTGGGGCATCATTGTGCAAAAGAGTACAGATCAGAGAAAAGAAAGAAAGAATGTAGAGTTAAAGAGAATTCAATCACTGAAGAAGTCAAGATTTTCTCTAAAGAAATAAGAGCTTACCAACAAGAATTTGGGGCAAATTTTGTCGGGGCATGAAGACAACATACATTTCAAACCAAACTCAAGAAGATTGTTGAGTGTGCAAAAGTTTTACTTTTTACCCCTTATTTAACCCATATTCTTGCTGCATTAAAGCATAATTCATTGCATTTAGGATAGATTTCATATATACATCACAATTATATAAAATGGCATAGTTGCTACTGATTTTGGTTACTTTTACAGGTAGTTGTTGTAGCAGACTCAGGGCAGTGGAGAAGCAGAGCTAGAACATAGGACTGAAGTCGAGAAGGATGACGTTGCCAACACAAATACTCGTATGAGGATAGATTCAGTAGCCAATGGATTGTTGTTGGAAAAAGATCCAGATGAAGCCATGGTGGTATTGAAAATTTTAGCGAAGAATGAAGAGCAATTTCCCACAGTGAGGAGAGGTAAACGAGTGCTAGTTATGAAGGATTATGAGGCCGACAATTCCCTAAAGACACAGGTTGCGTACCTCACGAAGGCAGTAGAAAACTTGTTGAAGAAAGATTCACAACCGGTCTACGCTGCAGAAGAGGTATGTAGTACTTGCAGTGGGAATCACAGTTCGGAAGACTGCCCGCTTCAACTAGAGGAAGGGATGTATGTTGGAAACTATAACAAGCCAAGAAACTATGACTACAACAATTACAATCCCAACTGGAGGAAAGACCCCAAGTTCTCCTAGAGCAACTCAAATAACGTACTGAATCCTCAAGTGTAGAACACCCAAAATCAGGGGGCACCTAGAATTCTGACGCGGCAGCAGCCGCAACAGCAGCCACAATAGCAGCCAGCAGCCTCACCTAGTATACTGGAGCAGACTTTGGCCACATTCATGTCACAGACATGAGCTTACATGGCAAGCATGGATCACTTCGTTAAAAAGACTGAGTCATTCATGGATAAAACAGAGATGAAAATGACTAACCATGAAGCTACACTGAAATCACTGGAGACACAGATGGGTCAGGTTTCCCAGCATATTAAGCCAAGGCAGAACGGAGGATTCCCTAGCGATACTGAGGTCGCTAGACAACCCACACATGAGCAGTGCAAAGCCATTACAACAAGGAGTGGGAAACAACTGCCAGGGCTAGAGAAGAAAGCCGAACCGGTTAAGGAACCAATCCTAGAATCGACTGCCGCGAACACTGCCCCGGTAGACGATAAACAGTCTGCTGCCGCCACACCTGTCATGACAACATAAGGGACAGAGGAGAAGGACGAAGAACCTAAGCCTCCTTAGATCAGAATACCATGGGAAAGATGAATTGAAGATTATCGTCCTCTACCTTCTTTTCCACAGCGGTTACAGAAGCAGAAACAGGAGTACCAACTCAAAAAGATCTATGATATTTTTAAGCAGGTTCACATCAATATTCCGCTGTTAGATGCCATCAAGGAGATGCCCGGTTATGCCAAATTTCTCAAGGATGCTATGTCGAAAAGATCCAGACTTGGGGAATTTGAAACGATAAAAATGACAGAAGGATGCATGACTATTCTGCACAGGCATCCACCCCAGAAAAAGAAGGATCCTGGGAGCTTCATCATACCGTGCATAATTGGTGATAAATTCGTGGGTAAGGTACTTTTTGATCTAGGTGCTAGTATTAATTTAATGCCAAAATCTGTATTTCAGAAATTAGGTATTGGACGAGCACGGCCCACGACAGTTATGCTGCAGCTGGCAGACCGCTCTTACGTGCAACCAGAAGGGAAGATTGAAGATATTCTGTTAAGAGTGGATAAGTTTATTTTTCCTGCTGACTTTCTTGTTTTAGATTGTGAAGTAGATGAGAATGCACCAATCATCCTGGGGCGACCCTTCCTAGCCACAGGCAGATCACTGATTGATGTAGAAAAGGGAGAACTTACAATGAGAGTGAATGATCAAGAGATCAAGCTAAATGTTCTCCAGGAAATCAAACATGCTGATGCAGAAGAAGAATGCAAGGCTATCACTGAAGTAATCCTTGACCAACCTTGCATCAGGTCATGCTGCCATGACATCAAGTTTGGTCACTGCCACAACAGCCATCTGGAAGACTGTCACGGCAGCGATGACGACAACAGCTCATCAGATTCTAACATATCTGACACTGAAGGTCACGAGGAGGTAAACTGGATAGGTAATCGTCCAGGTAAGTTATTCGAGCCTTTAAACTATACCTCGAATGAACACATCATCCAAAAGCCCTCAACTGTAAAACCACCTGTTTTAGACCTTAAGCCTCTGCCAGAGCAGCTCAAATATGTTTTCCTTGGATTAAATGATATGTTGCCCGTAATCATCTCTTCCAAGTTAATGCAGGAATAGGAACAACAACTGATAGGGATGCTGTAGCAGCATAAAAAGGTTATTGGATGGACGATAGCTGATATCCAAGGCATCAGTCCGGCACTATGTATGCACAAAATTCTCTTAGAGGATAATCATAAGCCGACCATTGATGCCCAGAGACGCTTGAACGACGCTATGTGAGAAGTGGTTCGAAAAGAAATTATCAAATGGCTAGACACCGGGATAATTTATGCCATCTCGGATAGTAAGTGGGTGAGCCCGGTGCAGTGCGTTCCTAAAAAGGGAGGAATAACTGTGGTGACCAATGTAGAGAACGAATTAATCCCAACCAGGACTGTGACCGGTTGGAGGGTTTGTATGGATTACCGAAAGCTTAACAAAGCTACCCGGAAAGACCATTTTCCCCTGCCTTTTATTGATCAAATGCTTGATAGATTATCGGAAAAGCCTTATTATTGTTTTCTTGAAGGTTACTCAGGTTATAACCAAATAGCTATCGCACCGGAGGATCAAGAGAAAACGACTTTCACTTACCCATAATGCACTTATGCTTTTCGGAGAATGCCATTTGGACTCTGCAATGCACCAGCAACATTCTAGAGCATAAATAGAAGTGATTGAAAAATGTGAGTAAGCGAACTTGGTGTTAAACTAGGAAAAATGTCACTTCATGGTGGATGAGGGGATAGTTCTAGGCCACAAGGTAAGCTGCCGCGGCATAGAAGTCGACAGAGCATAAATAGAAGTGATTGAAAAGTTGCCGCCACCCACCACAGTCAAGGGAATTCGGAGTTTCTTAGGGCATGTTGGGTTTTATCGAAGGTTTATTGCAAATTTTTCGAAGATCACCAAGCCTTTATGCCACCTACTAGAGCAGAATCGTCCCTTTGACTTCAATACTGAATGTACTGAGGCATTCAGAATCCTAAAAGAGAAGCTAGTAACAGCCCCAATCGTACAGCCACCAGATTGGAGTTTGCCATTTGAAATTATGTGTAATGCCAGTGATTACGCTGTAGGGGCAACACTTGGGCAGAGGAAGGACAAGTTGTTCCATGTAATTTATTATGCCAACAAAACACTAAACGATGCCCAAGTAAATTACACCACAACAGAAAAGGAACTGTTAGCAGTGGTGTTCTCGATTGACAAGTTCCGTTCATACATACTTGGAACGAAGGTGGTGGTCCATACAAACCACTCAGCACTGAAGTATTTGTTCGCTAAAAAAGACGCAAAGCCTAGACTGATACGTTGGATTCTGCTGCTGCAAGAGTTCGACATTGAAATCAAGGATAAAAAGGGGACAAAAAACCAAGTTGCAGACCACTTGTCAAGACTAGAGATGAGAAAAAGTCTACTGACAGACAAGACACAAATACTGAAGACTTTCCCTGACGAGCAGCTGTTTGCTGCCACGAGCACTGTTGCGACAGCCATGGCGGCATGTAAGTTTTCTGAACTTCCCTGGTATGTTGATTTCGTTAATTACATAGTTAGTGGAATATTACCTTCTGTACTTAATTACAAAGCAAGGAAGAGGTTCCAAAATGATGTTAAACATTATTATTGGGACGAAACTCTTCTTTTCAAACATTGTGCAGATCATATCATCAGGAGGTGTGTACCACAGGATGAGCAGGAAGCTGTGCTACATCACTGCCATGCTTCATCATATGGAGGACACTTAGGTGGTAACAAAACCGCTGCCAAAGTTTTGCAGTATGGCTTTTATTGGCCCTCATTGTTTAAGGATGCCCAAGCATTCTACAAAAGTTGCGACAAATGCCAACGAACTGGAAACAACTCAAGGAGACATGAGATGCCACTGCAAAACATCCTAGAAGTTGAGATCTTTAATGTATGGGGGATCGATTTCATGGGACCATTCCCAGCATCATGCATAAATTTATATATCCTACTGGTTGTGGACTATGTGTCCAAATGGGTTGAAGCGATCGCCACACAGAAAAATGACGCCAAGAAAATATGGCGTAAAGCATCGGATCGCAACAGCATATCACCCTCAGACGAATGGACAAGCTGAAATATCCAACAAAGAGGTAAAGAACATTCTTGAGAAGATGGTAAAACCCACTCGAAAGGACTGGTCCTTACACCTCAATGATGCACTGTGGGCCTATAGAACAACATTTAAGACACCATTGTAAATGTCACCTTACCGGTTGGTATATGGAAAAACATGTCATTTACCTATTGAGATAGAGCACAGAGCTTACTGGGCCATCAAAGCAGTAAACATGGACTTAGACAAGGCAGGACAGAAGAGGTTACTTGACTTGAATGAAATTGAGGAAATTCGAGCAATGGCCTACGATAACGCAAGGATTTACAAGGACAAGACAAAGAGGTGGCGTGACAAGAAGTTGCTGCCACGACAATTCTGCCAAGGGCAGCTTGTGTTATTATTTAACTTTAGGTTGAAACTCTTCCCAGGTTGAAACTTTAGGTTCAGTCAAAATTTTGTTGTAAACGCTTAATGGCATGACGTTGATAGATGTGCCTAAATCGCACATCGCCCTTTTTATCCCAACATTCCCAATTTTACAAGGAACCACAAACATACCTTGATCCTTGTACTTTGGCGGCAATGGTCTTTGAAGAATAGCGAAACATTCTCACCAAGGTTAACTCTTTCATTCCCAGACAATCGCCTTCGGTTTGTGCATAGATCTTTCAAAAATTTTGCGTACTTAGGGACCTTCCGAATAACATCCAAAAGTGGAATGTTGATTTCCACTTTTTTGAATACATCCAAAATTTCCTTCTCTTCCTCCTTTTTATCTCGTTTCGCCAATCTACCTGGAAAAGGAGGAACAGGTTTGTAAGTAGAAACATAAATATTGGATTTAGAGTTACCTGCAGTGGGTGGAGATTTTTCGTTCTAGTCCTTCGAAGAGTTGCCTTGCTCGTCGGATTTTTGCTCATCTTGCTTGGGCGGTTTAGGCGTTAAAACTGTTCCACTACGCAAAGTTATCGCACTAACGTTTTCCCTTGGGTTGGTTTCGGTTTGGGATGGTAACTTTCCCTAGGATTCTATACGGCTAACGGCTTGAGCTAGTTGGCTTATTTGTTTGTCGATTTGTTGGAGGTGGGATTGTGTTTGGGTTTGGAATTTTTCCTGCGAAACTGCCAATCTCTCAACAATAGACTCAAGCGAGGATTTTTGGGGTGCTTGGTTTTGGTAGGGAGGTTGTTGCCTAGGTTGATAATTCGGGTTCTGATTACCGTAGCTCAAGTTTGGGTGATCTCTCCAACCGGGATTGAAGGTATTGCTATGTGGGTTATAGGGTCTTTGGGGAGGTCCGGGAAAGTTGTGAATGGCGTTAACTTGGGCACCAGACGTATCTCGCAACAATGGGCATAAGTCGGTCGCGTGATCTGGCATAGTGCATATTCCGCATACCTTAGCAGCTTTTATCTCCCCTGAAACAAGAGAATACACAATATTAGTCAAATTATCAATTTTATTCTCTAATGAAATTGTGCTTACTGTGTGAACCCGTCGGCTGGGTTCACTTGTAGAACCAAATTGCTGCGAGTTTGCAGCCATTGTGGAGATTAATGTTCTCGCCGCAGTAGGAGTCATGTTAACGAGCGCGCCACCGCTTGCTGCATCTACCATCTTTTTGTCCATTGGTAACATTCCTTCATATAGGTATTGAAGAAGTGTTTGCTCGGATAGGCCATGTTGCGGACAGCTTGCGCACAGCTTCTTGAACCTTTCCCAATAATCATATAGGGATTCGTCGTGCATTTGTTGGATCCTCTGAAACTCCTTGCGGTTTCATGCTGCTGCACACCATGTGAAATTCGGCAAGGTGTTTATGTGGGCTTTCAGTAGGGAGGCCATTAAAGGTGGGTAATAGGTGAATCAGGCTCGTTTTGAGTTGGAATGGGGTATCACCGTGAGGAAAAGCGATACAAAGGGGTTGTTGCACAGTAGGGGCTGCGTTCAACTCTCAAATCGTTTGTTCCGCCATCGGTTCTGGTTCCTGTGTAGGTTCTTCGATTGGTGTAGATTCGGAGGTGGATTCTTGTTCGGGTTGTCGTGTGCTTTGTTGTTTCTTTCGTCGAAGGGTTTCGCCGTGAGTTCTACGAGCGCTTGCTTCGATTTCCGGGTTATATGGAGCCAAAGTACCCGGATTCTTCCTGGTCATAAAATAAAACAAAAATTAGTCAAAAATTGCCAAAAATAAATCTCCCCGGCAACGGCGCCAATTTTGACAAGTCGTCGTTAACCGGTCAAAATAAATATAAATTAATCCTCTTTCAACAATAAATAAATAAAGAAATTGAATAAGTATAGGGAAAGAGGGTCGATCCGCAGGGAGATTAGCTGGAATTGTTGACTTGAATTTGTTGAATCCGAAATCCCAGGAATATCTGAAAAAGCAAAGAAATAAAAGAAGGGGGTGATATGATTTGTGGTGAAGTAATAAAATAAAATGCTAGAATTAAAAATAATAAGAAATATCAAATGTGCAAATTAGCCTCGAGCTAGCCTTGTCAATTCCTTCTATCATTGAAATAGATTTTTATTTCGGGGATCATGTCGGTTACAGTCTGCGAGGCCCAACTCGTCGCAACTTGCTTCTCTCTCGAGTAACCAATCCTCCCAAGACTATCTTCGAAGGTTGATTCTTAAACAAATTAGCCATGTCTATCGCCGTTAAAGTGTTTAGTTTTGAAAGCAGGAAAAGCCCGACTCAGAAATTGTCTTAAAAAGAATCGCTTCTGATTTTATCTTTCCTTAGCAGACCGCCGCTAAGAGTGTTCACAGGAAGTTGAAATTGCCACAGGCCGATCCTTCCTCCCAACTATGTCTTTAAACGATTCCATATCAACGAGCTCTTTTTGACTTGAAAAACGATTAAAAACTTTAGTAAGGCCGATTGCCAAACTATCTAAACAGAAAGATAAAAATGTATTCCCGAAAGAATTTAGGCAATGTTCAATTCTCACGATTAGAATTGATTTGGCTAGCTCTTGGCTCAAGAAATTTAGTTAAGCATGATATTAATTATCATACTTAACTTGGTTTTTGGAAAATAATTAAATAGCATAAAAAAGTGGAACAAGAAAATAAAGTAAAATGAACTTGGATTAAAGCTAGAAATGTTTACAAAGATAAAAACTAAAAAAAATGATTGATGATCTAAGCCTTTACCAAGGGTGGTATTTATAGGCTTAAATTTACAAAGATAAGGTGATGAAATAATTTAAAATAATAAACAAAAGATAAAACAATTCAAATGTTTTAAAATTTAAATGCATGAATCTAATCGGATAAGCTGATAACATCTTCCAGAACGTTCCAGAAACTTCTAGAAGTCGCCACGTCATTGCCACGTCACTGCCACGTCAGATGCGTCGTGCCCGGTGTCGTGCCCATGATGCCAATCATGACAGAATTATAATAAAAACTGCAGAAATGCCTCATTTTCACTGCTATTTCCAAAATTGGGTCCCTACACAAAATATAACGAAAACAACATGGATTAAGCAGCAAGAAGTCCAAATAGCTAGAAAAATAACAAATGAAATGTGTCATATTTGAGAACTCATCATTGTAGGAACTAAGTTTTTTATTTATTTTATTTATTTTTAGGAAATAAGGGGAAAAATGAGAGGAGAAGAAGTGAACCAGCCCACCATCTCATCAGCAGCCCAAAGAAGGAGTCTGTCGTCACAGCCTGTCAACAGCTGTCGCGACAGACGCAGAAAAGACAACATGTCACCACGCTGTCGCGGCAGACATGCAAACGCATAACAGACGCGCAGCAGACACGGAAACGCGTGACAGACGCGTCAAAAACCGCGTAACAGCTGGCCCCGTTATTCGCGTCTGTCCTTACAGCTCCAACGGGCAGCAAACCATTCATCTATATAAACCCCATTTTACTATTCATTTTTCACCCCACTTTTACTCTCTCAACTTGCTTTCTCTCTAGATCTCAAATCTCTTTTATTTTCTACAGCCTTGCAACTATGAGTACCAGACAAACAAGACGAAGTGCTGCCTCCAGCTCTGCCGCAGCAGCAGGCACACACAGCCATGACAGACTCCTCAACCGCTTTGCCACCTCCAACTCCGTCGGCCGATACTACACCTCTTTCCAAAAGAGGGTGATGTGGGAAGATAGAGGGTTCGTCTACACCAAACGCACGAAAGATTTCGGGCTCGAACCATTCATAGCTCGAAAAATCAGAGCCCTCAAATGGCAGATGTTTACTGCCTAGACAGAGGAGATGAATGTCACATTGGTCCGAGAATTCTACGCTGCCATCGACAGCAAGGACACGCAGACCGTGACAGTGTGAGGTAAGGAAGTCACTTTCGAGCCAAAATACATCAATACCATCAACGACATCTACGTCAGTAAGAAGGAAGATGGGCACAAGAGGTTCGTGGAAAGTCTGTCGCCGACAAACTACGATGTTGTCATGGCAGAATTAACTAAAGAGGGGACAGAGTGGAATACTGATCCCAAGCATCGTTGGACGGTGAAACACACTCAACTCACTCCAGATGCAAAACTATGGAACCACTTCGTCAAGAAGAGGATAATGCCTTCTTCCTACAACAGCACGGTCGACAAATCTAGGTTAGCTCTCGTTCACTCTATTTTAAATGAGAAACCTATTAATGTCGGTCGATATATACGAGAAGGAATTTTGGAGTGTGCCCTTAAGCCATCAGGACCCCTTTTCTTCCCGTACCACATCACCGAGATCTGCTGCAGGCACAACGTTCCCGAAATCCCTGAAGATTACAAGGTCCAAGGGAAAGGATGGACGGAACGCAACATATTCAGTTTGATGGAGCTGAAAGCTACCACACCCATCTCTTGCTTCAACACGTCTGCCGCGGCAGAGGAGCCAGCAGAGCCCACCCAGATAGAACCTACCGCCGCAGAGCAGCAGCAGCAGACTCCTCCACTCAAATCCTAGCCACCCTACAAAAGATGGAGGAACGATAGCTTGGTCTGATGAGTTTCATCAGAGACTTCACAGCAGCAACGGTACATTTTATTCAAAACAATTTAAATTTTGCAAATGTACAGTTCCCTATTTTCCCATAGCATTATTTTGCTGCCCCTACACCTGCCCATACTCCTACCCCTGCTGCCACACCAAAAACACCCTCTGCTGTATCCACTCCAACGCAGGCCGCGACAGCTGAAGGTTGCAGCCACACCGCCACTGTCTCTGCCAGAGGTGAGAAACGAAATGAGTCGTTGGGCAAACTTGATGAATTTATCGTCGGGTTCTCTTCCTCCTCCATCTGGCAGTAATCTGATGGGGAGCCCTCGGTCAAAAGAAACCTTTCAAAGGAGTTCACTTCGATGAAAAGGCAAAAGACCAACACCGGTGAAGGACCATCCGGCCAGGGAAAGTCTGGTAGCAGCAGCATCAATGGCAGCAACTCTTCTGAAGAGGTACAAGTGCTAGAAAGACCACCCCAGATCTCACCTACTCGTATCCAGCCCCCGAGGGAAGCTAAGAAGAAGACTGCCTCCGCCTCTCCGATCATTCTGCCGGCACCCACAACGAAAGTCACTGCCCGCCGGCAGCTAGAGATCAGCAGCAGCAGCAGCAGCGACGACGACACCTAAATTTAAGTTTCTATCTTATTTTTGTTGTTCTGCTGTTTTATTATAATTGTGATGCATTTTTGTTTTTATTTTCTGTTTTTTTTCTATCTTCATGCATTGAGGGCAATGCAACCCTTGAGTTTGGGGGTGGCATCCCTCCAGTAATATGAAATGTTTTTAGGTTCAAAATTGTGTCTAAGTGTTAAGTTTTATTTAAGTTTATTTTTGTCAAAAAAATGGCTTAAGTCTGTGAACTGAACTTACCAGCCGTGACAGCCTCTGTCGTGGCAGTGCCTTTAGGATATTTTTAGGAGCAGTTTAGAGCCTTACTATAGTTCTGATCCTTAAACACCCTTTGCGACTCTTATACTGTCTAGAACTCTACAGGTAAACTAGAATAGGTAAAAGCTTAAACAGTTGAGTTGCCCCTAGAGGTGCCTAACACTGGCTCTAGGAAAAGAAGTTAAGAAAAAGTAGACTCTATACACCTAGGGGTGCCCGAAACCGGCTCTTGGAAGTTAGCTAGAGGTGCCCGAAACATGCTCTAGTCAAAATTAAATTAAGAAAAGAAAATTGAGTCTAAGAAAAAAACTAAAGGAACCTAAGAATTGCCTCCAAAAAAATGAAAGTTGGCATAAAAATTCAAGTAAGTGGCTTAGCTATTCTAGTAAACTAAGAGAGTCTAGGCATATATTTGTTCACAAAACATGCACACACTACACGAGAATTATAGCAAGGTTCCGAATGAATCCTGAATTATTCAGGGTGTTGTTCACAATAGGGCATGAAGGGTAAGTAAGGAAAAGTTCACTATTTTAAGCCAAACAAAAAAATTTATTTTCTCTTTAGGTCTTAATTTCTTGAGGACAAGCAAGAACTTGAGTTTGGGGGGTGCTGAGTGTGCAAAAGTTCTACTTTTTACCCCTTATTTAACACATATCCCTACTGCATTCAAGCATATTCATTGCATTTAGGATAGATTTCATATATACATCACAATTATATAAAATGGCACAGTTGCTACTGATTTTGGTTACTTTTGCAGGTAGTTGTTGTAGCAGACTCAGGGCAGTGGAGAAGCAGAGCTGGAACATAGGACTGAAGTCGAGAAGGATGACGATGCCGTGGCAGCCAACGACGACAGCAATGGTGAAGGGAAAAAGTGAAGTGGAGCTCGACAAAAAGAGGAAATTAAGTCGGTCTGTCGTGGGTCACTCCTATATTTTTCTGAGCTCTAGATCAGAATGAAGGTCAAGCCCAAAATTCAAGGAAGAAACCCAAAGCAAGAAAAGAGGACGAATTAAAGGCATCTACTCTGAAGATTTAGTCTTTAATAGAGTTGTACTTTAATTTAAACTTGTATTCTTGCCATATTAGAAAACTTGAACCCAAGGTCTATATAAAGGCATGCAATTTGACCTAGGGAATGACATCTTATTCTCTAGTCGTCTTCCTCTAAACCCTATTTGTTTTCCCTTCTCATCATGTTCTAAACTTCCCCTAGGGCTAAAGGTTGATTTTGTAAAGTAGTTGCAAGGATTGTACTGTTTTAGGATTTTTTCTATTCAATAAAATAGACTCCAAGTTTGTTTATTCTGGTTTTCAACATCTTGCAAGAGTATCGAGAGAGCATTGTGAGATTATTCATTTACTTAATATTGGGAGAGTTAAGTATACGAAAGGAATAAGTACAGGTTCTCCAGTTTATGGTTGAACTATCTCGGACCTAGGGATAGGACGAGGTTAAGTGGCTAAGGAAGAATTCAACAACATCGGTGTTCATCCTTCGATTCACGCTGGGAGGTATCATCTAAGACATGTTTTGTAACACCCGGGTTCGGGGGTCGGGTGAAAATATTATTTAAATAATATTTTGAGTTTCGGTTTTATAATTAAAATAATAAAATATTTTAATGGGCTTCGTGTTTCCAAAATAATTAAAGTCTATGTTGGGCCTATCTTCTAAGTCCAAATTCCATGGGCTTTAGGAGATGGGAGTTTTAGCCATTTCATTAATGGCATAATAGTATTTATGTTTTTGGTGAATTAAAATAAAACAAAAGATGAAGACATGTGCTCATCTTCTTCCTCACTTCCATTTTTCAAAACCAACGACATAAAAGCTCTTCCTTCACCAAGTTACTATTCCATCACCATACATCTCCATCTTTGGTGCTTTTCGAAAGGTAATCTCGTTTTTGACTTGGCCTTGTCTTCCACTTCATTTTGGTACCATTAGTTTTAATTAAAACTATGTATTTTGCATTTTGGTTTTTCAAAGTTTTTGTCAAAAGGTTGAAGTTTTATTGTCTTTAACAAAAGCTTTTGATTTATTAAGGTTAGATAAGTTGTTTACAACCCATAAGGTCCAACATATATGAATTTTAAAGAGTTTTATAAAGATTCCCGGATTTTGGTTTTAATGGGGTTTTTGAAGGGTTTAAAAGCTAGTTTTGGGTGTGTTTGAGGTTGGAAATTGAGGGATGATGTTAGAGTGATAGTTAGGGGTTGTTTTGGAAGCATTTGAGTGTGTTAAAAAGGTTGAAATCATGAGTTTTGGATTGGGTTTGAAGGCTACTCGGGTTTGAAGTTTTGGGATTGTTCTTGGCTTGAGAATCATGTGTTTTATGCTTGAGTAGTGTTCCGGGTTTGCTACATTGATGTATGAACTGATTCGAGGTTGTTTTGTTTGTGTTGAGTTGATTAGAAGCAAGAGTTTGTGTTGGTGAAGCATCGGGAACAAATCCGGTATCGTTGGAAGCTTGATCGGCTAGTGGGTTGAGCTTGGAATAGTCTATGAGTGTTAAATGTTTTTAAATGGTTTTTGAGTATTCGGTTCAAGCATGTGGACTAAGTTGGGCTTGGTAGACCCACCTAGAGTTGGTATTAGAGTGGTAGCCTAATCCCAAGCTTTAGTTAGAGACCTTAGTTGAACTCTAATTGTTGTTATGCCTCATGTTTAATTGTGTTTATGGTGGATATGTATAAATGTGTTATACATGTATGTTGAGGCATGGTTGTGATGCATTGTGATATGCATGTGGATTGTGCATGATTGTGATCATGTTGAGTACGTGCTAAGCACGGAAGTTGTTGTGAAATGATATTGTGGATTGTGTTTAGTATTGGCACTAGTATGCTTGGGTACAATGATCGATCATTAGGATGTTTAGTGTGCACACGTGAGTCAAATGCGCGCGTGGTCTTGGTGATGGTAGTCATCAAGATGGAGTACGAGTTTGCCCGGAAAACCTTCTTATATATATATGTTAGTCGGTGATGAGTGTAATACCATCGACGGGGCATGAACGGTGATGAGTGTAATCCCACCGTAAGGTAACGGTTGTTGTTGGATGTGAGTTCCAATGTGTTATCCGCGTATTCGAGTCATAGCTAGGTGCCAATATGAGATGAGATGTGTATCAATATGTGGTGTATGTGTCGCCAATATGGATAGATATATGTGTTTATATATGATATGGGTTGGACTGGTTGAGCATGACATAATATTGAATATATGTTCATGCATCATGTGCATTTTGGATCATGTGGATCGAAGGTAAGAACATGCATTTTACCTTAGTTGTGCTCGTGCTTGGACCCTTCATTGTCGAGGTTTGTTTTAATGAGCTTACCCTCACTAAACTTTATGTTTACGCTCTCTTTTGTTCGACAATACAGATCCATAGTTCGTGGGTTGCTAGTGCAAGAAGAGGGCCTCCAAGTGTGCTAGTTGGGCTTTTGAATCAATCAAGTATGGATTTTATGCTAATGATGTAATGGTCAAGCAATGGGGACTTATGTGGTTGATGTTGGTTTGTTTAGGAGCATGTTAGACTCCTCTTTATGTTATGTTGTTAGTTTGGATTTTGGATGCCATGTTTGGTTTGTAAACCATGTTTTGTTTGCTTATCATGTATGTTGGCCTTGTGCCTTTTATGGATGCCTAAGTGTATGTCCTTGTGAAGCATGGATCTTGAATGCTTGAATGTTCATATGTTGTTGATTCCTTCAATGTATGGTCTTGATATGTTTGAAGTGTGTTAAGCATGCTTGTAATGTTTGGTTTGTCTTAGTGTTGTTGTATGTGTGTTAAGAGAGGTTTTAGTGGGGTTTAGGGACATCCTTGTGTCATAAACCAGCTAAAACTAATCTGCAGATAGAGGGCGTTTCGAAACGGTTGGTCCCGTTTCGGTACGGTCCCTTTGTTTCGAACCAGGCGTTTCGGTATGCTAGGGGTCGTTTCGATACGATTTTGCAACTGGAAATCTGAGAATTTGACGATAAAATGACGTATCGAAACGAGCTTTAGTGTTTCGGAACGGCCTTCGTATCGTTGATCACGAGAAGTTGACCGTTGAGGGTGTTTCGATACGGGCCACCCCTGTTTTGAAACGGTCTCCTCGGGTTGACTTTGGCTAGTTGACCTAGTCAAGGCGTATCGAAACACCCTAAGGGCATTCCGATACGGTCTGCTGTTTAGGAATAAAATGGGCCGTTTAATTTGGGTTGTTGATTGTTTACCTCGTTTGTTTTCTTCTTTTGTTGCTTTTCTCACATAGGACATAACAATACATCTAGAAAAGATAATAATAACGAAAAGTTTTTCTTGGGTCGGTAACCGAAGTGGAGTCTTAACGGGTTTCGCCTCGGTTATCCCTGTGTAGCCCACTCGGATCGGTCAAGCGTCCGGACCGGGACGAGGGGGTTACATGTTCATCGACAGATTTAGACCTAGGGATAGGAAAAGTCACAACAAGGATTCTTGCCAAGCTTGAAGTACAGAGTTGTGTGATCGCTGCCGCGACAACAACAGACTGTTGTCGCCGCAGGTGCTGTCGCGACAGGAGCGATGACAGAACAGGAAGTCTTATACAGTGCAACACCTGCACTACTGAGCAAATCAATACTGGCCTATTTCTGTATCCTGAATCCTTTAATCCTTTATCTTCAGTATTCTTTATTATTCCCCTACAAACAATTAAATTATCTTCTTTCTTTCTTGTGCAGCAATCCAAGGATAAAGCTATTTCAAGTCTCTGTGGATTCGACATCCGATACTTTGTGTATCATTTTACTACTTGCATCGTGTACACTTACACTCTATTGCGATAGACTCTTTTACACACAACAAAGATCAAGCAAAGCTAGATCTGGTAAGAACAATCTGAAGAGATGAGACACCATTACAACAGAAGTAGAAAACTCAACGAGAAAACAAAGAAGATCAAAGCCTATCCAAGAATTTACAAGAATTTACAAGAATCAACAAGAAATGAGCTAGGTTCACAGCCTCAAGAGTTGGGAAGAGGATCCAACCAGGAATTGCAAAGACATTAACTCGTTTGTAGGAACAGATTTCAACAAAGTTTATACTCCGCTTACATAGACGAATCTCAAGACATTTCGCCTACAGAGGCAGATTTCAAGACACTCCGTTTACAGAGGTGAATCTCAAGATATTTCGTTTACAAAGACGAATTTCTCCGAGCACCCCATTTACAGAGGCAGATCTCAAGATATTTCGTTTACAAAGGCGAATTTCTCCGAGCACCCCATTTATAGAGGCAGATCTCAAGATATTTCGTTTATAGAGGCGGATTTCTTTAAATACCCCATTTACAGAGGTAGATCTCAAGATAATCCATTTACAAAGGTGGATATTCCGTTTACAAAGACGAATTTCAGCAAGATTTTCTGATTGTATGTACAAGACAGATAGTGCATTACAATCCTAAATCCTTCGGGTCATAAATAAGTCCTTCGGGCATGATGTTAAATCCTTTGGGTCATCAGTAAGTCCTTCAGGCATGATGTTAAGTCCTTCGGTCTATCACCTTCGGGAGAGATATGGTTGTTTGCATAGGAAAGGAAGTGCATTACAAATCTAAATCTTTCGAGTCGCCAATAAGTCATCTGGGCATGATGATAAGTCCTTCGGACCGTCACCTTTGGTAGTGATGCGATTGTTTGCACAAGACAGATAGTGCAATGCAATTTTAAAGCCTTCGGGTTGTCAATAAGCCCTTCGGGCATGATGTTAAGTCCTTTTAGATCGACTCCTCCAGAAATGATGAGAACTTTTTGGATGACGTCACAATAATACATCTGGAGCATAGTATCAACAAAGATGTTGACCTCTTGGGTTACCAGAAAAAGAGCGAGAATGGAAAAACGAGATAGATCGACTCTGAGCTCAAATGAAGAGAATTCGCAGTTTAACTGGTTAAAGGTTTCAACGATTCTCATCGAATCACTTGAATTTTCTTAATGATATACCCAAGTTGCACACTTGCTTTACAATTATGTTGGAAGATTAATGATAAATTTAACTTTTGCAGGTCATGTAATTTTTTAGTGTAGACCAATAAAGAAAGAAACAAGAGGTCTTATACGGGTTTCAAATTGAAATATTAAGACACCATAAGCAGAGAATCAGAGACTTTAGTGCTTTAACCGAAAAATTGAAGATATCTCATATTACACCAAGAAGAATCCTTATTAATTGATGATATTTCTTTTTGCAAGAATGGTGAGCTCCTAATGAGAAGAGTTCGCCCAGTAAATACAGAAGTCCTAATGAGAAGAGTTCGCCTAGCAAAGAAGGATTCCTAATTAGAAGAGTTCGTCCCAGCAAAGATAGAACTCATAATGAGAAGAGTCCGTCCATACAAAGAAGAACTCCAAATGAGAAGAGTTCGCCAGCAAAAAAGAACTCCTAATGAGAAGAGTTCGCCCAGTAAAGAAAGGATTCCTAATGAGAAAAGTTCACCCTGACAAAGATAGAACCCCTAATGAGAAGAGTTTGTTGTTTGAAGAATGAGAAAGTTCCTAATGAGAAGAGCTTGCTTATTCGACGCCTTTTCAGAGAGGCAAATCCATGTTTTCCAGAAGAATTAAGAGCTCCTAATGAGAAGAGTTTGCCCTTTTGAAAATGAGAAAGTTCCTAATAAGAAGAACTTGCTTATTCAATGCATTTACAGAAATGTGGACCAGCAAAGAGTGAGGAATGAAGAATTTCATAATAAGAAGAACAACTTCAGACCTTGGAAAATGAAGAATTTCAAAGAGTAATTCCAAAACCTAGAAGGCGAAGAATTTCATAATGAGAAGAACAACTTCAGACTCTATGGTTTGGCAGAAGATTGAAGAATTTCATAATCAGAAGAACAATTCCAAGCTTCGGTGGTCAGATGGTTTGGACAAAAATCGTGTCTTTTAAGTATTTGCCCTATTCCTATTCCACAACAATGAACAAATATGGACAATTGTAATACCCGAATTTTGTTCAGGTATATATATATATATATATTCACTATAAATAAAACCAAAATATATAATAAATAAATAGATATAAAACAATCCATATATAGTCTATAAATATCCATGTACCGACTTAGAACCCATTTACATCACAAAAATCCCAAAAGCCCAATAAGAGCCCAAATTCCTAATCTATAAGCTATTAACACCAAAACAAACACAAAAAAGGGGTCTTAGATTCGGTTTCCCGCCCTAAATCTAGCTCCCAAGGGACACGTGACAACACGCCATTGGTCTGCTTCACCTCACAATGAGTGTGCTTTCTCGGCTGATGTCATCGTTGCGTCATCTTCCACTATCTATGTAACACCCCCAAAAACAAGGCTAGTCAGAATTGGATTCCGATGATTGGAGTATTGATATTAAAATGTTCAAATATCGTATCTTTACTACCTAAATTATTGATTATATTGTTAAGGGGCCCTAATTGAACTTATTCTTAGTTAAGACCTCATTGGAAATGCCTAAAATGATGTTTTTGCGTTTCGATAAAGTAAAGGCATGTACCGAAACGGCCTAGGTAAGGCGTTTCGAAACGATTATAGGGCGTTTTGATACAACCTTAACGGTTTTAACTAACTTTTGGACTTTTGCTTAGCCGTTTCGATACAGCTACACGCGTTTTGAAACGGGTCCCCTAATTTGAATCTATTTAAATGTTATATTGAAAAGAAATAAGGGGGTGATGAATCACCTATGTGCTTGCCGCCCATTTCACATGGGATTATCAGAAATATGGCAAGGATGACATATGGTAATCAATTACTTAAAAGGAAGGAAGAGATAAGCTTTGGATTTAGCAAACCCTTGGTAAGAGGAAACCTTTTTATTGGTTAAGTATGAGGTGGAGCAATAAATAAGTCTTGGCTCTTTATAAATGAATAAAAGAAAAACCATCATCTTTTGTTTTGAGTTCCACCATGACCAAACCCATCTTTTGTTTAAAGGGAATAAGCAAGCACCACCATTGTCATCCTTTCCACCAAGCTCAAGCATACACATCTCAATTTTTGATCCTTAAGCTCAGGCTTTCTTTGACTTAAGAATATCAATTTGTAGCTACTGATCGGGTAAGTGGAAACCCTAAATCAATTATCGATCTTCTTGATCATTGAATGCCTAATTTCAAGTTAAAAGGTTTAAGATAAGCTTTTTTCTAATAGCTAGTAGCTATTCTAAGTATCGATATTGTCCTATCAATTCTAATAATCCCTTATTTTTCTTCCTAGCTCAAGAATTGGAAAAGACTAATCCATCGTCTCCATAGAAAGTTAGGAATAAAGGGATTGTCGTTAGGGAGCTGTAGAAGCTTTAGATTATCGAGGTGAGTGTAGCCGGAGTATCAAGAATGGCTAGGTGTCATCTCGAATTATTGATTATTGATTTACTAACCATTGAATTGAAGGGTTTTGCATAAAACATTATTGAAAGCTATATTGGTAAGTCTTGGTAAGTATTGCATCGAATTATTGTTCGAGGCATTGTTATTGTTCTCATTGGAATCATTGAATCATTGACATGTGTTTATTGCTATTGCTTATTGCTATGACCATATGATTATTGAGATATTGTCATTGAATCATTGATATCGAATTATTGTTATTAAACTTTGGGATTGAAGTATTTGATACAATTGACATGTCATAGAATCTGTGAGCTCAGTGTACATGTGGACTATGGTTCTAGGGCTACGACCTATATTGATTTGGCGAGGCGGAGAGATGTATTGTGTATTGGTCTTATTGGCGATGTCGGCGGGTTGACCATTCGTTGATTTGGTGAGGAGGTGAAATTCGTGTATCCATATATCGTAAATCGATCCAAAGGAATTATTGGTTATTGATATTGCTTTTCCATGGTATTATGACATTGATATTGTCATTGATGATATAATGATTGATGTTATGCTCTAACATGAATGAGGAGCATGCCATGTTTATTCATATATTTGATATTATGATTGTCATCAAAGCATGCTAAATAGTATACGATGTTCATTCATTGTTATTGGCTACCTCACTTAGGCTATGTAAGTTTAATGCATTCATTGTCCATACATTTCAGGTTAAGAATTATCGTTACAAGATCGGAGCTAGTTGGTAAAGCGGCAAGTCACCCCGAGCCTAAAATAAAGTATTTTGTTTCTATGAACTCCTAGAATGGTGGAAAAGTAATTAAACTAGTTGATCTTGATGTTTTGTTTACATGTACAAGGCTATGTGTTATGTGTGGTTTAAGTGCCATAAAAGACTTGTTAAAGTTTGCTTGAAATTGGCCTAATATGCATATTTGGCTTTAAAAAGGTGAAAACATAGTAAACGGATTCGAACGATCATAAAATTTGACATGCCAGTAGTTTACAGTATTGAAATATTGTGTGTAAAGTTTCATTGCATTTGGACATTGTTTACTAGGTCAATTCGATTAAAACCCATAAAAAATCTATCATTATAGGCCAGGCCGTATCGATACGGGTAATGGCGTATCGATACAGGTATACATAATTGAACTCACAGATCAGGGCATGTCGAAATGGTTTAGAGTCGTACCGGAACATTTTACTAGTGTAATTCTCTGTTTCGATACAGGTCTAACCTGTATCGAAACGAGTCAAAATCAAGGTCAAAAGAGACAACACGTACCGATACAGGGCTTACCTGTATCGATACGGTATAAAGGGCAAAGTCAACAAAGATTGACCATCGCACACCCGTATCGAAACAGCCTTAAGGTGTTTCGATACAGGGTTAGTTAAGTTGGTTAAAGGCCCAATTTGATAGTTTGCATTATTCACAATCTGGTCATTGAATTTAGGACGATTAAATTAGATGAGTTAATGAATTCTGAATTGCATGAAAATTTGCAGACTTATTAATGTTGCACTGAATTTCATTATGGTATAGTCTATTGCATCGAAGGACCTTTAATTTATAAGATTTACAGATTAGTCCCTAAAACTTGTAATAGTTAAGAATTGGTCTTAAACGTTTAAATATTGTTTCACAAGGAGTCAATTGGACTAAGGTGTATATCTGGTAATGTTTTATTTGTGTAATATTGATCAATTGTTGATTAAGAAATGAAATTTTATTGCATCGATCATTGTACCGTTCACTGATAGCACACTCCGACATGGTTCTCGACCAGGCCGGGAAGGAGGTGTTACAACCTATAAATAGAGAGAGTATGTGTTGTCAGAGGAATTAATGAGAAACATAAAAACAATTAATAATAATAATATAATAATAATAATAATAATAATAATAATTAAGGAGAGAGAAATTACCTCTCAAACTGCCACCGGAGGAGGCGAACGGTCGCCAATCGAATAGCCGAAAGCATCGAAAAATCATCGGCACTACGACTAAAGGCCGAAAAGGAGATTCGGTCGTTAAAAAGTCTGCTAGTTGCCGCGAAAGATGCCAAAATCGCGTTTTAAACGCTGGAAGGTATAATTTTACAAGCTTTGAATTTCCTGCAAAATAAAGTATGAAAAATGTTAGATCGGAATGAAATAAAGAGGAAAATCGAAACAAAAATAAATAGTAAATAATATTTATTTGTAAAAGGTGTTAGATCGGAACCCTTATTTTGTGGGGGTCGGTGTAAGTTTGCGGTGCCGGAGAGAGTTGTAAACACTGGTCGGAGTCGAAAACGGGTGGAGAGGGTAGATTTAGGCCGGGGAATGTGAGGATCCTACCGGATCTAGTAGATTTAGGCTGAATTGGAGAAAAATGATTTTTTAGGGTTCCGACGAGCGGCAGTCATAAATTGCCTTGCGGCTGCCGACGCTGACTCGCACGATGGTCGTAGCAGAAGCCGGTGATCGGGAGTTGGTTAAGGATGACTGGCGTCGCCTAGTGGTGGCCGGTGTGGATTCACGGTGGCGGTGGGAGTTTGGGAGCAGTGGTTGTTTCAGTTTGTAGAGAGAGGATTTGGGAGAAAATGGTGAGTGTAGAGAGAGAACAAAATCAAAAAATGAAAGAAATGGGGAATTTTCGGATGAAAAGGTGTTCTTATAGTAGCAGCAAAATGATGTGTTTTGGGGTTGGATCGAACTGGGATCCGTGCTGCCGAGTCGGGTCGGGCAGAGAGTCCGCGTGTTTTTTGAGTTTGTGAAAAGTGTGATTTTAGTTCTTGAGATTTTAATGTGTAATTCTTTTTGGTCCTAAAATTTAATAGAATACAAATTAAAGCTTTTAATTCTCTCAATTTAGTTCATTTTTCAGTTTTAATTTAATTGTTTAATTTATATGAATGTTGCATGATTTAAAACAAACCATGTAGTATAATTATTTAGGTGATTAATTCACTTAGTGTAGTAATTAGAGCATTTTAGGGTTAGATTATCTAATTAAATTTAATTAACTTGAGAAAAAAATGACATTGTAGTAAATAAATGAATATTGAATAAGAGTTTAAATGTCCTAAGTTGGTCAGTATCACATTATAATATGATGTTAATCAAGGGGATGTTTAAAGAAGAAATCCAATGTTCCATTTAAACTTAGAAAATGAAAATCACATATAGTTGGTTTAATAAAAATTGGAATTAGGATTAAATAATTAGTGACACTAAAACTAAGAATATTGTTACTTTTAGGCTCATTAAAAGTAGTGTCCACATTATTTGGATGTTACCATTAAAGTCCAAAAATTAATAATATTCATAGATTTTAAAATCAATTAAATCAATGGAGCCTAATTAGGGTTTACTTAAAATGAACAACAAAATAATTGGTCATGCATTAAACATTTTGTGTTGAGATACATTTTGAATATAAATTAAAGTGTCCTAATGTATTTGGACGTTTCAAAACTTATATTCGTCCAAAATGTATTTTCTTACAAAATGATATCTCCATTCGAAATAGAATCCGTTTAACAATTAAAAGATTTAATTAAATTAAATTTAGATTAATGTTTGAATTGCCAAAATACCACGTGGAATTAATAAGGTGTCGATAATGGGCGTTTGTGGGGGTGCTAACCCTTCACTACACGTAACCGACTCCCGAACCTGAATTTTATTAAAAGAATCTCTGGTAGATTTTTTATGGTGTCTAGTTTACCAAAGTGATCGGTGGTTACTCCAAAATAAATTTTAAGCAAATAAAGAAATTTTAATTAAAATTGAAAAAAGCCCTAATTCCAAGATCAAATTAAAATGAGAAACCCCAAAATTTAAAACCCTAATCGTCAGGCTATGTTTTTCCACAAACAGATCTCAAAAAACGGTCGCGACAATTATATTAGCAAAATTTTAGGGTTATTTTTAATTTTTCCCACCAAATATTTACATATTTTTATTACTCTTTGAGTCGTACATTAATTTAATTAAAGTGTTTATTGTTTTCAAATGATTTTATAATTTTGCGTATACTACAATCATATTTTATTAAATTTGTTCTAGTATTGAGAAGATATTGACATTTTTATCAAATTTTTTAAAGATATATTTTCTTTGACTATGTTGTTAAATTTTATATTTTTAATAAGAAAAAAACTTATTATCCGACCGAACCAAACCAAATCTTTTGGTTAGCCGATTTGATGATTATAGTTTAGGATTAAAAATTGAACAACCCAAATTTACCATTTATCTAAAATAATTTGTTAACGGTTAACCGAACCCAATTTTACACATACCTATCCTAGTGTATATTTAAGCCAATTTAAGATTGAGAAAAACAATGAAGCTGTAAAGGCGGACAAATATTAAGATTTTGACAGCAAATTTGATTTTATTGGATAATGTAAAAAAATAACTCTAATGTTTGACTAATGACTGGATTGTTACTTTATCTACTATTTTTTGGAACACTTTAATTTTTAATATTTTATTTTAGATTAAAATAGTCCTTTCATAAGTGAAATTATTCGTATATGCCATCACGTCGTTATCAAGTTAACGACCTTATGGTATAATTGAAACAAATATCAAAGTCTAGTGTTATAATTGAACAAAGTAAAAGTTTAGTGGTAAAAACGATATAACGCTTAAAGTTTAATGGTATCTGATATAGTTTACCCAACAAATATGAAGAAAAAAAATTAAAAATATACTCTTGATAACAAATATTAAAAAATTAAATCCCTAATAAACCCTCATGTTTAGATTCAGGGACGACATTCGTTAATCCTAAAAAATAATATTGAGTTAAAATTGAAATTCTATGGTGAAACTATACAATCTACATCATAAATTGAATAATGACACAAAAATTAGAAAAAAATAAAACATCCTATTATAAATATAAAATAAGAAAATGAAAATATAATATAAATAATGTACTTTTGTAATAGAAAATTTGTACATTTTTTGAATGAATTACTATAAAAATTATATAAAATATGTTATAAATTTAAACGCGGCAAAACAAATATGATACTAACAAAGAAATTATTCTTTAGATCGATCACCTCTAATTTCATAAACTATCTTTACACTTTTTCTCATATGCTAGTAAATCTCCATAAAATGTTTCTCATTGAAATATCTATTAGTTTCTTTCATTAAAAAAGTTCAATCTTAATTACACAAAAAAGTCAATCTTAATTTATTTCCTAATTTCCCCAAAATCAAAATATTTGGTATTTACAAATAATTACATGTATATATTAAGATATTGCGTTTTGACCAAATCAAAACATTTGGTATTTACAAATAATTATTGTATATATTAATATATTGTGTTTTGAACCAACATGGTAATAAACAACTTGGTATCACTTAAGCACGTCTTGAGTTAGAGTTTTTGTGTATGCAGAAAATTTCTACTGGGAGACTCACCCACCAAAATTAGGTGTGCGAACTAAGTTAGTCCAGAATAGTAAGGGCAAAGCCCTGAAACCGAAAGGACAACCAAATATATATGGCATAAAGTCAAAATTAGCCCCCCAACATTTGACATTTTGGTCACTTTAGCTCATATTCTTTTTTTGGTACAGTTTAACACTTAACGTTTTATTTTCGATCAAAATTCACCCTCGTTGAATGAAAATCGTCAATCAACAAACGTTGCCCATTTTGAGGATGACGTGGCAGTCTCATGTGGCATATAGAGACGACACATGTCATCTTATTATTGATTAGATTTTGGATAAAAGTAAAAACATGCAACCCGTGGGACTTAAAAGAAGACTGTGGAGAATAAAACCAGTTCCGCGAACCACCAGAACAAGTCATCACTTGGTGTATATTGTTTCAAACATTTTATATAGTGTATTCAAGTTTCCAATTATTAATTAATTAAAGGTTTAAAGGTCAAATTAGCTCTCAACGAAAAAGTAAAAAATCAATTAAGCCTTTATAAAAAATTTCACTAAATTTAACGATCATAATTTAAATTACATACAATTTGGCCTCTCTGTTAGTTTGACCGTGATATGACAAAATTAAAGTTAAATTAAAGAAACGAACCCAAAAGATATATTAAATAATCATTTATCTTATTCGAACACAAAACCTTATTGATAAATATTTAAACACCAAGTTAAACTAAAAAAATGTAATACTTTTAACTTAAATTATATTTAACTAATTTGTGATTAAAATTAAAAATTAAACTAGATTTCATCTTTTCACTTTATTCGATATGATAAAATTAATTAAATTATTATTATTTATTTTAGAAAATTAATACTAAATTACATTAAAAATTAAATTAATAATATTTATTTATCATATTATATAAATTTTAAATCATATTTATTTTTTAAATGATCTAAGATTTTTTTTTAAAATAATTTAATATTAAATTCATAAAAAATAAAATAAATGACTATTTAATATATTTTTGGGTTCATTTCTTTAATTTAAGATTAATTTGTGGTAAAACAAATCATTATATAGTGCTTAGCCCAGCGGCTAAACATGTTTACTTTTTCTTCTGGGGGTGTGAGTTTGAATCCCAACCTTCCCTCAATGAAATTTAATTTTATTTTTTTGTTGTGGTTGTGACAAATAATATAAGGAGGAGAGAGAAAATAATAAAATAATAAAAAATATTAAAAGAATACACGTCACCAAAACAAGAAACGCAAGGGATGATTTTGATGAAAAAATTAGATGGAGGACTAAAACAGGAAAGTAATGATAGTTGGGTGGCCAGCAGTGTAGTTTACCCTTTTAATTATATGAAAAATACCAAATCCCCAAAATTTTCATTTCATGAAAAGAGAGATAAAGCAAAAGTTTTATTTATTTATTTATTATATATATTTAAGAATGGGAGAATATTTGGGTGTCTGTTGTTTGTTTTTCTTCGGGCTGTACCATCAATGGTTGAAACTTGAAATATTGAAATCGAAAACTAATTTTTACTTTTCCCTTTCGAATTTGAGAAGGAAAAAGAAAAGAAGGGAAAAAGCTAACTCAAAATGCGATCTTTTATTTGATCCCGGGAGTGTGGTAAAATCTTGGTCGTTATTGATTATCTGACACTGAAAAGCTCAAAAAGTAGAAGAAGAAGAAGAAGAAGAGGAAATGAACGGAGGCGATGAGGTGATGACAGCTCCGGCGGGGCCAACACCACCTTTGGAGTGGAAATTCTCTCAGGTATTTGGTGAACGAACGGCTGGAGAAGAAGTTCAAGAAGGTAATTTTCTTATGGTTTTTTTGGATCTAATTGGTAACTTGTTGGTTCGATTGGAATTAGGGTTTATTATAGTGATTTGGATATGTTTGGGATCATGGGCTATTGAGAGATTGCTGTTTAGGTAATGGGTAAGGAAAAATTTGTGATTTTATTTTTCTCCTTTCGGAAGGGGCGGCGGCGGGGCGGCTTAGATTTGGGGAAAATAGTGGGTTACAGACCAAACAATGCTTTGAATCATTACTGAGTTATAGTTTCGTTAGAGGAAAGAAAAAAAGGTAGTGTGGAAGTTTAATTGACGAAGTTAGTGATGTTGCATACCCTGAGAAGTTGTCCCTTTTACTTTTTGTAGTATTGGTGGTTTGAAGCTTAATTTTTTTTCCAAGTAAACTAATTTGTGGTCCTGAGGTTTCAGCTGGCTGAACTCAGAACCGATTAATAGTTTTGATAATTGAATTGGAACTGGAATCTGGGTATTATCACTTTATTGGGATGGAGATAGATTATGTTTTAGGAGTTTATGTATGTCATTTCAAGTCTTAACCCATGCTCGGATGACTACATTGATTTGGATGGATTTAATGCTTGTATGTTGGGCTTGAAGGCAGCTACATTTTACAGATAATTGGATTCACTTGGTGTGTTTTATTTCTGTTACCTTCCAAGCCAGTGAACATATAGAAAACATATTATACTACCAGTTGAATGATCTAAGAGTCTTGATAGGTAGTTGGCCATTTTGTTCGGTTCAGTAAGTCAGTAGTGAAACTTGGCTTAACAAGTTGAATTCAATTATGTGTAAGTACTATAGCTTGATGATGCTTGGTTTAATGACACCTTAAGAACTAGGTAGTAGACAAGAATGGAAACTTTGAGGTAGATGTTTTATTCTTTTAATGGTAACTTGTAGTCTTAGGCTCTTAGCTAAACTTTTGAATATTCTATTTTAAGTTGCGGAAAAGCAATGATATATGCTCTTTAGCAAGAATCCTTTCTTGGAAGGAATTATCTTGGACTATGTGACCCTTAAGAGCTTGTGACTTGCCAGCGGGATTCCCCCCCCCCCCCCCCCCTCATCTCTCCAAATTGAACTTGTCGTTGCCACAGTGAATTTTTCCCAAGCTTTCCAGAATAATAGGCTGAAAGGGCTATGAGAATGTATATTACAGTGGCTGTGAGTTATCTAGGTAGGGCCTAACAGAAATAGTTTATAATCTATCAAATTGTAACTTTCTTTGTGTTCTCAGAGAGAAGGAAATATTTAGTATAGAAAAAAAATATCAAGACTAAGATTTGTGATTTATCAATAGAAAGGAAAAAGATTTGGCCTTCTTCCCTAGCAAAACAATGCAGTTTTTTCTTTTAATATAGAAAGAGAGACAGACTTGACAAAATTTTACCATTACTCAATTCACTGTCTGCACAATTGTATTTTCTTAAGAATTTTGTTTCCTGCTGCAGTTGATATTATCTCAGCAATTGAATTTGATAAAACTGGGGATCACCTTGCCACTGGTGACCGTGGGGGGCGGGTTGTTCTCTTTGAGAGGACGGATACAAAGGATGTGGGTTCTGCTACCTCCCCTGACCTTAATATTTTTACTTACGAGTTTTTCTTCCATTGCAACTTTATAATATCTTTTATTGCAATGTATAGCATGGTGCGTCAAGACGGGATTTGGAGAGAATGGATTATCCAATTAATCGACACCCTGAGTTTCGTTACATGACAGAATTCCAAAGCCATGAGCCTGAGGTGCGCTCTCATCACTTTTGTTTCAATGATGCATGCACAGTATCATTTGTTTCCCTCTGTGCTCTGTTATGCTTTGCTTATTATTATTATTATTATTATTATTATTATTATTATTATTTTCCAGTTTGACTATCTCAAGAGCTTGGAAATAGAGGAAAAAATCAACAAAATCAGATGGTGCCAAACAGCCAATGGTGCGCTATTTCTCCTTTCTACCAATGATAAAACCATCAAGTTTTGGAAGGTAAGGAAGGAAATTTTTGCTGAAACTGTTTCTGAACAATATGGCTTTCGTTTTTATTGTAGATAGTCTATGTGATCACTTTGTTTGTAATAAGTACTAGTTGGTATGTTAGTATGTCATGCATCTGAATGGAATATGTTATTTAAACCGCTGCAATGGAATACTTTTATGAAATAGTTATTTAGGAAAGAGAAACATGCTAGGTAATGTGTCTCATTTTTGTCAATCATTAAGCAGATTTAATGATTTATGTTATGATTTCTTGCTCCGCCCTTGCCATTATACCCACTTATTTGTCTGCTATCTGTCTGTGGATGCGACAGGTACAAGAAAAGAAGCTCAAGAAAATTTCTGAAATGAATTTGGACCCCCCAAAAGCTGTAGGAAATGGCAGCATGGCTTGTTCAAGTAATTCAAATATCCCCATCCCTTGTCTTGCAAATGGAGGCTCCCCTGACAAATCGTACAACTATTTGGACAATGATTTTTCTTTCCCACCTGGAGGCCTGCCATCATTACATTTACCTGTGGTAGTTGTACTCTACACTATTATTTTATTTATTCTGTGATTTAAGTTCTAGTATAAACTTTGAATATTTTTTGAGCTATATGAGTTTAACTATGCTCAAGGCTAGGGAAGATGGTGAAAATCTTTTAAGCGTTTAATAAAAGTGCCTGTAAGGTGATGAACTCTTGTACCACCAGATGTTTCCAAGGAGCAGTACTTCAACTATGTGTAGGGAATTTTTGGTGAAGGCCTATGAGACTGAGTATTCAGCCTTTTACATATATTTTTTTGTGTAATTTCTTATTATTAAACCCTTCTTGTTATTTCTGTAAAATATACTGTTAGAATTTAGATTCTATTCTTCTATATATTATCATATGAAATCTGCCACTTTCTACTGTGCATCTTTTTGGATGACTGATCCCCTGGCAACCATAAGTGGCACAAGTCCTTTTAAGACCACTTGGTTTTTCAGTCTCTTTATCATTTTTCAGCCAGAGAGGAGGGTTATGATTTTGTGATTGAATAATCATGAATCATTCTTATTGTCTTAATGCTTCTTGGCCTTTTTCTGCACTATAACCTTTATTCTTTACTATTTCTAGGTAACAAGTCAGGAGACCAACCTAGTAGCTAGATGTCGAAGAGTCTATGCCCATGCTCATGATTATCACATCAATTCTATTTCAAATAACAGGTAACTATTCTCTTTTTCTTCTAGTGTTGTTGCAAATTTATATTTGCTTTCTTCTTTTTTGAATCTATTTGACAACTAATAGAAGAGGAAGTAAGGACGCATGTTTTTTTTCCACTATGGTTTACATATTATAAGCCATGCGCATTACCTTTTTATTCTCTGATGGAATAAAACCCATTGTCACCTGAGAAACTTGAAGAGTGTAAATCTGATTTATGTGTATCCTCTGAGTATTGTCTTTTTGTTGATTGTTTTTGGTCCTTTGCAGTGACATTCTTTGGGGTCTCCTGTGCGAGTGATGGTGACTAGTTTTAGTTTCTATATTGGAGTATAAAGTTAAAACTGGCATGATTTGGGCTTATAGTTTTATCCTTTTTCATTCAAACGTATGATTTATCTTAAATAATTATTATATAATGAATCCTGATTCCTTAATAACATTATGTGCTGAACTTTTTGTGTTGTCACGTCCAAGCAAGAAGCTGTAATTGTGAAATGGTCTCTGATGACACTTTTCAGCTTTAGAAATGAAAGGGTGGTTAATAATCGAGAAAACTGGAGAACATCTAAACCATAGGATTACATGCTAGGGATAGAGTTTATTTTTCAGGAATTGATTGTTTCTTCAGGATCTTATTTGCATGAAAAATTGCTATGTTAGTATCAACCAGATATGCTTTTCCCGAAATTGTGTAATTTTTTTGAAATTCTTATGGTGACATTTAAGCTTCTTGTCATTCAGCTTTGTCTGCAGTTTATATTTGATGGATTACAACAGTTATGCTGTTGTATGAGAAGAGTGAGCGTGTGTGCATGTTTGAAATTGCATCCTGTTTCTGTGTTTTGCTTTCCAATGTTAGCTTCATTTTCCAAAATTTATTGATACACTCTTTACCTTTCGTAGTGATGGTGAAACTTTTATATCCGCTGATGATCTGCGTATAAATCTTTGGAACTTGGAAATCAGCAATCAAAGTTTCAATATTGTCGACGTAAAGCCTGCAAACATGGAGGATCTAACTGGTAAGCCTCTTAGCATAGTGGTATTTTTTCTCTGCTGCTTTCACTTCTTAATATATTTTCAGCTTCAATGCTATTTAATAATTTTGTTTCCATAGTAAGCTGTTGCCAACAGCCCTTTGGGTTAATAGGTGGTTCAGAGTTTGTTTCAAGTTCCTAGGTTTGCTCAACCATAAGTTTTGTTTGAGGTTTGAACTATTACTATTTCTGTCTTTGCAGAGGTTATAACATCGGCAGAGTTCCACCCTGCCCACTGTAATACGTTAGCATATAGTAGTTCAAAAGGTTCAATTCGCCTCATTGATTTGCGGCAGTCAGCTTTGTGTGATTCTCATGCCAAATTGTAAGTGTTTTGCCTTTTTCTTTTCTTTTGGCGAGTCTACTTACATTTAGAGATGGCAAACTGGTAGTTTGGCAGTTTGGTTTGGGCCGTTTTGCACTCGAACCCTTTCAGGTTTCAGATTTTTTTTGTGTGCAGATTTTTGTCCTTTTGGATTCGGGCTGGGTTTTTGTTCAAGCTAGTTGGGTCATTTTTTAGATTTTTATGAAAGATAAAACCATTTTAGCATGCTTTTCTAGTTTAGGTTTATTTGGGTTCAGTTCATCTTAGGTTCAGATTTTATCAGGTTTGGGTCATTGACTTCTTTGGTCAAGTCAGGTTTGGGCAGGTTCAGATTCGGGTTTTGCATGTGTTTTTTCAATTTACTACCATGCAAGGGTCTATATGTTACTTTTTTCAGTATCCTTTATGAATAATGAGTACTTCTCTACGGAAACAGATTTGAAGAACCAGAGGCACCTGGTTCTAGATCATTTTTTACAGAGATAATTGCCTCAATCTCAGATATTAAATTTGCTAAAGACGGAAGATATATACTTAGCCGTGATTACATGACTCTTAAGGTTTTGACCTTGTCCTTTTTCTTTTTGTTTGTTTGTTTGTTTGTTTGTTTGTCTTCTTCTTCTTCTTCTCTTCTCTCCTTGCATTTGCCTTCGATACATACAATTGTACTTTTGCATTGCATGAGCATCACATTATGCCTGCAATTTTTCTTAAGCATGCCACGATGACATTATCCTTGATGTAATTATACATTGGTTTATCTTATAAGACATTGATAGAATTTGGTTGCAATTGGCACCATGTAATGTGTAGAACACATGAAGCTCTAATTACCTTTGGCTGCAATTGTGAGTCCTTAAAGATTCTAGTATTTAAACATTTAATGCCAATTGATTAAAAATGATACAACGATTTGTTTTGTTGACATCTGGTTAGGAATCAAATGCTAAAAATTTTTGTTTTTCTCATAGAGAGCTTATCATGAAGACATGAAAGGTGGGGTGAGGGTAAATGTTTTGGTAGTTTCTTGTACTCAGTATCAGAGCATGTATATACAAGTTAAATGTTTTAAAACTAAACTGACGTTTCTGATTTTGTTCCCCATTCTCTATTTGAATCAATCACCTGCCATTTTTGTTTCATTGTTTTGATCTTTTACCATATTTTATCAGAATCCCTCTTAATATTATATACAAAACATTATCTACTTTTTTGTGTTAAAATTTTCACCATGTTCTTTATAACATATATATTTGATGTTTCCGTTTTCAATACAACTTGTCATCTAACTTGATTACATATCACTTGGTTGTAGCTTTGGGACATCAATATGGATTCAGGTCCAGTTGCAATGTTCCAGGTTCATGAATATTTGAGACCAAAGGTATTATTTCTATCTTCTGAATGAGATGAAATTAATCATATCTGGGATGTGCTGTGCTGGAGCTCATTATGACATTTTTAATTGTTTCAGCTGTGTGATTTGTATGAAAATGATTCAATCTTTGACAAATTTGAGTGTTGCCTAAGTGGAGATGGATTGCGAGTAGCAACGGGTTCCTACAGGTCTGTTCTGAGCAATGCCGTCATGACTCATGTATAGCCTTTTGTTGTTGACTTCTTCATTGTAACGTAATATTTTTACAATTCCTCTTGTGATATCAGCAATCTATTCCGTGTGTTTGGTTGTTCCCCTGGAAGCACAGAGGCGACAACTTTGGAAGCCAGCAAAAATCCAATGCGGTAAAATATATTCACTCTAGTAGAGTAAAAGACAAGTGCTGTGCAGTGTGAATTATGATTTCCGTATTGATGTTAGATTGTTAGTAGTTATAAACATTCATGTATTTTCAGGAGACAGGTTCAGACTCCCTCAAGGCCTTCCAGATCCCTAAGCAGTATAACACGTGTTGTCAGACGAGGTAGTGTTTTGGTGTTGCATCATTTTCTTTTACAACTTTCTAACATTTGGGTTGTTTCTTTGGGGGTGAGGGGGTTGTTGATTTGTGCTGAAACACAATTTATTTGGGTGAATTTGTCATACCAGGAGCCGAAACCTCCGGAGTTGATGCAAATGGAAATGCTTTCGATTTCACGACAAAGTTGCTGCACCTAGCATGGCACCCGACCGAAAACTCAATTGCCTGTGCTGCTGCAAACAGCTTGTACATGTACTATGCATAACTATGGTCCAAGAAATGTTCTTTGCTTGGTTTTAACTTTTTTTCGGGTTGCTGATGGCAAAAGTTCCTTTTTCTCTCCCCCAAATACCGGTAAGTTAAAGGTTACACATCGATTCTCTTACTTCGAATGCCCCTAAAACCCGTAGCACATGCCATAGTATCAAGGTCAAGAAATGGCTGTCACAGATCCATGAAGAAACAACCTGTCTTTGCTCCCTGGCGGGCAGCTTGATTCTTGTTTTCTCTCCTCCCGAACTCCGAAAGATACCCTTTCGAATCCCAAATCCTCTTTAAAAATGGAAGAGGGAGTAATGTTTCTAATTTGTGTTGGGGTTGAAGTTGGCAGAAAATGTGATTGTAGCTCTCCTACAACAAAACTAAAGTATGTTCAGTAATTACAACTAGGTTTCTAAGGTAAAATATTAGACCTTTTTTAACTTCATTTACTGAAAAAAAAAAATCTTGGCTGGATGGATCTGTTGAAACTAGAAGTCCAATTTTTTTATTGATTCTTTTCTCATGTTTGGAACTGCATCACTTTTTTGTTTGTTTGTTTCTTTTATCCATTGATTTCTGTAAGATTGAACGAATCGTAGGATTTGTTTGCTTGAAGTGTGTACGTTCATAGGTCGAGTGGCTGGAATCCTATCTTATATGAGTTCGAATCTCGACAATTATCTTGTAATACTTCTCTATTTAATAAAAAATAAATTAATTATAAGTAAAAATAATATTAAAGAGGCTTAATAATCAAAAATTGTCTAACATATACTTCTTTTTCAATTTGGTGTCTTAACGTTTCATTCCGTATTTCAAATCAAATTTTTTTGTTAATGACTGTTAAAATTTTTTCGTTATCCAATAAAAACATGACAAACGGTTTGTTTTTATCTATTTATTTAATTTTTGAATTTCTTTAAAAATATAAACTTTTTAAAAATTCCTAAAATTTTAATTTTTTTTCAATCAGACCCTCAAATCACATCTCTCCCACTGTCTGACATCCCCACACGTCGACAATTCACCGTTCACCACCCAAGCCTTGGGTAGGGGTGTTCAAAATTAAAGTGTCCTAATGTATTTGGATCCGTTTAACAATTAAAAGATTTAATTAAATTTAGATTAATGTTCGAATTGTTAAAATATCACGTGGAATTTATAAGGTACCGATAAGGGGCGTTTGTGGGGTGCTAACCCTTCCTTACACGTAACCGACTCCCGAACTCAGATTTTATTAAAAGAATCTCTGGTGCAATTTTTTATGGTGCCCAGTTTATCAAAGTGATCGGTGGCGACCCCAAAATAATTTTTAAGCAAATAAAGAAAATTTAATTAAAATTAGAAAAACCCCTAATTCCAAGATCAAATTAAAATGAGAAACCCTAAATTCCAAAACCCTAATAGTTAGGCTGTGTTTTTCTACGAACGGATCTCAAAAAACGGCCGCGACAATTATATTAGCAAAATTTTAGGGTTGTTTTTAATTTTTTCCCTCCAAATATTTACATTTTTATTACCTTTGAGTCGTACATTAATTTTTTTAAAATGTTTATTGTTTTAAAAGGATTTTATAGTTTTTAGTTGATTTTATTAGATATTTTTATGTTATTAGGCCTAGTTTTGCGTATACTTCAATCATATTTTATTAAATTTGTTCTAGTATTGAGAAGATATTGGCATTTTTCATCAAATTTTTTAAAGATATATTTTCTTTGACTATGTTGTTAAATTTTATATTTTTAATAAAAAACCAGTATCCGATCGAACCAAACCAAATACTTTGGTTAGCCGGTTTGATCGTTATGGTTTAGGATTAAAAATTGAGCAACCCGAATTTACCAGTCATTTAAAATAATTTGTTAACGTTAACCGAACTCGATTTTACACACCCCTATTCTAGTGTATATTTAAGCCAATTTAAGATTGAAAAAACAATGAAGCTGTAAAGGCGGACAAATATTAAGATTTTGACAGCAAATTTGATTTTATGGGTAATGTAAAAAATATAACTATAATGTTTGACTAATGACTGTATAGTTACTTTATCTACTATTTTTTGAAACAATTTAATCTTTAATATTTTATTTTAGATTCAAATAGTCTTTTCATGGGTAAAACTATTTGTATATGCCATCATGTCGTTATCAAGTTAACGACCCTATAGTATAATTGAAACAAATATCAAAGTATAGTGTTATAACTGAACAAAGTAAAAGTTTAGTGGTAAAAACGATATAATGCTTAAAGTTTAATGGTATCTGATATAGTTTACCCAACAAATATGAAAAAAATAAATTTTAAAAATATACTCCTAATAACAAATATTAAAAAAATTCAATCCCTAATAAACCCTCATGTCTAGATTTAGGGACGACATTCGTTAATCCTAAAAAATAATATCGAGTTAAAATTGAAATTCTATGGTGAAACTATACAATCTACATCATAAATTGAATAATGACACAAAAATTAGAAGAAGAAAAAATAAAACATGCTATTATAAATATAAAATAAGAAAATTAAAATATAAATAATGAAAATATGATACGAACAAAGAAATAATTCTTTAAAGAACACAAGTGACTCAGTGAAAAAAGCGGATGATGTTAATCCTAGGAGACACAAGTTCAAATCGCTTTATCTACAAGGTGTATGTGCATTATCAAAGAGTTAAGAATATGTATGAACAAATATAATATAAATAATGTACTTTTGTGATAGAAAATCTGTAATTTTTTTTGAATGAATTACTATAAAAATTATATAAAATATGTTATAAATTTAAACGCAGCAAAACAAATATGATACGAAGAAAGAAATTATTCTTTAAATCGATCACCTCTAATTTCATAAACTATTTTTACTCTTTTTCTCGTATGCTAGTAAATCTCCATAAAATGTTTCTCATTGAAATATCTATTAGTTTCTTTCATTAAAAAAAGGTCAATCTTAATTACTCAAAAAAGTCAATCTTAATTTATTTCCTAATTTCCCCAAAATCAAAATATTTGGTATTTACAAATAATTACATGTATATATTAATATATTGTGTTTTGACCAAAACCAAAACATTTGGTATTTACAAATAATTACTGTATATATTAATATATTGTGTTTTGAACCGACATAGATCGGTCCAAGTAATAAACAGTTCGGTATCGCTTAGGGTGGGCAAAATTATTCGACCCGATTGACCCGGCCCAAATATCCGATAACCCGAATTAAATTGGACGGGTAATTACTCAATTTTTTTTTCTTTTCTCGAGTCGGGTACCCGGCCCGGTATTTTTCTCGGGTATTCGGGTCGGGCCTGGGCCGAAAAAATTGATCCCAGTCGGGTACCCGATTATATATATATATATATATATTATATTTTAATTTTATAAATTATAATATATATTATTTTTAGCTAAAAAAATAGGTAACTTGAATTGAAATACTCGACCAGTCTACCTTTCCCCAAATGTTATTTTGAAATCCCTAAAAATTAAAATTCATCTTCTCCAAACACCAATATCGCGACGGTCCTCCTCACTTCAGTCCTTCCTTTTGTCGTCGGTCCTCCTCACACAGTCGTCGGCTTGCCGCCAGTCCCAACTACCTGTTCGCCGTTCGCCACTTCACCAGTCCCGAACTTTGCTAGTTCGCCCACTTCGTCATGTCTTTTTTTCCTCGATATGTGGTTTGATTTTTTCAAATTTGAGCGGGGTTTGATTTTTTTTTCAGTGTTATATACTTATATTTATGAATATGGGTTGAATCTGGGATATGCAATTTTTGAATGTGTATTTTAATTTTTCTTGAATTTGATCATTGAAGCTGTGAAGTTGGTTTTCCTTCTATGTTTACTGTTTAGCTAGATATAAGGTTGTGAATTTTCGAATGTTTACTGTTTAGTTGGATTTGGTCATTGAAGCTATGGAAGTTTGATTTTGATTTTTCTTGGATTTGATCATTTCAAATATGTTATAGTTCCGTAGGTATGTATATATTCTTTTATAAAATTAAAAAAAAAAAGTGGCGGGTACCCGGTACCCTATTACCCGGGTACCCGAGTGTTTCGGGTACCCGAAATTTGGGTACCCGGATGAGATGGGCTGGGACACGGGCCGATGTTTGAGGTACCCGGATGAACCGGGTACACGAAACTCGGGTACCCGACAATTTCTACCCCTAGTATCGCTTAAGCACGTCTTGAGTTAGAGTCTTTGTGTATGCAGAAAATTTCCACTGGGAGGCTCACCCACCAAAATTAGGTGTGCGAACTAAGTTAGTCCAGAATAGTCGGGGAAAAGCCCTGAAACCGAAAGGAGAACCAAATACATATGGCATAAAGTCAAAATTAGCCCCCCAACGTTTGACATTTTGGTCACTTTAGCCCCTATTCTTTTTTTGTGCAGTTCAACACTTAACATTTTATTTTCGATCAAAATTCACCATCGTTGAATGAAAATCGTCAATCAAAAGACGTTGACCGTTTTAAAGATGGTTTGGCAGTCTCATATGGCATATATGGAGATGACATGACAATGCCACGTGTAAAGTAAAGGTGACACATGTAATAAATAATTGTTATGAATATTTATTTATGTGGATGTCTATCATGATTAGAACTTTATCAAAGGAGTTTGATTTATTTATTATTAGGAATATTATCTCTATGAATTAGAGTTTAATGTATTATGTACTTCTTATGCCTGTAAATAGATGATTCATTGAAGGCATTGTATACAATTCTATATTTTGAGAATAATACAAATCTCCCTCTTTCTCTCATCTCTTTGTTCTTCTTGTTCTTATTCTTGTTCTTCTTTATTTTATTCACAACACGTTATCAGCACGAGACTCTAATCAACTGAGGTCTTCATTGTTATAATTCAAAAGAAGTTACCAGGAAGAATTCGATTATAGAATAAACCAAAGATAAGTTTTTTTTTCTCCTTATTTTTTTTAGTTACCGATTGTCTTTCTCTTTATATTTTAACTTTGTTTTAATTTTTGAAAATTTTGAAAGTATGTTTGATTTTATTCGAACATTGGAAAGAGATAAATTTGTGGCTTCTCACAAACCAAAAGACGAATCGACAGAGACGAAGATGTTGTGTTTGGTGTAAATTACGTGTGTTTTCTCTTGTTCCTAAAAGGGTTAATTAGCGGAAAAAATCGATAATGTCGCGCTGTTTTCCTTACCTGCCTCCTCGGCTTTTAAAGCAGGGAACGATGGAATCGATTAAGGTTTGTTGAGCGAAAGTATTTGTGGGTTTTTATTTTTGGTACTCAACTGATTATGCTTTTCATACTTAATTATTATTTTTTGTGTTTGTATATTTGTAAATTCATGAAGTTTGATGATGGTGCATGTAAAGCCTGTTCGATTTACTGACTATACTTTGTAATCATGAATAACAAAGTTATGTACGTAGAACTATGGTAGTCTTTCATATAAATTCATTAAAATACATACTCTAGGTTTAAGGTTTTTTTTAGTAATAAAGATCTGTACATTAATGAAACACCTTTGTTGGTTTAGTTTTTTTTTAAAGAGAGAATTATGACATAGATCATCTGATTTCTATTGTATTCAATTCAGCTCATACATATAGTTCTTATTATTATGGTTTCATATATGTTTATTTTTGACACAATGGTTGAACTTTGTATTAAGATCAATATGTGTTTATAATATTTTATTTGATGATATTGATATTTTAACCATGTAATGAGTTTTACATGTATTTAAATGACTTGGAAAGAGACACGACATTATGAGAAGATGTTTTGGTCATTTGCTACGTCTCCATTTTCCTCGAGAGGAAAACTAATATCGGTAAATTCTTATTTTTTTATTCTTTAAATTATGATTTTAATGTGCGATAAATCATGGTGAATTTCAATCTATAAAAAGATTGTTATAAAGTCTATATTTGCTCGAAAGCAATTTTTCTTCTTTGTCGAAAAACTCGACCATAGACTTCTCCCAATTTCAAGTTACGAAAATTCTTCTTGATCCAAAAAGTTTTATGGGAGGCATTCCTTGAAGTGAATGCAAAGTATGATGTTTATTCCATGCAATTATCAATGATGAAGCATTCCCTGAAGTGAATGCAAGCATGATGTTTATTCCATGCAATTATCAATGATGGGGCATTCCCTGAAGTGAATGCAAGCATGATGTTTATTCCATGCAATTATTGGATCTGTTTCATTCCCTGAAGTGAATGCAAACATGGTAAATCATTATTCAATTAGAGACATAATTTCGATATAATCCAAGTATAATTGGCTGGACATCCCGTTCTGCGAGGCTACTGGTCTCAAAGGAGGTTTTTAAAGGACCTTGTGGACAGATTTAACAATGCCGCGTACGAGGATTAAATCTTTGTTCTCTGTGATAAGGATATGGGAAAAAGGTTTTAAAGGCCCACTGGCTCTACTCCATTCCCTGAAGTGAATGTGAGATTATATTATGGAAGGAATAAAAAATCACATTAAAAGTTGTGATCGTGGTCGAGGCTATGAATATACACATGAAAAATATAGTCGTTTTAAGAATACTTCTACCCGCTGGTAGCGAAGTTATAAGGATGACAAGAGTGATAAAGATTATTCTAAGGAAGTGAAATCCTTTTACCAACGTGATGTTATAAACCATTGGTTTCGTACTTGTCAAACGCCAAAGTATTATGGACTTTATCCATAATCATGAATGATAAATGAAATAAAATATAAACAAAATTTGTTTATGGCGAAAATAATTATGGCGTTATTAATCCAACTCAATTGGATATTGTTAATTTTCTCATAACCCTTGAAGGGAATAATTTACCATTTATTTTATTTCCCTTATAACCTCTAACATGAATAATTGGTTTTTCTTATGTTAATTTGTTTTATTTATTATTTATTTATGTTGGTTTGCTTTATGTTTATTTATTTCACATATTATTTATTTACGATTTATGTTAATTTATTATTTGAAGAATATGATTACTTCCGGAATAAAATATACAATGAATTGTGGCTATTTATACCTAGCAGATAATGCAAGTACTCATATTGTACTTAAGCATAAGAAATATTTTTCCCATTTAAATGCAAGGGGAAATATGAGTAGTATTTCTCAAAGTACTAAAATATCAATACTTCGGAAGAGCACCTGAAAGTTTATCTCTGATAGATAATCGACTTGATATGATGTGCTATATTTTATATTTTTCATTCCTCGAAGTGAATGATCCAAAGTACATATTTTCATTACCTGAAGTAAATGAAACAAAGCACATTTTGAAAGGTGCACAATTATGCATTTCTCGATTAAAATGCAATGGAATAATGTGAGTACTATATCCGGAAGTACTAATATCACAAAAGGCTCTGGTTGAGCAAATATGTTATTGTCAAATGGAACTTTATTCCATATTCACATTGTGTTATACTCGTCAAAGTCATAAAGAGAGCAATATGAGTTCGCAACTATCCCTTTGGGAATTATAGATAACATATGTTATCAATTGGCATTCGAAATAAGCCAATATGGATATAAGTTTTGGTAGCCAAAAGTCAGTTGAAAGCTCTAGAAGAGCTATATATTGCTACCAAAAGATAATTTCAATTGAAAGCTCCAAAAGAGATAAATATATTCCTATTTAAAGGAACAATTTTGATGGTCGTACTAGACATGTACGAGTGAGATTGAATTACATGTTATGGTAAACAAGAAGTTTACAAATTCAGAGATATATACACACATATATATAGTTGGCATGATCGGTTAGACCATCCTGATAATAATGGTGCAGAAATTATTGAGATTTACATGCACATGTATTAAAAGAACCTGTAGTTCTTGTGGTGCTTATTCTCAAAGGAATGGATTAAATTCCACTTATTAAAGAACGTGAAGTTCTTGTGTTGCTTAAAGGAATTGATTAAATTCCACTTACTAAAAGAACATGAAGTTGTTGTGTTGTTTGTTCTCAAAGGATATAGATGATCCCACTTACCAAAAGAATTAGAACTTAAAGTTCTTGTACTGAAGTTAAGACTGTATGTCTTGCATATCTGAACGAAATATGGGTCCATCTATCCACAAATGTGGAAAGTTTTATATGATTTTAGTAGATGCATCTACATTGTTTTATCGACTTACAACCAGAAGTTTGTGAGATTGATTCTAAAAAGATTCAGATTATGCCGTTAGACTATTCGTCTTGAAAAGCTAGTGGGTTTATATTTTAGGCTATATCAGTTGTTACAAAGCCTATTGATTATGAAAATATAGTTTAGCAAAATTTCAATTGGATGCCTCCTATTTAATAGCTAAACTATGAGAACAAAAGAGTTATTATTTATATGGTGTTTCCATATAGCAACACTTATACGCATCAAGCCAACGAGTTATAATAAACTCCCCGTTATGATTGGTTTTTGGTCAGAAACCATACATTTCCCATTTTATGATTTTTGAATGTGCGGTATGAATTGCTCCACCACAACGCATAAAATGGGTAAATAAAAAGGGTTGAGAATATATATTGAGTACGAGTCTCCTTTTATGTTTAAATTCTTAAACATTAATTGGACAATCATTTATGACATGATTTTTCTCAACATCAGGGGGAGATAATAATCAGCTGGATAGAGGAAAATGAAATATCATTATCTAGATCCTCGTATATGAACTAGAAGTTCATAAGATAATTCATGTTATTACATGTCAACTGCCATACATATTTACTGACCCAATGAGAGTAATTAAGTCTCATATACCAGCTGAAACGCTCTAAGTTTAAATTACATGTTAGAGCGAGAGAATGTAAAGCATGCCTGAAGCATGATAGTTGAAATGGTTCCAATGATCAAAATTCTCGTAAATAGAAAGTAATATGAGATGGTCATATATTGGAGGCGGGTGCTCCTGAAGAGACCCAAGACATAACAAATAATAAAACTCTATAAGAGTTTCAGGTACCTGAAATAAAGATTGAAATCTTGAAGAGATCTCGATGAGTTATGTCATTACGATAATGGAACCAGAAAATTGGAAAGTTGTCGACAACGATTTTACAAACAATTTTACATAAAATAGTTCTATAGAAGTAAAGAAAGAAATCGAGGATCTTGTATAAAATCTATCCGGAAGTATAGATATTGAATTGGCCAATGTTGAAAGACGCTTTGAACTTCTAAAGTAGAAGTATTTGGACAAGCAGTCCAAACACCTAAAGGTGTAATGCAAGTGAGGCACAAATAAGTAGTCGTAAATACGACTTGAACTATGATTTATGAAAGGTTTTAATTACTTCATGGTGGATGCAATTACTTTGGCAGTTTTGAAAATTTTACATGCGTCTAATTATTTGTGGATCCATATTTATCCTTGAAGGATCTAAAATGCTATAAGCATTTGGAAATTTCTGAGGAAATTTATTTAGACATGTCTCATGAATATTTTGGCGCAATTGGTATAATCGCCTTAGTGAATACTAATTGAGAAAATACTATAAGAATGATCAGATTTTCTTATATATTTTATAAAGAAGTTTGGATCAAGATCCATTATGATAATTTTAGAACTCCTAAAGAGCTTCAAATTGGAAACTCATGAAGTACTTTCAATACAAGTACTTGAATCTTGACATCAAGTTTATCTCGACCTGAAGATCGAGCATTTTTATATATTTCTTTTGTCTATGAATAGACATAAGCTGAAAGAATCTTAAAGAAGATTCAATATGAATAGAGCATATCTATTGAGTATCCCAATAGTTGTAAGATTGTTGGATGTGAATAAAGATAATTATATATTTTCTTGGTCTTGAAGCACTATATATTAGTTGGTCAAGAAATATCTATGAATATACAAAGATCATTACATTTAGATCTTCAAACATTCATTGATGTCTCCTCAAATGTCGTAGAAATAATTGTTATGCACGAGGCAAGCAAAAAAAAAAGTGTTTGGCTAAGATTATTGACCCAACATATCCAAAAGATATGTGGATTTACTTTTACAAGATATGATAAAAGCTATCTTGTGTGAAGATAAAGTAAGATGTATATCTCAGTTTGAAAGTTGATACATCATTGAACATATTACTCCAAAGTTTCATCCCTCGCGATCTTTAGAAAAATGATATTCAAGATTAAATTATGAAGATTCAAAGATCTTCTATGATGTTTTCATGAGGGGGAGTAAATACGCGTTGCACTCTTTTTCCCTTAACCGAGGTTTTGTCCCAATAGGTTTTCCTGGTAAGGTTTTTAATGAGGTACCAAGTTATGCGTATCAAAGATGTGTGTACTCTTTTTCCTTCACTAAAGAATTTTTTCTCACTGGGTTTTTATCTTAGTAAGGTTTTAACGAGGCACATTATCTTCATAGACATCCAAGGGGGAGTGTTATGAATATTTATTTATGTGGATGTCTATCATGATTAGAACTTTATCAAAGGAGTTTGATTTATTTATTATTAGGAATATTATCTCTATGAATTAGAGTTTAATGTATTATGTACTTCTTATGCCTATAAATAGATGATTCATTGAAGGCATTGTATACAATTCTATATTTTGAGAATAATACAATTCTCCCTCTTTCTCTCATCTCTTTGTTCTTCTTGTTCTTATTCTTGTTCTTCTTTATTTTATTCACAACAATAATGACTTTTTTAAAACTATTTTAATTAATTGACGCCCAATAGTAAGACGACACATGTCATCTTATTATTGGTTAGATTTTGGATAAAAATAAAAACATGTAACCCGTGGAACTTGAACGAAGACTGGAGAATAAAACTAGTCCGCAAACAACCAGAACAAGTCATCACTTGGTGTATATTGTTTCAAACATTTTATATAGTGTATTCAAGTTTCCAATTATTAATCAATTAAAAGTTTAAAGGCCAAATTAGCCCTCAACGAAAAAATAAAGAACCAATTAAGCTATTATAAAATATTTTCACTAAATTTAACCATCATAATTTAAATTACACACAATTTGGCCCCTCCGTTAGTTTGACCGCGATATGACAAAATTAAAGTTAAATTAAAGAAACGAACCCAAAAAATATATTAAATAATCATTTATCTTATTCGAACACAAAACCTTATTGATAAATATTTAAACACCAAGTTAAACTAAAAAAATTGTAATACTTTTAACTTAAATTATATTTAACTAATTTGTGATTAAAATTAAAAATTAAACTAGATTTCATCTTTTCACTTTGTTCGATATGATAAAATTAATTAAATCATTGTTTATTTATTTTAGAAAAGTAATACTAAATTACATTAAAAATTAAATTAATAATAATTATTTATCATATAATATAAATTTTAAATCATATTTATTTATTATTTTTAAATGATCTAAGATTTTTTTAAATAATTTAATATTAAATTCATAAAAATAAAATAAATGACTATTTAATATATTTTTGGTTCGTTTCTTTAATTTAAGATTAATATGTGGTAAAACAAATTATTATATAGTGCTTAGCCCAGCGGCTAAACATGTTTGCTTCTTTTCTTGGGGATGTGAGTTTGAATCCCAACGTTCTCCCAATAAAATCCACTTTTATTTCTTTATTGCGGTGGTGACAAAAATAATATAAGGAGGAGAGAGAAAATAATAAAATAATATTAAAAAATACATGTGACCAAAAAAAGAAACGAAAGGGATGATTTTGACGAAAAAATTAGTTAGAGGAGTAAAACAAGAAAATGGTGATAGTTGGGTGACCACCAGTATAGTTTACCCATTTAATTATCAGGAAATCTGAAAATCCCAACTGCCCAAAATAGGGGTGATAACGAGCGGAGCCCGAGCCTGGCCAGGCTCGGCTCGGCTCGGAAACAGTGTAATTGGGCTCGAGACTCGCCGAGCTCGGCTTGAAAACAATTCTATTGAGCTCGGTTCGGGCTCGAAGCTCGTCAGGCTCGGCTCGGCTCGAAATGAAAAATTTTGCTAGAGTTTTTTATATAAAATATTCATTAAAAATCCCTTTCATAACCAACACTAAAACGAAATTCAATGACCGGAAAGGAAAAAAAAAGTGCCAAAAATTAGATTAATCCAAATAATAAATAAATATTCTTATAATACAAACACATAATTAAAGAAAATACAAAATCAAACAACAATCAACTAATGAAAGAAAATACAAACACATAATTTATTTTAGTGCATATGTAGATTCCGAGCCTGTTCACGAGCTTTTCGAGCCGAGCCTTATTAAGATTTTGAGCCGAACCCGAGCCTGAGTCGAGCTCACTCAAGCTAAACTTTGACTGAGCTTTGACCGAGCCGAGTCCGAGTAGCTCGCAAGCTGGTCAGGCTGATTATCACCACTAGCCCAAAATTTTCATTTCATGAAAAGAGAGATAAAGCAAAAGTTTTATTTATTATATATATATATATATATATATATATATATATATATATATTTAAGAAGGGTAAACTTCACCGGAGATCCTTTTTGTTTGGGTTGTGTTCTATTTTAGTCACTCGATTTGAAAAAAGATTATAATGGTCACTTATGTTTTTGATCTGTTTTATTTTGGTCACTATGTCGTTAATGGCCGTTAGTGTGATGACGTGGCACGTTAGTCAAAAGGGTTAATTTCTAATTTGACTCTTGAACTTTAGACAAAATATTAATTTAACCCTTAAACTCT